>VZTN01002614.1:603767-614969 GCA_013400515.1 Erpornis zantholeuca | reverse complement strand
AGCGCCCGCCGGGAGCGCGGGGCGGGGGGAGCGGCCCGAGGGGACCGAGCGGGGACGGCACCCGAGGGGTTCGCTGGCCCGGACACGGCCGCGGGTCCTTTCTGCACTGGTGCGGGTGGGGAGGCCCTGGCACAGGGCTGCCCAATCCCTGGAAGTGCCCAAGGCCAGGTTGGAGCAACCTGGGATACTGCGAGGTGTCCCTGCTCGTGGAAAGGGGTGGGTTTGGGATAGGATTTAAGGTTCTTTCAACCTAAACCGCTGTGGGATTCTGAAGGGGAACACCAGAGCCGACGCTGGCCATGGAGCACTGAGCTGCCTGCAAGGCTCAGCGCCCAGTCGGACACATAAATTCAGAATTAATTTCCTCATCATTTATTAAAGCGTGTGCATAACAAAAACAGGATACAAGTAAATGCATCTGCGTGACACCCCATCGGTGCTCGTTGAACCACTTGCTGGCAAATAATGATGCAAAACGAGGCACCCAGGTGTCCTCGGGCTCTGAGCAGCACTCCCTGCTCGTGTTCCTCCTTCAAGTAGTAGTAGCTCCATTGCAGCCAAGCAGATATGCAGATTTCAAGTGCTTTCTTTTCTGAATTTCGTCAAATATGTCATAAATAATTGGCTCAATGAAAGGCTAAGTCAATGACAAGTCTGAAGTTTGAAACTCAGCGTGTTTTGAGCTCTTTTCAAGTGCCGCCACTCCTCCTGCCTACATCTTTATGAAAGTTAATGATCTGATTAAAGCGAGGTAGAGTATACAGCTGGGAGGATTTCACCGTGTGCCTCATTATGAACCGTCTGAGAACCTGCTTTTTGTTGAAAATGTTAATTTAAGCCAACACTTTTCACCGGAACAGATCCATTGGGGAAGGTTTCCCCTCCGCCAGTGGCCACAGAGCGGAGCTGAGGCTCAGGGTGTCCAAGCAAGAATGGAAGGGAGCAGAGGAAGACGTGGGGCACGTCCCTCCTGGAGGTTCAGGAAGAAGACTCCCACCAGCCCTGTTTAAAGGTTTTCACATGAAAAGGGATGGTTTTATCTCCCCAAATCCTCCAGGCTGGCAGGACTGCTGGGGCTGGCTGTGGTTCCTGGGGCTCCCACTCCTTATTCCAGAGCCTCCACGTGGGCTGTCCATTTGCAGGGGTGTGATGGGGAGAGAAATTCCTCTCACCACATCCTCATCCTGGTGATGTGACCGGACACGTGCCTTTTGCTGGCTCTTCCCAGGGGACTCCGCAGTTTTGGCCCCTGCAGCCCCTCTGCCCATCTCTATTTCCAGGGAAATAAAGCTGGGTTTCGTTTCCTGAAACGTGACCGTGCAGGAGCAGCAGCACGCGGGGAGGATCTCGGCGCTGACCTGAGGGTGTTGCTAAACACCCCGAGCAAACGGAAACCATTGCCCAGATGAGGAGGGCCCTGTGTTTGCTGAGACATTTGAATGGCTTTCCAGTGATGGTGACAGCAAAAGCGGCCACCAAAACACCCCCTAGGATTCCTGATGCTCTCCTGTTTATTCTTGTGCCGCGTTTTCACCATGATTAGCTGGGTGTAATTGTTGTGTAGACGCCAGTGACATTCCTGGTGACAGTTTCTGGGCCAAGTTAAGGAACTTTTCCCCTTCTTTCTGCTTTTGAGTTTCCACTGGTGCTGGTGGGGCGGCAGCAGCAGCTGGCACCAGGGTGGTGCTGGTGGGAGATAAGCAAAGGTGTTCTCTGCACTGTTGGTTTCCCAAGTGTGACTGCAGTGCAGGGCCCTGGCTGGAGAGGCAGCCCACATCAGGCTATTCACACTCTCCTCTAGCAGCGTGTAAAACACATGCATTTTTCAGCGGTACGTTCAGATAATTTAAAGGTCACTGGGACGGGTATTTTTTAGTAACAGGGTGGAATCAAACCTGTTTTTTTTTCCCCAAAGCAAGCAGAACAGGCAGTGCCAGCCTCCTCCTTTTCAGGGAAGTTCAACTCTCCAAGTGGAAGTCTGCAGCTTTCCCTTGCCCATGTTGTATCCCAGGCCAAGTGTTTGTGTTCTTTTCGTGTTGTTTTACGCCTCCTGTGTTGAGTTTGGTGTTTCTATGTGTTTATAAAGAGTGCTCTGGGGATTCCCCCAGGTAAAGGAAACCCAGAGTTAATCGATGCCAGGGTTAGCAGAGGTCAGAACACCATACACTCTGAATGCATTTAAGTATCTCCTGACATTTCTGTGGATGGTGGTGGGTACTGCTCAATCAATTTGAGCATGTCTCGAGGCCTGGCAGGGCTGCAGGCTCTGCATCCACTGCGGAGCCAGGAAACCAACCTCCCCTCTGCTGCTCCTTCCTTCCGAAGAGCGAGTTCCTCCTACCATCTGTGTGAGATTTAAATGTTTAATTTTGCCCTGCTCTGCTTCACAGGATGACAGATGATATTACAGAGAGCTACAGGGCTGGTGTAGATTTATTAGTGCGTCCCACACTGACACCATCCCATCGAGATAATGCTGCAACACACTACCCAGGATGGAACCTCATCCATCCTGCTGCCCTCCAAGCTGTGCCAAACCCCATATCAAATAAGATCTCTGCTCTGTGCTGATGCCAACAACATCTCTCGAGGGGGATGTTCACACAGAAGATCGTTAAATATTATTTTTAATAGGATTTTTACTAATATTTCTAATGTACTGCCAGAAATGCACGTAGGTTGAGATTAAGAGAATTAAGGAGTGTTTAGCTCGGTTCCCTCCATGGGATGCTGCTGTCTACAGAGAGGGCAAATTCCTTGCTGCTCCCTGGCAGCCCTGGTGGAGGATAATTTATTGGTGATGGATCCCCATGGGAATCTGACTCTCTGTGGCTTGTTTGTAGGAAGGTTATATTTTGCTGCAGCCCTGGCAGTACTTCTGGGGTGCCTGACTGAAGGGGAGAGGGCAGAACCCCCTTCCCCACACTCACCTCAGCATTCCCAAGCAGCTCCTTGAGCACAGGGTTCCCTGGAGAGGAAGCAGCTCCTGCTTTAATGAGGTTGTGCGAGGATTCACCATAGCAGCCCCGCAGTGCCTGGAGGCCAGTAGGACAGGAAGAGATACAAACCATTCCTGGGAAAAGCAGGGCAATGCCAGCATTCCCCATCCCACAGCCTCACCACTCCCGTATCCCAAGGAAACAGCCTCGCTCCATCCCCTCTGCCTCTCAAATTCTGCACTCTGCCAGGCCCCGGGGAGGCTTTGGCCCCTCTCCTCTCCTCTCCAGTGGGAGGCACATCCATGCTGATCCCACAGGCTTTAATTCCTCTGCAGCACCCGCACCCAGGCTGGGGTTGCATCCCAGCTCCTTAATGCTGCGCTAATAAGTGGTGAGAGGCAATGTGGAAAACAAATAGAGGAATTAATGGCCACGACTGCTGCTGCTTCTATTCACTGTCCCTTCCAGAAGGAGCAATTTTGCAGAAGGCAGCCTCTGCCCTCGCAGTGCCCTTGCGTTAGGCACCCCAAATCCCAGGGTGGGGGGAGCTCCACAGCTCCGGCCTCCTGGAGCAGCAGGGTGACTCCTCTGCATCTCCACGGATTCCTCCAGCTTGCTCCTGAACACTCTTAACAAAGGCACTTGAGCCACCTCAGACAGGTAAAGCCTCAACGTGGTTTATCATCGTCATGTTCCTTTTTTGCAAATAGCTGACATGATGAGGAGGTTGGGTTTTAATTAGGAAACAAGTGGCAATTCAATTCTCAAAAATATTATTCACCATCAAACATTTGTACTGGCATAGTCAGACTAGCAATAATTATGTCCTCTGGGGGCAGAGATAAGAGCGGAGTTGAAAGTCATGCAACATCTATAAAGTCTTGCATGAGAAAACACAGGCACGAGAAGTCCGGGGCCTCCCGTTCACGATTGCATCACACCATCCCTCTCACCACGGAATAAAAATATCTTACTGACATTTTCCTCTGCACATTTTCTTCCCCTGACATGGCACAAAGCAATGTCCTGGTGCCGCCTCCTACCCCAGGCCGTGCCTTGCCAGCTGCAGCCCGGAGCCCTCGCTGTGACCCCTCGGCAGCACCCACGGGGACATCACTGATGGCACGGCTTCCCTCCCTCCCTCCCTGCACACAGATAAACAAAGAAGCATCACCCCCTCACCTGACCAGGGCAAGCTTTAAAAAGCACAGGAGCAGCATCAGGACAAGCTGGGTCACAGAGCCAGAATTGCCACACCGAAACTATCCCAGGTGACCAGCGGAGGCACAGGGTGACACTGGGCAGGTGAAACACCCACTGCAGAAGGGCAGAGCCAGGGATCTGCATTAGCACCCAGCCCTGGTTCTGCTCCTTAAGCAGCATCACCTGGGGCATCCCCACTACCCCCACCCAGGCTCCTCTGCAGGAACTCTCACAGGGACAGGAGGGGCAGGGATGTTTGAGCCATTTTCACACATAAATCTCCACCCGTGGTTGTCCTTACGGCTCATTCGTGACATGGATGTAGAATCTCACTCAGTCCTTGCTGGAGGGGCTCATTACAGCCCTGCCCATGGGGGTTAGAGGGACCTGAGAAGCAGGGGCAGTGGGGCAGTGACCCTCACAGACCACCTCTCCTGAATCATAGGACACCTTCCCTGTGTCCCCCAGCCTGTGCCATCCCATGCCCAGCTCAGAACTGACTCGTCTTCAACAACTCCACGATTTAAAAACAATCGAGTGTGTTGTTACAGATTAAAGCAAATAAACCCAATGAGAACTGGAACAGCAAACATCTTAAAGCCCCTCAAAGAATCAAAGTGTCCCTGGTTCAGCACCGTGGTGGGATCAGACACTGAAGGAGCATTTTCCCTGCACAGATTGATCAGACAAACAGATGTCAAGAGGGACCCATTGAGCATTTGCTGTTCCACAGGCTGGCTTGAATGTAACTTGATAAAGGGAAAGAAAAAAAAAAAAAATCAATAATTGCCTAATTTAGCTATAAATTCTGAGAGACAGAAGGAGAAAAACCAACAACCGTGCAGATATTGAAATGGCAGAAGGTAATTCGGATTCTGTCTCGGCATCTGTGGAAGGTAAATTGTGTAGTGCTGGAAATGAGAGCCTTCCTCTCCCAGGAGGTTCTGCTGCCCATCACAAGGGTGGATCAGGACAGGGTCGGTGCTGGAGGTGCTGGGAGGGCTCAGAGCTCGCTCCAGCCACAGCAATGCCAGGCCAGGCACAGTGGGAAGGGGTCAGCAGCCGGAGGGTGTGGGGCTGAAATCCCCCCGGAGCACCGGAGAAGCTGTCTCTGCTCCTTGGAAACAAGTCTGGTTATGCGGGGAACGCTTTCTAGTTATTTCTCTTCCCCGCCTCTTTGTGCTCCCAGTCTGTTTACACACAAATTGGCATTTGCTGCCCCAGCTGATCATTCACCCAGATCCGATCTCACCCGTCTGGGCTCAGCGCTGGCCCTGGGCGCCTGATGTCACCGCAGACAGGGGCAGTGTCAGCTGAAAGGGGCACCACAGGCTGCTCCTCCACCTTGGCTGCCTGGCCCCAGAGCGCCCAGGGGCCTCTGGTCCAGCCCTCACAGAGGGAAATCCACCACAAACGTGGGAATGCACTGCCTGCTCGGGAGCGAAGTGGCACGGGGTTTATTTGTACTTCTGTCACATCAAAGGGGCCCTTGTTTGAATTCTTCTGCCTTTAGCCTGGAGAAGAAGAAGAAGGGGAAAGATTGGGTCCTATTAATAGCCTTGCATCCCACAAGATCTGAGCCTCGCAAGAAGCCATGAAAGACTGCGGCATCTGATTCCCTGAATAAATGAGGTAATTTAGGAAGAAGTGCGTGCTCAGCAGCCTTCATTACTGCCTTTTGCAGCTTGGTGGGAGATGACAGTGACAACTCGCTTTGGTATCAGTATCGCCCAGGTCCCAGGGGAGCTGTGCTGTGCCCAAGAGCACGGGCAAGAATGCTGCTTCTCCCTCAAAATTCCTGATGCTGTTGCAAAAATCCTCAGGACTGGCACAGAGCAGTGGAAGGAACAGCCCAGCAAGCTGATGGGCCAGCAAAGGGGGAGCACAGCTTCCTGCGTGGATGCCAAGAGACTGGTGCTGATGACAGGGCAAAGGGATGTTCGGGAATTCACTGCACTGGGAAGGAGCCAGCAGGGTGTGGTGGGCCTGCAGTCCTACATCCTCAGGGCATGAGGAGGGAAAGCCACTGGGGACACCCCTGCTGTGGGGAAGGGCCAGGATCTGTAGATGGGCTGGCATGGCAGGGACATCTGCTGCAGGCCCCTGGCATCATCCCACACCAGGATTTTTCTCTCGTGGGCTGTGGGGTGTGCGGAGCATCCCAGCTGTGGGTAACACCTGCAGGGTCACCAGCCTGGGAATAGCCTGAGTGCAGGGAGGGCTCTGACCCCGCTCCACAGCACACGTCCTGGCAGCGCTGAGATTTATGTCAGCTTTCCCTTAAGCAGATTTTTGGGCTCTAAGTGTCAAGTTTAATCCCCCACAGCCCAGGTCCGTGTGGCAGCCGGTGTCTCCAGCTGCGTCATTGCCCCACACGCAGGTGCTGGGGTCTGAGCTGCCCTTTGCATGTCAGGCCTGAGGTCACCAGGGCCACTGGCTGTGCTGTCCCCAGGCTGTTGGATCTGCACCCAAATCCGTGGGCACCTGATCCGGAGCGAGGCTGGGGGAAAGGAGCTCACGGTCCCTGCAGAGCCACGCTCCCGCAGTGCCTGGTGAACGGCAAAACAGAAGGATTTGCAGGATCATACCCTATCCTATCTGCAGCCCCATATGCTAAACAATTAATCTTCCCTCTCGGTGCCCTCGTAAAGCAGAGCAGTAAATTGCCTTCATTTCACAGCTGAGGGAACGTGGTTCCAGCGAGGCCACTGGCCCGGGGGAGCGGCCGCAGGGGCTCTCCGGAGTGGGTCAGTGGGCACATCCACACGGATGGCTGCAGCCCCCCCAGGACAGCCTTCCCCGGGGCAACAGGGACTATTCTCAGAGAGATTTACACGTCAGAGAACACAGCGAATAAACTCTCAGTGACCTCAAAAGCATCTTCCTGCTAAAATGCATGCCCATGGCCGTAGCACCTGCAGCTCGGCTTGACCCTGTGGCTGGGAAGAGGCACCTCTAACGGGAGGGTGTAGCAGGTCTCCGTGCCATGCCTTCCATAAGGGAATTAGGGCAAATTCAGGCACCGAAATGCCTTTATTGTGGGAAGGGACCTGCTGCAGTCCTGGTGCCGCCATCCCTGCAGCGGCCGCTGTCCCCAGGGGAGCAGAGCCACTGTCCTTCAGAGAGCAGGCGGTGTCCAGAGGGATGAGGGTTAAAGCACCCCACTTCCCGCTCCGCACGGCCTCTGCCTTTGGAGCTCATCTGGGCAGATAATGGACTTTGCCTTCTGACTTAATCTGCTGTAAATCTCTCCCGTAATTGCTCATCATCCGGAAACCTGGAGAGAGCCAGGACAGACATTCCCGCCGTGTGTGACAGCCGTCCTCTCCCTCCCTGCCCTCGTCCTGCTACCAGCCTGTGCCCAGAGCCCCCAGCAAACCCGGAGCCCCCAGTACATCCAGCACACCCAGTACACCCAGCACACCCAGCACATCAGGGCACCCCCTGCATGTCCAGCCAGGGGGAAGCTCTCAATGGGGAAAATGAGACGGCATCTCTCCCTTCCAGCCCCCACAAGTAAAGGGCTCTGTCCCCCCCACACACACCCTGCCTCAGCTTCTTCCACCCCTAAAAGAGCCGAGGGCTCCGCGGGCGAGGGGCAGCTCGGGGGGGAGCTCGCAGCACCCAAACCCCACGCAGCGCAGGGATCCAAGCCCACCTCGGGGAATGGGTGTTGGTGGGGGCTGCTGGCAGTTCAAAGCGCCTCTCCCGGCAGCTGCGAGCAGCGTTTTGTTCTGCGGCTGCCGAAGGAGCAATCCCGTCCTGCAGAGGAGCACCAGACGTCACTCGAGGGAAGGTTGCTAAGTGAGCTGGTCCCTCCTCATGATGCACGACTTCATTACGCGGCTCCCTAAATGGATGTTACACACAAATGACATTTGCCTTGGAGCATATGAGCTCCCAAAATAGCGGGCGGCTCTCCGCGTTATTGCTTTGGTTTCCCGAAGAATGTCCCTATTGTCTGCGGGGCTGCTGTGCCCATGCCTGGCACAGCCCTCCGGGGTTGGGGAGTTGGGTACAAAGGGATGGGGACCCCCAAACCAGCCGAGCTGTGCCCGGCGTGGCAGCGATGGGGGAGCCCGGGGTGGCCCCGTGGCCAGGATGGGGCGAGTGGGCTGCACCTTGCGAGCAGGGGCCGTGGGGAACAAAGAATGCAGGCCCCTCTCTTGCTCCCATCATCTTTCTCTCGCTGCCTCAAACTTCTTTCCCGATGCTTCGCTCGGGGTTTTTCTGCAGGCTGGGTGTTTCCCCTGAGAGGAAGACACAGCCCGGCTCCCGCACGAGCCTCCCACCACCCAACTCTCTGCCAAAGGAGCCAAATCCAGCTCATGAAACGCCTTCCAACACCTGCAGAGGTGGCAGAGGGGACAGGGCACCATGTCATGCCGCGGGCACCCAGCTAAGGCCACTTTCCCCGGGCTGCAGCCACGGCCGTGGTGGCAGTGCCAATTTCATCTAAAATTGCTTAAACTCAGCGCCGGCTGTCCTTTGAGACGACCTGAACCACGCAGAGAGGTCTGGCTCCAGCTCTGCGCCGTGCGAAAAGTACAAATAAAAAAGAAACATAAAGGTTGTGTCCGTGCCGAAGAGAGAAATTTGTTTTTCCTTTTTATCCTCCCCCCCCCGGCCCCGATTTCCTAAGAACATGCACGGCAGCTGATCTGTGCAGCACTGCCGTAATCCGGTGATATATTTTAATCCCATTACGTTGCCATGCGCTCACTCGCAGCCCGCCCGGACCGGGAGGAACAGATGTTTCCTAATTGGCACTTGTGCTGCCCAGGGGTTTCCAGCTCGGACAATGTTCCTCTGCCGCCGCTGGATTTGCAGCCTCAAAGGATGGAACAGCGCTGGCTGCTCCTGTGCCAATGCCCCACCTGGAGCTGCTGCTCTCCGTGGTGCCCCCGTGGGCTCCGTGGAGGGGTCACACTGTCACTGCTGTCCCCTTGTCCCCGCGGGGGAACGAGGAAGCAATCGGGGCTGCCCTGGCCGCTCCGCCCGGAGGGAAGTGCGGCATTTGCTTTTTTCCATTTGTTTGGGCAAAGGCGTCGGATGCGGAGGGAGCTCCGTCCGGGGCGGCTGCGGCTGCCCAGCTCCTCGCTCCCCCCGCGGCCGAGCCGCTGCTTCCCGGCACATCGCCTCGGCTCTCCCACGTTATCGAGGCGCTTTGGTTTGGTCCCGAGTGTTTCATCATCGAGGGCGGGCGCGTGGGGCCGCGGCGTCGCCGTCCTGGCCGGCTGCAATCCCCTGATACCCTTTAATCCCATTATGTCTCCTCGAGGCTGCTTCCAATTCTGGCCTCTGAAGAAGTGATGTTTCTTAATTAGCTTTTCAACCGGACAGGGGTTTTCCTGGCTGAAAGGAGCAGTAGAGGTTTCATTCCTTCCTTTCTCTCCCTCGTCACACTGATCTCAGGATCAAAAACAAGGAGCAGAAAGCAAATGGGAGCCTGGCATTGAGGACAAGAGCATCCACCAGCCCCTGTCACCGAGCCCAGGTACCAAGAGGTCTCCGTTTGCCTCACCAGTTGCAGGACAGGGTTGGTGCTGCCTCTGCCCCTAACCCAGAGCTCTCCCCCGCTGCCCCACACGGCCCCTGCAAGGTGGGCAAAGCCACACTCCGGGCTGGCACCAGCCCGGCAATGCCAGTGTGTCCCCAGCAGCTGCCAGTCCTGGCTGATTCCCTTTCCGCTGCTAATCCTGGTGTTTGGCTGCAGCATTCAGAGCCTGAAATGGGAAAATTCCCTGACCCCACTCTCCCTTCACATCCAAGTTTTACCAGTCGCTACAAGCAGAGGTTCTGCTCGTGACACGGTGCCAGCAGCCTGTGCCCCCCAAGCACTTCCATCCTCTCCCAGTGCCCCCAGCCACTGGCGGGGACCCAGCACCCAGCAGGTCCCCACTGCCCAGCAGGTCCCCGCTTGCAGCGGCTGGTTTTTCTCCCCAGATGTTTTCTCTAATCAGAAAAGGGGAAAAGAGGGTGCAGCAGCCGCAGGGAGCTCAGTATCCAGCTCATCCCTGCCGCTGCCCATTCTCAGGGACAGCCAGAGCCCGGCGTTCCCCGCCAAAGCTCCTCTCTCTCTCCGGGATGTTTCACTCCTGCCTCAGCCCTCGCATTAATCAGAGCAGAGATTACTTTTCCGCATGCCAAAGCTGAACATTGATAAATCACAGATCTGCCCTGAAAACCACAAGGCTTTAATAATACATGCTGGGTTCCTGCTTGGTTTTCCTTCCTTCCTTAAACCTTGAGTGTTTGTGGCTGGGTCTGTGCGTGAAGGCACAAACATGAGGCTGAAGGCTCAATTTAATGCAAAGAAGAAGAGGAAAAAAAAAAATGAAGCTGGGAATCTCATATAATTACGTGGCTCCTGAAGCTGGAGAATTAAACATAACAATAATTTTCAGAGGATAAAAATCCGTGAAAAGCCCTCACTGAGGGCAAAGCACATTAGGTACCCAAAGCACCCAGGTTGCAGGTGCGATTGAGCTCTCCCCACTGTACTTAAGAATAAGCAATTCATATTTTTCAAGAGTGTTGTTCTTTAGTCCGTGATTCCCCAACCTGGGGTGTCCCGAGGAGGGAATTCGGCTGCTGTTGGCAAAGGCAAAGCAAAGCCAGTGGGAGCCGACAGGCACATCTTCATCTCTTCACCACTTTTGCCTCCTCCTCCTTGCCAGCCCATCCCGCATCACCCACGGTCCTCACGGAGGCACCTCCCAAGGACAGACAGCGCCTGCTGCTCCAGTTGGAAAAGAAAACAGGAAGGAAAAGACACCTCAGTATCGGATGTGATTTAGCCAGGGTTTGCGTTATTCTTACTCTTCCTTTAATTACTCCATGGCAAATTGCTGCTGTTCCCCTGCCGGCAGCCCAGCTCCTGTGGGGGTCACCTGCCGAGGGTCCCGGGGTCTCCCCGCCCACCCCGGCACGCTGCAGCCTCCGTGGGCACCGCAGGAACTGGGGGGGCTGGAACCAGAACGGCCGGCGGCGATGGGGTCTGATCCTACCCCATCCTTTTTGCTGCGTGGAAAAAAAAAAAAAAAAAAAAAAAAAAAAA
>VZTN01002614.1:476351-586184 GCA_013400515.1 Erpornis zantholeuca | reverse complement strand
AAAAAAAAAAAAAGCAGAGGGGGAAACCATTAGCCAGGTCTTCATCTCTGCCTTGTTTTAGATCTCTTCCTGCACTCAAGAAGGAACAAAGGGCAGTATTTAAAAAATGCCATTTACAAACTCCTACCCTTGCACCCAGGCTGATCACAACCCATTATTGCAGTCAGCTGAGGGGTTACCTGTGGAATCTTTGAACATCCAGGCATTATCTGGTTCTTCTGTCAAGGAAAACCTGTTCTCCAGGTCCAGCCCTCTGCTCCTGCGCAGCGAGTGGGACGCGGGCGCCCGGCACCGGCGCTTCTTGCTCAGCTGCACCCGAGTCTTCAGAGCACTGGAGTCCAGGACAGCCGTGTGCTGGAGAAACACACACCTGGCAGTGACCCTCAGCTCCTCCACAGTGACTTCCCAACCCCCTGGATTGCATTCAGCTGTTCAGTTTAATTTATATATATTTATATATTTGCCTGATTATTATTATTGCAATTACTTAGTATTATACTGAAGAGAGTTTTATGATGAGGACATGGTATTTCATGGTCAACTGGGTGTAATCCTTTGGTGTCTCTAGGTTGTGGATACCTGAGCTATATGAATTATTTGCACTAAATTAATATAAAAAATAACTGCAGTAATCAGTAGTTTGGTTCCTAGACTGTTTTACGAATACAGGCCTTGCTAGATGGTAGCAGCCAAAGGCAAATCCCAAGATTGGGATCTAAAAAGAGCAACCACACAAAATTCCCTCATAGTGCAGAGCTGAAACTTCCCTGCTAGCCACAAACACTCGAAACCACTCACCAGCAACAAGGACACTCCAAGTTCAATGTCACAGCATTCAGAAAACTTCTGTGATCAGTCATTTCCAACAGATTAAATAAGCACTAACATTTACAGAGCAAAACAAGGAGCTGTAATTTATTTGCTTGCTTCAAGCAGTTTGCTCTTATAGATTTGCCTGTAACCACCAAATACCCCTGAGCCTTCCCTTCTCCAGCAGATGTGGGTTTGCTCCTTTTCAAAAGATTTCAGGTCAGGAATAAACTCCTCATCATACACCATTTGCCAGCTGCACTCGGAGCTATTATTTACAAAGATACCTTTGGTGGCCCAGGGACAAAACAGAACCTTCTGGAAGTGTTCAAACACGGTGTGGATGTGGGACTTGGGGACATGGTGGTGGTGACCTTTGCAGTGCTGGGGGAACAGCTGGACTTGATGATCTTAAAGGGCTTTTCCAAACTAAACCTCATTAAATGTGTATGGCCAGAAATTCCTGGTCTTAAACCAGCTGAAGGATTGTTCACTATAAAAAAATGCCTTAAAATTCAACTGTGAGCTACTATGGAAAGAAACTAATTGTAAATAAGAAAAATATCATGGAATGTATTCACAGCCTTAAATCTGCATGGCTGACAGCACAGCAGTCACTGGCTGTTTGTGTTATTTAATTATGCTTCCAGTGTTCATCCCTGAAAGTGTCCAAGGCCAACTTGGAGAAATCCTGGTCTAGTGGAAAGTGTCCCTGCCCATGGCAAGGGGCAGAACTGAATGAGCTTTGAGATCCCCTCCAACCCAAACCAGCCTGAGATTCCATGATTGATTACCCAAGACCAGCAGTTTTATGGAATCTCTCAGAACCTAAACACCACAGAGACATAGAAGAGCTCTGTACTTTTGATCCTCAACTTTTCAGGCAGGAAAGCAGCTGGGAAAATCCAGTGTGGGAAAGGCAGGGCAAAACTGGTTGCAAAGTTTCTAGAAGGAAGTGCTTTGCAGGGAACACACGATGGAAACTCACATCAATGAAGGAGAAATAACTGCTCTTGTCCTCGGGGAGGGCATCTCCTGCAGGAGGCAAATCAGTCCCATCAGTGGACTCCATGTCCGTGCTGGAACGGTCCAGGCTGGTGCTCCTTTGGTCTTTGGAGAAGTCATGGTGCTCAGCCAGGGAGGGTGGCTCTGTCTGTGAGGACAGTGAGGATGGGTGGCTGCCCGGGGGCTGCTTCCGCCCTGACACAACCTCATTTTCCAGGGAAGGAGATTCTCCCACAAAGCTGCAAATGGAGCAAATGGAATCTGTGAGACTTCAGGAGGAGTTAAATAAAAGTGGAACAGATAGTTTGAGTACCAACGGCAGCTGGGGAGGCATCAGGTATCAGCAGCAGTGTGTGGATCCCTTCAACTAGCATAGCCCTCACCCCTTGTGATGCCTTAAATGGCTACCTAGAAACAGAGACTAAACAGGAATAAAATAAAATGGTGGTATTGATCTGAAAGGCCTTCAGAGGTACACTTTTGGGCTCCAGAGGCTCCTGCCTCAGTGCATCCCAACATGGACAATGACAGCTCACGAGTTCTTCCCACTTTGGTATCAGCATCAATTCCCCAAGCAGAAGCCAGGCAAGGATGGAATTTGCCCAAGCTTGCCCCCCTGTCCCCAAGATTGTGGTTTGCAGTTGTTGGGCCTAGGAGGGTCTGGGTGTCCTTGGAGAGCTGGAGAGGCTTTGTTGTGTGTGTGTGAGCATGAGAGAACAGCACTGAACGAGCTCCAGGGAACTTCAGAGTTACACTAGCAGTACAGGTTTTGAAAAATATTAAAGTTAAAACTTAAGGCATCACTTGGATTCCCAGTGTGCTGGGGATTGGAGTGTATTCCAGCCAGCTGGAGGATGCTTCCCTTCAGGAATGCTGGAGCTGAAGAGAGGTGGGCAGCAGGTGGCACCCTAAGGCAGGGCTCCACGGGCAGAGCTCCCCGTGCCTCGGGGAGGAGAGCGGCAGCACCTGCACCCCAGTGCTGGGATGCTCCCAGTGTATTCCTAGAATTCCTCCCTTGGCCTAGACAGGAATGAGCTGCAGGGTCAGGACTGAAAGCTGTGCACAGTTGTGTCTGCCTCTGTCATGAAGGCTGGAGAATTCCTGGAAACAGCAGGAAGACTCTACTGCCAGTAAAAATTGGGCTGTCTTGCCTCTAATTCCCAGCTTGAAAAAAACAAAACCTAGAGGATTTAGTTCCGATTTCTTTTCCTCCTCTTGATAAAAGTCTTTTGTCACTAGGCACCATTTCTTGGGCACATATCTAGGAAAACTGTTCTAAATCTAAAAAAACATATATCAATATATGCACATCTTTTAACAATAAACCTCAGTATTTGGTACAGCAAACCCAGGAGAAAAACACTCAGGAGTTTACTGATGGATAACAGCATTCCATCAGCACCAGCACATGGTACAATGTCCAGTGTGGCAGAGCAGACACTGCCCAGAGGGTTTCCAGCACACGAACAGAGGGAATGCTGCTTCCCTCCTTCACCAGTGGGCCCCAGGATAATTAAGAATGGCACTAATGAGCTCTGGGGGAAAGTTTTTGTCTAGAATTTTTGCTTCCAATGACATTTGGTAGCTGCAGCATTAGGCTTTAGAGCCACTGCAACATGGAAGAATGGAGAGGGGAGGGACAATCTGTAGGACCTTTCATGGAAATTAAAGTGTGTGCTGAAAGGATCCTGTTGGAGTTGCACGTCTCCAAAAAGCCTCTGCCCTGCTACATCCCAGGGCTGCAGCTGATACAATTCACTGAGGTTTTTCAAACTGAAATATTTGAGAGCAAGGCGTGCCAGAAATGCAGCTGAATTTGCACGGGCTGGTGGCTCCTCATTCAGGAACCTTCCCAATGGATTTTCCTTTGGAGTTCCTGCACAATTAGAGCCCCATACACCAACCCCCTGTGGCACAGCTCATCCCCAAATGCGGGAAGGATGCCTGGAGTCCAAACCCTGCTATGTGCAGTGGATTCTTTCCCAGCGAACAGCAAATTAGGGGGGAAATTCCCTTCAGAAAAATGAAATTGAAAATGTATTTTCAGTTCTCATTACTGAGATGTATCAGGCACCTTGTTCTATTACTTCATTAAGATTTCAGGGTTTGTGAGCACATCCATGAGCTACAGACACTTCCCTGAGAAATCATCCCTCGCGTGGAGCACACAAACCCAGCAGGACAGTTATCACAATGGGCAATAAACTGACAGCAATCCTCACCTTCAACTGCAATTAAATTTAATTAGTTTTAGCAAGACAGTGTGTAGGGGCCATAAAGGTGTTGCTTCAGCCTGTAAAATGAGGAGTCAGAGATGTATGGATCCACCACCTAAAGACAATTCCTCTCTTGTAAAAACCAGTAATTTTCCTTACAAAGACTGTTCTAACGTGAAAGAGTTTTCTGCAATGCCAATTTGGAAAAGCTTACTAAAGTGCTTGACAAAAATTAAAATAAAATCTTTTAGATAAACTAAGAAAAATCCAATTAACGCCTCCAAATTGGAGGAGAGGGTTTCATCTCTGTCCATCCAAAGGAGTTACTGGCCAAAGCCCACTGGAAGCAGCCCAGAGGAGCTCCTCACACAAATTCCAGCAGTGACTCAGTCCTAGAGGAAAATGCTCCTTTCTTCACCTTCCAAAAGCTCATTAGAAAAAGGACCGTGTCCATCCTGTTGCCATGTAGTTATGGCTTTTCGTTTTAAAATTCCCTTCCTATCCCAGCAAAGTGGTGGAGTCACCATCCCTGGAAGTGTTCAAGTGCCAAGCAGAGTTGGCACCGCTCGGTTTAGTGGCCACGGTGGGATTAAGGTGAAGGTTGGACTCGGTGATCTTGGAGGGCTTTTCCAACCTTAAAGAATTTGTGATTCCACGAAGATGAGGTCATTCACAGAAGCACTAATGGAACACTCCTAAAATAATCCCTCCATGGCTCCAATACTGGGAAATGCCCCAGACTGGAGGTTCCCCAGCACGGCAGGAGGCTGTGTCACCGTTTGCTCCCTGTGGGATGTGACACCGTGGGGCTGGCAGGGGAAATGCTCTGAGGGAAGTGAGCCAGGCCAAACAGGAAAACTGAACCATCAACAATCTCCTGCGAGTTCCTGCATCCAGCTGGGGCGAGGAGGAGGCACCAAAGGCAGAGCCTTGCCCAGAGCACCCACGGCAATGTGAGGAGAATGTCTGCACTGCTCCTGGCAGGGACTTCATACAAAATAAACTGCAGACAAAATGCATGTTCGATATATTCCAGGAAGACTTCCATTATTTAAAAGTGCATTAATCTCATTTCTCTTTAAGTGCCTGAATTAGTACAGCAGTAATTCCCCTGCAATGAGCTGTAAGTTAAAATAAAGCAGAGCAATGGGGTGGCAAAATGCTGAAGAGTCTCTATACTGTCACCATTATACTGTACAAAAAGCAAAACCTAAACATGTCTTGCAGTGCAAACAAAATTCCAGCACATGGGATTGAGTTCCATCCTTCAGTGAACCAGAATGTTTAGGTGGAGCTGTTCTAATCAGGATGGGTGGATTGAAATAACTCTCTGGTGCTGTCTGCTCTGAAGCTGAGACAAGTACCTTTGTTAAGATACTGATCTCAGAAATGTCTGTACCATCCTGGAATCCAAGTTAATTTTACAGCAGCCTGGCTGTCACTGCTGGCACTCACTTGGCTGCTGTACCTCCGAGCTGGTCGTTACCCTGATTTCGTAGGCAATAAAATATTTATAACGCACAGTTCTCAAGTGCAGAACACACCAAACATAATTGACTTTAATGTCTGCTGTAAGATCCCAACAAGAATAGCATTTAAAAGCAGATAAAATGCTATTTTCATACCACGCTGAGCAGACAGGACATGAGTTCAGGGTAGATCAAGCTGTAATTTACACAACAGGTGTAAACTATAAAAAACCTCACACTTTGCTGCTCTAAGTTTATTTCCCTAAATCATTCTAAGAACAGAAACGCATCAGCAATACTCTGTTTCACTCGACTTACATCCCATTTCATCCTCCACTTCACCACCAATAAAACACTGGAGAGTCTGAGATGTGGACATGGAGAGATGCACCCTGTGTCACCCCATCTGAAGCCCAGAGTCCTCGTTCCTGAGGGATTTTGCCATTCAGCCCACCTAGCATTATTGTTGAGGATGTTAAAGGAATGGCAATGACAAAAATACAGATTTAAGAACAGAGAAAACAAATAGAAGTGCCCAAGAACAGGGCTTGGAGCAACCTGGTCTAGTGGAAGGTGTCCTACAACCAAGGGCTGGAATGCAACGATCTTTAAGGTCCTCCCAGCACAAACCACTTTGGGATTGTGGGATGGGGTTGGAATGCAACGATCTTTAAGGTCCTCCCGGCACGAAACCACTCTGTGATTGTGGGATTCCACCGTTTCCCCTCATCCCTGAGCTGAGGAAAGGCCTCACCTGTCGCCGCTGTGCCGCTGCTCGTTCCAGGTGCCGTACTGGCTGTCGGGCTCCTGCACCAGCGTGTCCGTGTCCTTCGCCCCCGGCGGCTGCCTGGAGAAGCATTGCCTCAGCTGGTCCTGCAAGGAAACCTCCTGTCAGTCCTCCAGCCCCTGGCTGAGGGATTAACAGGTTTTATTGGCAATAACGGGTTTGGATCTGCCAATTAAACTCGGCCGACTGGGAATGAGTTTGAACACGGAGAACTGCTGTGAACGACAATTCTCCGTGCAGTAATTCTCTGTACAGTAATTACAAGAATTGTTTCCCTGGGCAAATAATGGATTCTAGAGGCTGGAGATGACTCCCTGGTTTTGGTGACTCCATGCTGCTTTAATATTGCTCTTATTTCAGGTTGCACAGAACTTCTCAAAGCACCTTTGCAAAGCACAAGGAATTCTGCTGGGAATGACATTTCACCTCCTTAAGCACAGCAGGCAAACATCAACTCATCAACTCCACTGCTCTCTTCCTGGGTTTAATAAAAAGATCCTTTTTTTTCCCCAAGCTTTCTTTGGAAGACATTCAAATTAAAATGCATAAACAAATAAATAAATAAGCACAGGGCCAGACACAAAAAGCCTTCTACAAACTGATGTAATGTCCAAACCCAATGCAAGAGAGACCATGCTGGGTTTGCTTTGTTCTACTCTGACCTCTCCTTCCCTGACTGTTTTTATTTCGTGGATCTGCTGCTTTCCTAAGAAGGAAAAAGTGGATCCCAGACCCATCCCTTTCCAGGGAGAGAACTGGGTCAGTGCTGGCACCCCAGATTTGCAGCACACCAATGTCAACACAGCCCTGCAGTTGTGCTGAGTTACTCAGGGAGCTTCGAGAGCTCCTGAAATCCTACACTGGGAGCAGACAATAACTGTTGGTCCCTTTCACCTTCATTACCCTGAACAAACACAAACATGGCTTTCAGCTCCAGATCGGCTTTGCTTATCAAGATTTTATCTGACAGCAAATTACACGGTTTTCCACCTGCCCTTGGAAAAATCCAAGGATTTTTCTCTCTTTGTAAGTACCCCCTGACTCAGACCCATCAAGCAGAACACGTTGCTGGGACTAGGCCACATCTCTTTGTCTTCAGGCAACACACACAAAATAACAATATTTAAGAAATCCCATATTTAATATGTAGAATTCTTTCACATTATTGGGAAAAAAAGAGAGATTGCATATTTTCCTGTTTCCTTAATTTTGCACACCTAAAGATTGCTGCCTTAAGACTATAAAACCATTAAGGATAATTCAGCAGTGCTGATACCTGGCTACTGAAGAAGTCTCACAACATTTCCAGCTCTCATAACCAGTTCTTATTTCCCAGTGGCCACAGCCACTCTCCAGCCCTGTCGTGCTCTTTGCTGCTGACAAAGTGTTTATGTTTTAATGCAGACAAACCACAAAAGGCTCCACCATTTACTCCAACTATCACCATGCACCTCAAAGTTAAAGACCAAGTTTCTGAGACAAAAATTCTGTTTGTAATACTCAAGTAAGAACAGGATCAGTTTTTGAGTTACATGGAACAGACGTTTCCTGCTTTTCATACTCCAGATGTTCCTACAGCCCCAGAATTCACTGGTTCTCACACTTTATGCAATCATAGGATTCTTAAGGTTGGAAAAAAACCTCAGAAAGATGGATTGCAACCTATCCTAGACAGATATTTAAATACAGATATGTACATGAATGCCTGGAGGCGAGTTAAGCTCTTACATTTCCCAGTCCATGCCAGGTACAAGATTCCAGACGCGAGCCAGGCACACGCTGCTTCCAACATGGGAGATAGTCTGCTATTTCCTAGAAACCACAGGGCATTTCCTCCTGCTTGGCTTGGCTCTATGTTTTGCCTTCCACAAATTCCCTCTGCAGCTTCCCAATCCCACAGTTTGCTCCAGGGACTCCTGGGCTCAGCTCTTACTCAGTGGCCTTGGCACCTTTGGCTGGTGGCTGTACTTCTACGAAAGGCACTAGCAAATACCACTGATACTTTTCACTTCCCTCCCAACTGTCCACGCTTATTCAGGGCTTTTTTTTTTTTTCCACATTGATGCCTATTATGAATTTTTTTTCAATCCCAATCTCACATCACGAGTCACCCCACTCTTATAATCAATTTGTACAGTATTTTCCACTGGTTATGACTAAAGCCTGTTACCTCTACACACAGCACAGACCTTTTTATTTGCAATCATTCACACTGTTTCTACTAGAAATTAGACTATAAAGCTTAAAAACAGGAAGGGGAGCAGCAGAGGAGCAACTTTTGTCCCGTTGATCAGTGGGGAGCCCTTGTTTACACAGCGCTGAGTTATCGGGGCCGTGGGTGCTGGACAGGAGAGGCGTGGACAGCCCAGATAACAACGGCTCAGCAGCCACAGGGGTCATGCTTAGATGCAAAGACACCAGTCCTGTGAAGGCTCAGTAATTCTTAACAACATTTTACCCTGCTGGCTAGAATGACACCATTAGCGGAGTTATTTCCCTGTGCTAAACCCAAAACAAGCCTGAAAAAGAAATAAAATTACTGCTTCTGAAGATGTTGTGAAGTTAAGTTCAATACAACAAACAAAGTCTAAATGTCAGGAATAAAATGCTCCAAAGTCTAAGAAATCTGGAGTTCTCTATATTCTACAGACTTTGTTATATTCAGAACCATTATTTCATTTTGCTTCTGGAGGAAGCTGCTTATTTCAAGATGATTGTGTCCTTCCCTGACAGGCTCTTTCAACACATGTTTTTTAAGGTGCCAAATGATTAATTGGAAAAAAATAAATGTTCTCTAGGTACCAAGCACAAAAATACGGAGTGGGAAGAGGAGCTGATCCTCTCCTTGGCTGGTGGAGGAGGTGTTGGCTGGGGGCACCGAGGGCGGTGCAGAAAAGCAATTTATAGCCTGTGCAGCAGCTCGGAGGAGAGGGGTGCTGAGGAAGGAAGTGATAACAAACCAGGAAGATTTTCCTTGCCAGAAGGTGATTATTAGCAAGAATGAAGAGCTTTAGCTCTCCTTTTGAAGATCTCTTTTCTGTCATTGCCACCACACTCCTGAAAGACTGAATGCAATCAGTGCATGAAGCCAGGCCAGGTACAGACATTTCCTCCATAAACAGAATATTCAGGAAACTGGAAAACTAATCATTCCAAAGGAAAAAGCAGTAAAGAGGGATCTGGTGTCTTTTTAGTACACAAGATAAACCCAAATTGGAACTTTTCTAATTTATGCTGACAGAAAAATCTCCCAAACCAAATAAAACCCATGCCCGATCCAGGTTTCAAATGCTGTAATTCTCCAAGCTTTGATCTTTAACTTCCCAATTCTCACACCAGGAGCCAGGAAAAAAAAAATCTACTTAATTTTTCTATAAAATAAAACAGCTGAGCTGTGTCCTGCTTTGCCTCTGGTTCTTCTAAAATGAGCCATTATGATTATGCCTCTTCCAGTCCTCCCTTGGAATTAAGCTGGGTTTGGCTACAGTCCAGGGCTGATTACTCCTGCAATTTCCCGTTCCTGAAAACGATGCACACACAGTGTTGGTCCCACCAGCCCCAAAATCACCTCTAACTCTGAGTCGATGCAGATATTTATGTGCAAAACCCTCCTGCACTGATGGGAAATGAAGACCTGGCACAGGAGGAACAGCAGCTCCCAGAGATCTCCTGAGTCAGAAGCTGCACAGACAGTTTCAAAAATATCTTTGTTTGCCAAGGAGCCCGAGACATCAGCCAGCCAAAGTGACAGCCCACAGCTTGAGTGTGAACATTCAGAGCTAAATTCCACTGGCATGGAGTGGATATGAAGAGGAACTGCACAATGGAAGGAAGTTTTGACCATCTGCCTTGTTAATACACAACTCAGAGAAAAAATTGTGCTGATTTCTTAAAAGGGGCTTTTTTTTTTTTTTCCATTTTTCTCTCTCGTCAATTTAATTAAAGAAGTAAAAAATGTGGTCAAATCGCCCTTAAGTGTGGCATTGCATTTTAGCAGAGCTCACAAGCCCTTACAAATCCAGAAAAATATTCCAGCTGCTCCCCTGCAGCATGCCAGGAAGACAGCTACAGACCTCCACCTATTCATATTTTATGATATTATTTTGTAGTCTACTCTGCTTTGAATGGGATGCTGGGCTCGATGAGCTCCACAGGTCCTTTATAACCTGAATTATTCTACAATTATTCTAAGGACTAAGAAGTGAACTATATATTTTGGAGCACTAGAAGAATCACCAGAACATGACATCAGATTGAAAGCAACCAACACTGAAAACCCCACCACAGTAAAAAGGTCTGTGGGTCACAGCCCATGGATTTTAATTTGGAAGTACCCAAATGCCAGGACAGCAAGTGGGAAGAGGATCCCAGGATTTCCATCTGTACTTACTATCCATCCAATGAATGCTGCCCATAAGGAGTAAGTCATGGCTCCAGCTCCTCTTAATTCCCAGCAATCGGGTGAGATTCAGGCTGGTGAGATCGGCCAATTCCGTGCTTAAACTAATTGCTGGATGGAGTCAGTGCCTCAGGGAGCGTCCCAGGCTGAGGCAGCACCTTCTGCCCCCCCCCCTCCTGCTGCAGCCCCAGATAAAGAGTTCCAGGAACTGCCCAGCTGAGCTCAGGGATGAGTTACAGACCTCCAGCACAAGGGAAGGCTCCCCAGCCCTCCGAAACACCCCAGTCAGCACAACAGCCTCAAACAGGGCAGCACTGCACCGTCCCTGGAGCCCAGACCCAAGAGCAGGCACAGAATTAATGGAATTAATCCACCCCAGAACCTCCAGGTCTTTACACCACGACACAGCCACCTCCAGTGAGCCCAGCAGGCAAGGAGATGGCAGCAAGTGGCCATGGCGTCTGCTCAGGTGGAGCATCCCTCTGTGGGGTGTCCAGCTCTGGGGTCCCAGCACAGGGAGGACATGGAGCTCTTGGAGTGAGTCCAGAGGAGGCCGTGAAGATGATCAGAGAGATGGAGCAGCTCTCCCATAAGGAAAGGCTGAGAGCTGAGGTTGTTCAGCCTGGAGAAGAGAAGGCTCCAGGGAGACCTTGCTGTGGTCTTTCAGTACCAGAAGGGGCTCCAAGAGATCTGGGGAAGGACTTTGGACAAGGGGGAATGGCTTCCCAATGACAGAGAGTAGGTTTAGATTAATGTTAGGAAGAAATTCTTCCCTGTGAGGGTGGGGAGGCCCTGGCACAGGTTGCCCAGAGCAGCTGTGGTTGTCCCATCCCTGGAAGAGTCCAAGGCCAGGGCTTGGAGCAATCTGGGCTGGTGGAAGGTGCCCCTGCCCATGGCAGGGGTGGAATGGGATGGGTTTTATGGTCCCTCCCAAGCCAGACCATTCCATGGCCCCACTGGCCCCAGTGCATCCCGGGCTGGGCAGGACAACCAGGCTGGTTTTATGTGGAAAACTGGAGCTGCTGCTGCTGCTGCTGCATGCACAAGCAACGCCTGGAGAAACACACGTGTGCCCCATGTGACTGTGAGCACTCACACAACATATTCAGCTCTCTTAGATCCTAAGGAGCTACACTGCTCTGCTCAAAAATCCTTTAAATAATAGATGTTTCCCTCTCCCATGGGCAGTGGAGTACGTTCCAGTCCCACGGTACCGAGCATCTCATAAATACCATCAGCCCCGACAGCCTCCCTGTTGCTATGCAACCCTGGGCTGCCTCTCCATATGTGTTTTCCCTGCCTCTTCCACAGGGATACGATACCCAACCACCAATTACATCCCTGATGCTAAAGCCTGACAGCGTTTCCCTTACGAAACAGGGGCTGTTTTTAGAGGGTGACTGGTCTAATTCTCCACTTTGTCACTGTTCCCCCATTGATGCACAGGTCTGAATCGCAACCCCTTCTCCCTGGAAAGACACAGCAAAAATTGCAGCAAAGCAGAGGTACTAAAGGGACTCCAAGAGAGCTAGAGAGGGACTTTGGACAAGGACATGAAAGGGAATGGTTTTAAACTGGCATAGGGCAAGTTTAGATTAGATATGAGGAAGAAATTCTTCCCTGTGAGGGTGGTGAAGCCCTGGCATAGGCTGCAACACCAGAGACAGACCCAAAGTCTACCCAGCATTGATTTTGGCCGCAACAGAGAATGTGGTCAAATTAATGTAGATGAAGTCGGTTTTGCAAGGGATCTGGTTATGATCATGCAGTGACATCTCCTCTCTGCTCCTGCAGTGACTCCTGGTGCCGTTATCCTCCCCATTCCACAGAGGATTTCAAAGACATTTGAGAGTTTGTCATTTTTTCTACTCTGCAAATTGAGCTGCTCTGCCCCGCTGTGAACACTCACCACACACATGTCAGCTGGTTCAGGGCAAGGCTGAAGATGGAGCAGAGGTTGACTCGATGTGCAAAAAGCAGACGAGAACCAAATTCTAAATATAAGCCCTGCTAGGGCTGAGTGAGCCACGACAGCACTTCCTCTGAGAGGTGGGAACGTACAACACCACAGCAGAGGAACTAGCTGGGAACATCTTTAAATCCTCTCTTATATCATCAGATTAAATTTCCTTTTCGGCCTCAGGCAGCCAAGATGATAAGGAATGAACCCCCAAGAACACCAAGGCAGCAGGAAGGAGCCAGGGGCTCCGTCAGGAAGATCCTGAGCAGTGACAGGGAATCCAGGCTCTCCCCAGGGCACGTATAACTCCCATCAGTGTTAATAAAACCTGGCACCGAGTGTGGAACAGGATCCCTCGACTCCAACACGGCAAGAGGCACAAGCCAGAACAAGGCAATTTCATACTGGGATGCCAAGGAGGGAATAGATTTGCTTCTTTTGAAAAGCTGCATAGTTGAAATCAACACCTCCTACTCGAAATGCTGCATTTCACAGCTCTTCTGCACAGTTAACGTCTCTCCACATGAGACACCGAACTAAACTTCAAACAAACATTCCTGGGAGAAAGTGCTCGTTAGCTGAAAGCCTGGAATTAAAGATGTACAGAAAGTGATAGGATTTCCTGACAACAAGTGAATAACAAACGTGCTCGTTTCAACACACAGCTCGCACAGCTCAGGAGATGTTTTAGGAGACAGCAGTCAAAACACACACACGGTGAACACCAGGAGTGTTGCCCAAAACTTTCACAATATTATCAATTTCAGTAAAAATGGATTGCCAGGATAGGGAAGCTGTGAGGCCCTGGCACAGGGTGCCCAGAGAAGCTGTGGCTGTCCCATCCCTGGAAGTGCCCAAGGCCAGGTTGGAGCAACCTGGGATACTGCAAGGTGTCCCAGACCATGGCAAGGGGTGGGACTGGATAATTTTAAGGCCCTTTTCAACCCCAATCCTTATGGGATTCTATGATTCTAAGGCTTGTGTTCAGAGAAGCTTTTGTTTAATACAGTTTATTTCCCCTGAAAGCTGTCACTTAGAGCTTAAAAAAAAAAAAATAGGCAGCAAGGTGGATGAGCACAAAATACCAGCTCTAAATCTATTTATGCTATTTTCTTCTTGTTTAAGAGCATGGTAAAAAAATCAACTCCTTGCAGTCAGCCTAAGTGAAATCAGAGAGTAAAGTCATTTAAATAATTATTCCTGTCAAAATAATGAGAGAACAACAAAGAGAGCCACCAAATGCCCATCACTATGGGTTTCTGGCCCAGATTTATCTGCCAACTACGTTCATGGCCTGTTAAACCAAAGAGAAGTTATTAAGAATGAAAAAGCAGGAACTGTTTCAGCACTGGCCCTTGTATCTTCATTAATTAAACTGAACAGCTTCACTCCTCCCCCCAACCCCAAACAAGACAAACAACTCATTTTTAAAGCCTGCTTGCTGCAAACTTGCTTCCCCCTACCCTAACAGCTCCCTGGGAATTTAAAGATAAAATTTAAAGATTAAAATGCTATTTACTGGTAGTATCAAAAGATTATTTTTGAGAACAATTCATTGTGTTCTGGGTGAATATTAGGGCAGAAGAGTTCAGCAACTATTCACTGTAGGGTCTGTACCTATTCCAAGTTCAGAATCAAAGTGCCAACTTGTAGTAATTTCTTTTTACAAACCATTTGTTGAAGGATGTTCACCACAAAGGACAAACTTTTGCAGACAAGACTCGGGTGCAACAGAACAGGCACTGAAGATCAAAACCCTTTTATAAGCAGAGACACAGTCCCAGGTGAATGCAGGTGTGGAACTCAAACCAGGATCCTCACCTGCTCCAGAAAGGGATCCTGTTCTATGGGGAAAGTCAGAGTCCACCAGCTCACCCCAGGAACAAGCTGCACAAGCTTAGACTGGCTTGAAAAGAAACATTATAAGGTTAATAAAAACTAGAATGGGAATTTCAGCCTCTAGCAGGGAAAATGCTGTAGGATGCAAGAAAAACCCTCAGAAGGACTAAGTGCCCTCCCAGCACATCTGGGACACGTGCAGCAAACAAATCACTCCACTTCCACCTTTACTTTGAACTGCATTGAAAACTGAATCCAAACTAAGGAAAGGTGATGCTGCCAGATGAATTCTGAATGAAAACATCTTTTTTCAGACTGCCCAGTACACCAAAAGCAAAACCACTAAATGCAGTTTGGTGTTATTTTTAGCACATATCAGAGCAATTTAGGTAAAACACATCAACCACTCTCAGACCCAGAATTCGTCTTTCCTGTTCTGTGTGAAACACCTCTGAGGTTTTCCATGACTTTTTTTAGCAGTGTAAGTGGAGCCAAGGGCATCAAACAACTGCCCTGGTTTTATTCTATGGCAACAAACCTCAAGACCTAGAACAGTGCTGGCTGTGAAACCAGATCTCACACCTATAATAGAACCATGACCGATAGACCCTAATTAAATCAGAGGCCATGTTTAATGCATGTATCTCTGCTCCTCTTACAAAGACACCAAGCTGATGACATGAGATGAAAACGGACAATTAACTCAATAAAAATACCTGAAAGAAAAATCAGCTTCTATTTAAAAGGTCTCACTGTGGAGTAAAAACTTCTGCAAGCTCAGCTATGGATTTGCAGATGTGAGGGTGAAGAAGTTTACTCACACTGACTTAAATTGTGCTGCCTGAGTTGAATTTGGACAGGTTTCCTTGCCTTCTACAATGCCAAGTTCTTCACCAGTAGTCACCAGTGGCAGCAGGGAAGGGAGCTGGAAGCCACTGGCCCTCTCTGTGTCAGGCAGGAGCTCATGAGCACGGCTGCTCCTTGTTTAAAAACTCCATCAGCACCGAGTGACTGCTCTACACTACAGCCCTAAAGCAGCACAGAAGTCAGTTTGTATGAATTACACACTTTTTACTCATTCCACAGTTTTTTTGTAGCATGATGTCAGTAGTTTTAAGGACTAAGACAGGATTGCAATCAGGTAAAAAGGTACCAGTTCCAGGTCTGGATTCACCAGTCATTTGCCACAGACACAATGGCACCAACCACAAACTTCTTGGGCTGCTCAGACCTTCAGTTTGAGCCCAAGTGAAACCAAATTCACACATAAAGCCAAGCACAAGCAAAATTCCTGCTGAAACAGAGGAACAGCAGCTCCAGCACTGTCACCAGTGACTTAAGTGAAAAGGTCACCCCATGTCTCCTGATTTCTGCTCCGTAAGCAGGGCTGTGTAGGACAGCAGAACACTTGTCCTCTGCAGGTTTCACATTCTCATTTTTCAGCCTTCTTTCACACGAGTTGCTCATTCAGATGATTCCAACAAATCTAAAACACCAGCTTAAAAAAGAAGCCAAGAGAACTTCACCATGCTAACACTGTAACAGTGGTTACCAAATATTTTCTTCTTCATTCTTTTGTGCTTACTTGACACTATTTTCTTTCCCAGTCTGTCCAAACAGGACATGGATAGCAAGCTGGGACAGAAATGCTCTACCCAGAGCTGATAGAGAGCACTGGAAACAGCAGTATTCAAACACCACACCTGCCCAAGGAATGCAGCGTCACCTGCACTCATTCCCTGAGCAAACCCCGTGAGGCCACAGCAGAGCTGCCCGTGTTTACACTTCACAGTGAGTAACTGTTTTGTTTAATAATAAAAAAAAGAAACCAAAACATTTTAGCCACTTCAGAGAGTTTGGATTTACCCACACGTTGGCACCAAGGCTTGGGGCCCCCTTCCACACAACTCAACCACAGTCACTCACTTCCCCCTGGTCAAACATTGGGCTTAAATCACCAGTTTCAGCTACAACCCAAACCACTGGTTTCAGCTCCCCTCTGTGAAATAAAACAGAATAAACCAGGTCTGTTCTCCTTTCTCTCCCTATCACCCCAAATCTTTGCTGCTTTGTGGGACGTACCAGAACTAGAATTGGTCGGGAGGACCATGGCAGCCACAGCCCTCAGGAAACCAGCCTCTCCTCCACCACTTTGCCATGCCATGGAATACAGACAGTCCTTCCTGAACACAACCTGGAAGCTAATGGAAAAGGGAGGGGAAAGGGCTCTGTCTAGCACAGAGTCCATGGGGAATCAAGAGCTCTTCTCATTTACTTTGCTCCCAGGAATTGCACTCTGTCACACCACAGCTTTCACAAGTCACATTGACCTATCACTTCTATGGCATGACAAAGTAGGAAGCATTCTGAGAAAAAACACCTCTTTTTCAATAAAAGAAGGGAATTATGATCATTTACGTTGCCTGCACAGTGACAGCACTTCACTCTTCTTATAAATTTAGCTTCAGGCATTTTTTACTGGAAAATCACAAATACCAAAGCACACCCAAAGCCATGCTGGCCTGTGCTGGGGAGCTGACCAACAGCAGCTTCAAAATCAACCACGTTTTCCCCATTCCCCAAACCTTGACTCCCTGGCAAACGAAAACATCCACCTGCCCTGCAGGGAGAAAGCAGCTGGGAGCAGACAGACAGACAGCACTATGTGGAGGTGTTTTGGGGGCTGTTTTTAGATGGAAAAGCAGACAGGAGGTAGGTTTTGTTAGGAGATAAAATGCTGCAACAAACCCCAGGGTTTGCACTGTATTCTCTCGCTTGAGGGTCTCAAAAAGGTGCATCGCTTACAAGCTCGGGTGGCTCTGAGCTGGGCTGCCTTTTCCTCAGAGAGGAAAACCTCTGCTGACTCCGCACTGAAAACCTTCGGAAGGACTCTCTGCTCCGGGATGCAAAGTGCCTGAAGGAAGAGGTTCTCTTGAAGGGAGTCCTGGTGCCACCTTCCCCGCCACTCCGCTCATGAGCCACCGCAGTAGTGACTAAATTTAGTGCTTCCTGCAAGGATCTCCGCACTGTGCCCATCCACTGGGTCATGTGAGTTTGTGCCACTGTCAGTTTGTCTCCAAGGTAATCCATTTTTTTTTTCCAGCAGAGATGAGATATCAATATTCGGTAGCAATTAAAATATATTCTCCTTAACAACCCTGATTTATTTTGCGAAAAGTGATTCCGTGTATAAAATATTTCCAGCTAAGGTAAACAGCACTGCACTATCACCCTCGGCATATCCCTAAATTTAAATAACCAGAGATGTGAGGTGGAAGATTGGTATTTGTCAAGTAGGAAAAAATAAAAGACTTTTCCTACTTACAATCGGCTTTCCAGAGTTCCATCAAAATATGTTTAATTCAGCCATGCTAAAGAGATAAATCAGTGTTTAAATCCTGACACAGTCACTCGAAACGAGTCCATTTGCAAGCAGAGAATTGGGCTCTTACTCTCTCATTTCAGAGCAGGAAAAGCAACTCCCTTTTTAATCCAAGTTTTTGTTTTGCTGTAAATATCAGAAGGATAAAACAAATCTTATTCTCCTGGCTGGGCCACTCGTCAGGTGAAAGTACATTGACCAAAGTTCTGGTGCTCCTATACAATCCATTTAGCAGCAAATCGATTAGATCTTCTAAACAATAAATCCAGATCCTTTTCTTCCCAAAAAAAACTCTGCAGAAGGGTGTCAGCGGCAGAATCCCCTCCTCACCAGCCTCGCTGCCTTCGGAACCATCCTGGAGCTCTCCCCTGGCAGAACTGCGGAGCGAAGCCGGGGGAGGCTGAAGGGGAAGCGCGTCCAGCCTTCCCCGCGGGACTCGCTGCCGGCTCAGAGCCTGCCAAAAGAGCTGCTGGATGACATCAGCTCCTCTGCTTCCAGGGGGGCTCCCAGCCGAGGGACAAACGCACCGACTGTCCCCACGCCTGCTCTCCTCACGCGGCCCGGAGCGGCTCTGGAAGCAGCTCTGGAAGCAGCTCTGGAAGCAGCTCTGGATGCGCAGCTGCTTGCAGCCCGTCTGGCTCCCAGGCAGGGTCTGCCAGGCTCCCAGCCCAGCGCTCCCGACTAAGGCACACGGTGTTACACGCAGGAGGAACGCTGCCTCTGGAATGCCGACCCCTCCTCTCCGTCCCTGCCTCGCCTGTGCTCCGGGGAGGAAACAATGAGGAGGTGACCAGCCGCAGAGGTCTGCCCAAGGAAGGATCTGGGCTGGGCTTTATTATAGTACAGGCAGGGTTACCATGGCAACGCAGGGAACAGCATCTGCTGGCTCCGGAGCAGGCAGGAGTTGCACAGATCTATTGGAATGATTCATAGTTTGCACATGTCACGTGGACTTACTGATTTTAACCCTTCCCGGGGAACGCGGCTCTGCCGGGGAACGTCTCACACTGACACCAGAGGATTCCCACCGGGATGGGGCCACACCTGCAGCCCCCTCCTGCTGCTCAAGGGGCACCTGGGCAGTGCCAGCAGCTGGACCTGGTTCATTGTGCCATTCGCGGCCTCAGAGAGGGCACGTCCCAGGCAGTGACTGTGCTATCGGCACAGGATAATGATTAAGCCAGAAGCTCGAACCAAAGCTGAACAGGTCTGACCATTGGGAGCCGTTTTTTTCCACTTTTCTGTGCTGTTCCCTGTTGGGAGGAAGGGCTCCGTGTCCTTCCCCAGCTCCGCTCCCTCCCCAGCTGCTGCGAGACCAGGGCTGGCACCACAAACCCAAAATGACTGAGGGTAGTGACAGCACCCCAAGTCTCAACAGCCATGGAATTCCTGGGAACAGCCCACCTGGGAGGACAGCAGGAATAAAAGCTATGGGTTTAAATCAATAAAGCTAAGTTTATGACGTAAGTTTGGACTTAAAAGTCCAAAGTCAAGCTGTGACTAGTTCAAGACTGAGGGGAAAGAGGCAAGACAGGCATGTTGGAAGCTGCTCACTCTCTTGTTTGTTCAAGGGGGTTTGTGGCTGTTGCTTAATTTGCCATACAAAGTACCATGAACTTACATCACCCTCTGCTCTTCTGAACCATCCAGGAAGAGATTCAATGGAACAAAGAATTTCTAGATAACATTTAATGCAATGGTTCTTGCGTAAGTTTTATTGTATCAGAAATGTGCCTTGCAGACATGCACGAACCCAAGATGCCCTGAGGAAATGGGGTGCCTTCCCTTTTAATCCCTGTTTTTAGCAGCTCAACTCCACCAAACTGTAACTTATCTCCGAGAAAAACATCGGTGACAAAATGTAACAATCCCTAACTTATTTTCATTTTTGAATGTATTTGTTTTGAACATTCTCAAATTAGCAGCCTAATAAAACCCCTCAGTGATAAAAGAAAATCCAACCAACAGAGAAAATACTCTTTTCCCCCTGTTCACACAGCTCTTCTCTTAAAGAGCTGCAGGGTTATTTTTGTGTGGAAATGGAAAGAGAGAGTTTAGACCAGATGCCCCAAGAGCTGGGGGTTTCTCAGATTTGTAAATAGGAAAAAAATATATCTATCTACCAGAATTATAGATAATGCTTCACGAATGATGGAGATCCGGCACCCAAGGCTGGAATTTAAGACCTACTGCACATTTTTATGCTGTTAAATCTAAGTGTGATATTTCAAACATCTGTGCCTTTCCAAGTGCAGCTCTGTGCCTGCTGCAGTGCAGGGATTCTGCACGGGGCACTCTGCCATTCCAGAGGGTTTCAGGCTCCATCTGATGCGGGAGCCCCTGAAATAGCAGCCCGAGAGCTCTGCCTGGAGCTGCCATGTGAGTCAGTCAGCAGTTCCTTCACCTCACCAGGACGGGCAGAGCAGAACCCAAATTTAACTCCCCTTCTGGAATATCACACCTGGGGCAAACAGGGGGAGAGGCACAGCCAGATTTCACCAAGGATCCACAGAGCAAGGCACTCCTACAGCTTGCTGCAAGGACTCCTCACATGTGCATGGAACTCGAAGGATCTGAAAATTCGCTACAGAATATATTCCACTTTTTTATTATACCTCCCCTGAAAATAAATGCTATACCAAATATACCATTTTTGTCCTCTGAAGACTGGAAAACTGCTGATTTGAGTCTTTCTGCAATACTAAATTTAGGATCTTCTGGCACCACGAGAACACACTGCTGGGTATTGAAGCATCTAAATTACTGCTTTGATTTACACCTCAATTAACATCAGGGCAAAATGCTTTAGAGGACAATCACCATCACCATCAAATTCAAATGGTTGGAGATTTTTCCACCACTTCAGCTGAACTTGCAGAGGAGTAGAACAATATGAACTTTAGGGTCCCTTCCCTTGGAGACCATGGGCACCTTCCACTGTCCCAGGTTGCTCTAAGCCCTGTCCAACGTGACCTTGGACACTTCCAGGGATCCAGAGGCAGCCACAACTTCTCTGGGCACCCTGTGCCAGGGCCTCACCACCCTCACAGGGAAGGATTCTCTACCTGGCCACCAGCCCAGCAGTCCTGGCTGAGTGAGGGTTTGTTCCTGAGCAAGAACAGCACAAGATGATCTTCTGCCCTTGACAAATCTGAGTGATTATCTCACCCTGGGTCTGTCAGGGATCCGCAGCTCCAGAAAACAGAGCACACACACAGATACCCAAACTGCATGACTAATTACCTCAGTATAAAGGGGACCTCGTTATTCAAACATCGCTGGATACTTCCATTATTAACATCTCTTCCACCTACAGCTCAAAAGCACAACCCTGCACAAAGCCTTAACAACCCTTGTTTCTCTCCTCATTCAGTAGCAAACAAAATTCCATGGTTACATTATATTTTCCAAAAGCCTCTTACAGCTCATTTGGAGCTTCACCTGCTCTCAAATACATGTAATTATGTTAATGACTCTGTGGGATTGGAAGGTCAATTTAAAGAAGGCCTGCAAGCAGCAGAGCATGGAACACACACCCCAAGGAGGGCAAGGGGAACTTGCAGCTTCTTCATGGACATGAGTCCTTGGGGTGCTCCCCCACCACCAGCTCCATCCCAGCAGCATAGAACTGGGAAGGAAATCCAGCTGAAAACCCCCCAAGACACCTGGGATTAGTTTTCACCTCGACTGGGTCCCTGAAGGATCCTTTGCCAGCAAAGCAGAAGGCACAGAAGGATGGACAACCTTAGTCTGGACTAACTGTGACAACAGTTTCTGCTCTTCCTTTGTGGGAACCTCAGTCAGGAATTCACTCTCTGATGGGTTCCTCCTATCACCCCCTCACCACTCCACTCCAATTAGCAATAAGCATTAATTCAGGCATTTCCAAAGGGTTTTCTGTGAGGCATCATCCCACTTACAAACAGCAGGACCCAGCATGAGTGAGGACCACGGGCAGCTCCAGTCCCACCTTGTGACACCCAGTGCTCAGCACCCCCTGGGAGCAGAGCCTGCCCTTGTAAGGCTGTCCTGGCCCTGCATTCCACACCAACTCTCCTTCTGCTTCATCAGTAAGAGAACTTAATTTAACTTCTTGTGTTTGACATGATGGACTATTTAAAGATGCAGCACTGGGCTGGGCTCAGCTGCATAGCTCCAGACTCAATTACTCTTGGCCTCCTCAGACATGACAAACAACTCACGGTTTTATAGGCTCCTTATTTTTGCCTCTGCATTCTGTAGTTTGCCAACTGAATTGTCACGTTCCAAGAAGGAGCAGTGAGCATTCCTAACTACAGGATGAATTTCTTTCATGAAACACCCCATCATGAAGACTTTACTATGTCACCTTCAAATTCTTATTTAAAGTAAAAAAGAAACACCTGGCTGCACTTCTGACAGAGAGAGACCAAAGCTCAACAGCTGGAGCAGAGGATCTGCTCCATGGCAGATACCCAGCTTGCCCACCACTCCAATCCAGGAATTCCCTTGAAACTTAACACAGCCAAAGACAAAAGGCTTTGATGGCTTTATCTGTTCTGTGGGTTTTTTTAAATTTTCATGGTCATACAATAATACAATTCATTGAGATGCCCAGACAGCCTCACCTGTAGACTCTGCAGTCAGAAGAAAAAGGGGAAAAAACCAAAAGAAAGGAAGAAAAGAGTGGAATGGATGGAGTGTTTTAACACAAGGACTTTGGACAGTGTCCATACAGAGAAATCTCTTTTGCAACCTGAAACTCTGGGTATCTCAATATTTACACCAAATATTTGGTTTTTATTCCTACTTTCATTTTCTATTGAAAATAAGCAAGTTACACTCACTGCTCTAATTAATGCTTACTCACAATCTTGGACAACTTGCAGAGAAACCTTGGCATTAAAGGTGTTTCACTTGCACACACCAACTACAAGAGGCTGAAATTCCATTTTCATACTTTTTCTTTCTATTAGGTAATTTTAATAGCCCCCATAAGCCTCACAAACCAGTGAGCAAGGAGAGACTGTGGAAGCAACAGGCTCTGCATCAATACTGGTAAAGTTTACACAAGCACACACTGATATGAGAGGCTAAAGAAAGCTGCAAAAGCATTCCATGGAAGATCCCATCAATGTAGTGTGTGGGTACTTTAAGAATCTTTATTTTAAATAGAGCTGGTAGGTTGTAAAAAACCAATTTAAATCTGCATTCCTTGTTTTCCTTACAGAAGCACCCTTGTGACAAAGAAGACACATGAATAGTTTTCATGACTGAACGAATGCTCCACATACTTGTTTATACCTGCCAGAGTAATTTTTCCATTCTACTGCCATGGTGATCCTTGATGGGATCAGCAAAAAAATGAACTTTCCCATTTTATTTGTAATCAAAAAAAGTCAACCATCCTTTCTCTGCACAGGATTCTGGGCACTTTTGCAGTAGAATGTCATTATTTCGAGATTAATAAAAATCTTTAAATAAAGGTAACTGTGAAATATAATTTTTACTCAAAGTTCTTAAACAATTTAAATACAACTATGAGTAATAATTGCAACAACGAAAGCACAACAGTATTTCAGAAAGTGCTGATTCTTTTGTCCCCTAAACTACATTTCTCCTGAACCTAAGCAAGGCCCAGTTAAACATCCTGAACATACACAGCTTTTGTGCCCTGAATTGTTTCAGTGTGAAACAAAGCTATCAGTGTTAAAGCTGAGGAAACCAGCTAAAAATATACGATGTTGTTTGCAAACCCATGTCCATAATCCTGCAGCACTTCCCTTCCAGCTCAATGCAGGAGGAAAAACTGAAAAAACAGAAACAGGAAATTCCTACAGCACAAATACACTGGAAAGGACTAAAACAATTTTCTTTACATTTGTTTAAGTCCAAGGGATCAAGTCAAGCAAAAGATGGACAGTTACAGGTTGTTTTCAATTTGTACAAACAAAAATCCAGGATGAAGATGTCTGCAACGGATCTCCCTACAACAGGGAGGAAAAACAAAGCAGTGCCATAGTTAAGGTTCTCTTAGGAAGTCCATCATGGGAACAGTTGCTGCTCCATCACTTTGACCCAACAGACATGTTAAGCACAGATAACCACAAAACATCTTCAACTGAGACTTCTCAAGTACAGAACATGGCCTAAAATATCTCCACCTGCTGAACTTTTCTCCCAGGGCACAGAAGGTGAGTGGAGAGCATGGAGACAGGAGAACCTGCCTGAAGAGATGTCACTGAGGGTGACATCTCCTCACTGAGACTGCTCAGGAAATCTCCAACTACTGAAGGCTCAGATCTGACTCACAACATTCAGAGAACACTCAGAAGGAAGAGCTTTTTTTTTTTTAATGCAAGGGATTTCCTTCTTCAAAGATCAGTAACAAGGAGCTGCTTCTGAACCCATTCCAGCTGTTTCCAGCATGATCACATACTGCCCAAGGCCTGTCTGAACACTATTCTTCCATCTTCTCCCTATAAAACACTATTCCATGTGTCTTCCACGCACATCAGGCACTCCTTGATGGCAGTAAATTGACCCAACACCAGCTGTAAGTCAATACAATAATTCCTTCACCCGTTTTAACCCATGTAATGATGAGAGCAGAGGATTTATGTGCCATGGCTGTGTAACCCTAAGCACACACACCTTCCTTTACTTACAGGTCCATCTGCTCTTACTGCTTCTTCCTCCTCCTCTTCCTCCCAGGCACAGCACAGCAGCCCCGTGCCCCCATATCCCCCAGGACATGGACAGCACACAACCCATAACTGCCTCCCCTTATGTGCCAGGGATTATTAGTCTCTGCTGTGAATCACTAAATCAAATACTACATTTTTCCAAGCTTCATCCAGGCTCCAGGTTTACCTGAGGTTACATTTTAAGAGCACCTGTGCCCTGCAGTACGAATCCTGTGGTATCCTGAGGAAAGTCCTCTACAAAAAGCTACTTTCCCCGTGCTCAAGAAGCTCCCTAAAAACGCTGTTTCCTTCCAGCACAGTAAACACTCAGTGGCTGCATGAACAACTCACCACTGCTGAAAGGACAGGAACAATAGTGGGAACTTGGCTGTCTCCCAGCATCAGCAACAGGGACAACAGCTTGGGAAAGCAGGAACTGAGTCAAAACAACTTTAGAGCAAAATATTAGGAGGGAGGCAGTGAAGCTACCTCTGCTTTGTGTATATAAATGAGGTTTAACAATTCCCTTTAGCCTCGTGTCACAGAATGGTTTGGGTTGGAAAGGACCTTAAAGACCATCTAGTTCCAACCCCTGCCATGGGCAGGGAACCTTCCACAAGGCCCGGGTTGCTCCAAGCCCTGTCCAACCCTGGCCTTGGACTCTTCCAGGGATCTAGGGGCAGCCACAGCTTCTCCGGGCATCCTGTGCCAGGGCCTCAGCACCCTCACAGGGATGAACTTTTTCAGAAGCATATTCACAATTCCAGACTTAAAATAAAGGGAGGGAGAGCAGGCACAGTCAGCCTGACTTCCAGCTGCTCTGAGCCTGCAACGATGCAGTCACTACAAAAAAAATTACCAGGTCTACAAACGATTACATCTTACTCAATGAAAGCCTTTTTGCAACAAGTTAACCTAGAATGTGCTATTCCATGTGAGCATTTTATGGTAAATTAAACTTAATACCACACCTCATTAGAACAAACTGCCTTGCACTGAGCACGTGTCCTTGGGCTGAGAGCGGGCATGTGGCTGCGGGCCAGCAGCGCTCCGTGGTGGAACAGCACTCCCTCGTGTTCCCGCTGGGAATGGGGCTCCTGGGCCAGGCTGGCCTGTCTGCCTGCTCTCAGCAATGCCACAGACACCACAATTCCTCTTCTACAGCAGCAGCTGGGAATTGGGGAAACGCCTTTCCAGATTTTCCTGTGCAAGGGTGTCATTCACCCAGCTTATCCGAAAGGTCGCCCAGGTATCTGCTGACACCAGGAGCAGATACACCCACCTGGGTGGGAGAGGGTTTTAACTCTTTGGAAGAAACATCCCCACCCCCAGAAGCAAATCCCACAAGGGAAGAGCAGCACAGTCCACAGGGACTTTCCAGAAGTGCAGAGAGAGGGAAGGCACAGGACACCTGCACAGAGCCCCTTTCCTCCCTCAGAGCAAGGGTAATGACCCCTGGTCAGGCCAGGATGACCATCACCTGTGGCTGCAGGTTGATGATTTGTTTCCTTCCATCACCAGCCCAACTCCTCCCACAGAGACACGTCAGAACAGTGGTTATTAACCAGCTGCTGCTTCCTTCAGTCAGCTGCCAAAACGTATCAAAAGTATTCTTTAAAGGTAGCAACCAAAATCTTGTCAAAACAAACTCTAAATCATACTTCTTCTTTAAATACACCAATTTTCTTTTGATTCTGCAATTGTTCTTTCATGACTGTCAATAAAGAACAAGGTCTTTTTAAACTATCTCATTGCTACAGAGGAATGTTTTATTTAAAACAAGCCATTTGCTTTGAGTGCTTTCAGGATGTAGCATTTCTTTGCTGTTTGAAACATGACAAGTGCCAGACTGGGAAGAAACAACTCACCAGGACTGGTACCACCATGGGCAGGAGACCCACCACCACATCCATTCCAGAAGGCCAAAACTGAGCAGTGAATCAGAGCAAGAACTGCTGACAATTGAGACGGCCAAAGGCAGGAACAGGACCAACTGAGAGCAGTCCAGTAGTGGCTGTGTCCACCAGGAAGCCAAAAAACTGGTTCTTGGACACAGGGCATTGGAACAGGAAACCCCAGTGCTGTGGCTGCACACCTGGCACAACCAGTCTGACCCTGTGACTGATGCAAGACCACTGAGCTGCACTTACAAGACTTCCTGTGCGAGCCAGACCTAAAGATGTCTTGTATGAGCTGCAGCAGAGCTCCTCACCAGCTGGAAAAGAGGTGATGGATACCCCATGCACCCTAGAAAATACTCAAATATATACAAGGCGTGGAAGAAAAATGTTTCACTGGACACAAAGACACTTGTCAGAAACCCACAGGATGTCCACGTCTGTATGGTGGCCGCACCACTGCACAGGGACTGGGGCAGACCACAGACCCTGCTGCGCTCAGAAAATGTTTGTCACAGTAAGACACATCCTGTCCAAAGATCAGAAAGAGCAATCAGCAAGGAATTAGCAGTGGGTCCAGTGATGTCCCACAACTCCATACTGGAGGAGTAAAGCAAATACACAGCAGAGGAGATGCAAGCCATCGGTAACTCCACAGAGTAGCTTTAGAAGTGGATGTTTGCTGTTACATTTTTTAATTAAGAGTTGTACCTTCTTCAGATGCATCTGCCTAATGAATAAAGCATCTTAGCTCCCCAAGACAGATTCAATAACACTTGATAACCAACCCAACATCTCTGGTTACTCCTGACTGTAAGTAGAGAGAACAGATAAGTATCTCCTTAGTAGTCTCCAGCTGCAACAGCAGCACAGAAAGTGACAGAAGGCACAATTGTCTATGTCCCTTAAATTTCTTTTTTTAACATCATGAATATCACAACTGTCATTCCAATATTTTCTTGCAGTAAATCAGGAAGTGTGCATGAATGAAAGTGCCTAAGGCACTCCAAGCCCTCTAAAATAGAATGTACACCCAGAAAATACAATATTCTGTTATTTTACAGCTTAGAACTGCACAATACTGGATCCCACCATCCCAGGCATCTTCTGGACTGATCCAAAGTTTGGGTTGGTTAGGGATTTTTCCCCTGGCCTTATGGAAGATCCCATGTCAAAGCAAGAGCAGGGAGAGAGCTCTGTCACACTTCTCATACTGACAAACCACGAAGAACATCCGCCCCCTCGTCACACTAATGACTAATTTTTTAGTTTGCAATTCAAAGAAAGCTTGTCTCTTAAAAGTACAGCTGGTCAAAAAAAAAACAACTTAACTTAATGTCCAAGCACTTCTGTATTTTATGCTACTACAGTCTCCAACAGGAAAAGGTTTTTAATGAAATGCCCAGTTCCTCAAGTACAATTTTCTCTCCCAGCAGCAAGAAATTCACAGTGGGCAATCTCACCTCACAACTGATCAAAGGACATACAGGCAAGGACTGCAAAATTTAACTCGAAATGAAGGGAGGAAACTCTTTGCTACAGTTTTAAAATGTAGTAGCAAAGAGCCAACATGAAAAGGTTTGGTGTCAGTGCTGATTACATGCTGAATTGACAGCTGAAAAAATTATGATCAATGCAAACTACAACAAGCAAATGAAAACTAATTTTGATGACTACAGGAGAAATGAAAACATTAAGTAATTAGTGCAAAGCAATACCGTATTTATTCATAAAGGCTTTCTAGCTCAAATGTGAGTGTTTCAGACACACAGCAGTCCCTGTGCAAAGCTGGCAGGGCAGCACAGTCAGAGCCTGCTAAAAAGAGCTTTTCATGACAGACAGCCCTGAGGAGTGTTGGAAGAGGAAGCGCTCACCGAGACATCGAAACTCATGAAGTGTCATATTAAAAACAAGTGAGGAACTGTAAAATTACACAAAGCCATGAGCATGGCTGTTTTCCTGGAATAGCAGGCAGTGGCTGTACCAGCAGCAGGGCAGGAGGATCCTGGGGCAGCAGCTCCGGAGCCAGGGAGAGCTTTTATACAAAGAGGGAAGAATATTCCTAATACACATTAAACTGAACTACAACTCCCATGGTACGGCATGAACAAGGAAGAAATGTTGATTCCCGAAAGGGCTTTCCAAGTCACATTCGGGTAATCTACAGCTTTAAGTATTAGAGATAAAAGAGCCTTTGTCACCCAAAATAAATCCCGAGTTTCATGTTACTACTCAGAAAGCAACTGCTGAGGAAAACCTTCAGCACACATGAAGGCTCCCAGGATTTCTGAAAACAGCGGAAACAGCCAGCTCTGGGAGCACACTGACATTCCCAGAGCACACTTACCCACAGATACTGCAGGAACTTCAGCAGACGTGGACAGTAATAATACTCCATTTCTCAGAGCTCCGCGTTAACGCCAACCCATCCCCGTTGCAGGCAGCTCCCGGCTCTCCCCGCCTCCAGCACCAGTTAAAAGCAGAGTGGAGCAATTAAAAGCACCATGAATAATGTACCGAGTGTGTCTGGCCCCACGTCACCACCACGAGCTGGGGCTCCTCAGGAGCAGCCGCTGAGCTACCGGCAGCACGTGATAACTTTAACCACTTGTTATTGAGCACCCCACTGCTCCCAGCTCCGTCATCTGGAGTGGGTTAGGCTGGAATTAGTGACAGGACTTTGGGTTTTGCAATAAAAGGCCCTCCAGAAGGAAAGGGAAGCTCTAAACCCCCTCGGTTATGAAAGGCTCTGAACGCCGGCGGGGTCGCTCGCTGACCTTGTTTTTGGTGATGGACGGGAAAGGCAGAAACCCACACAAGTAACAAGAGGAGCTGCTGTTTTAATGTCCTTTGAATATAAAAATGCCATTTGTGAACGAGAAGAAATAGACACAACCAAGTGGCTTTTTATACACCCCTGGAATGTTCCCAGGGAATGAAAACTGCCAAAAAAGGAAGAAAGCCCAGGCAGAGCTTTACCCACCCCCGGGTCGTCATCCTTGGGCTGGGTCTAAAATAGAGAGTGGTGGAGTTTTTGGGCATCAGCAGTGGGTGGTTTGTGAAAAGCAAAAATGGGAATTGTAACACTGGTTTTGTTTTTTTTTTTTTTTTACTTCTGTCCTTTTTTTGATAGGAAAAGGAAAGGTAAGTGACAGGACCCAGCCAGGGATGGCCCCTACAGCCTGTCCCCTCCCAGCACTGCTCCAGCTCTCACCCTTCCCAGGGAGGGACAAGGTGGAGGTGACACAAAACAGCTTCCAAGATGCTGCAGGGTCCTCTCCTTGAAATGTTGGTACTTTAAGGAAACTATCCCCTCACTTTTCTAATCCTGTGAATTCCTGTGGAGCTGACAAGTATTTCGATTTTCTTCCAGGTTGAGTCAGTTTTTGGGGTAACAGAGCAACTCAAGACGGGTTTCAGAAGGAACAAAACTCCAATATTAGAGACTTTACACAATCCAGAAAAAGAGAAGGTGTGGTTTTCAGTGGGCAGGAGACAGACCTGTCATGGGCAGAACTGAAAACAACTGCTGAACTGTGACAAGCCAAACCATAAATTCATCTGCACATGTTTATAAAATATTTATCTTCTCTCCCTTGCACTTCATTTCCAAGATATTTTAAGAGTCAGCTCATGATTTTCTTCAACAAACCCTTCTCCACCCACACATCAGAGTCTCATATAAATGTATCTTTCTGTGGAGACCATTAGAGAGATTCTCCTCCCTAAAGGATAAAAAAACCACAGAGTTTTATAAAAAATAAATAAATAATATGTTGAGAGCTGTCAAAATAATTCCTGCTCACACCAGTTCTAGCAGCAGTGCTCTATTCTAACTCCCCAAAGCAGCACTTTGGGTTATAACCCACAGCTGCACTAAAGCTGCTCCATTTCCAACTGAAGGTGCTAATTCCAGCCCCATGGCACAACCACAGTTACTTTATTTGGAGGATGAGTCCCAGCACACATTCTTCAGGTTTTAATTCCCAACACTCTTATCAGTCTGGATGACTCAATCAGAAATGCAGGCTGGTGACCCAACGTCAGCTCTGATGGAATCACACAATTTATGGAAACACCTCCAGAGCTCCGTGGCTGCCCCTGGATGTGCAGGTGCGGGGCCTTCCCAGGCAGCACCGAGTGGGAACAGCCCCATGTGCAACCACAGCTACCAGCCCAGAGAGGGTTTGATTGCACACCTGTCCCTCCACCTGCAGTCCAAGTCTAAAGGAAAAGATCCCTACAAGAGCCCAAGGCTCTGAGCCTGCTGAGTCAGTGAGAGAAACCCCTCATCGTCCAAAGCACAAAACTTCATTTTCATGCCTACTCTGTGATACAGCAGGGCTAAAAGAGAGGGAAGTAGCAGCCATAGTAAAACCACAGATGATGACAGTCTAGCAGTGACGCTGGAATATTTATAAAAGCCTTACTGTGTTTTTTCATCAATACAAACTCAAAATAGCTAAGGAGTGTGATCTAGATGAGTGTTAAATCTCCAAAGTATCATCCTTTGCAATTTCAAACACCAATCCCATACTGCCACTTGTATTTTGTGATGGTTTGATTTCAAAGTCATCCTATGTAATGTTCTGAAAACCAGCCTAATTACAAGCAGATTCTCTAGAACATAATCAGAAAGAAATTACTTCTCCAGAAGGTAAAATGATACTACAGCACCTTGCTTCCATTTGGAATTGTGTTTATCCACAAGAACCTAGCTCATCAGCTGTCCTGGAAAATGCCACTCAAGCAGTTGCTTACTATCACAGACAGATGTGGAATAATGCAACAAATGGATATTCTTGTAAGCTCGTTTGTCAAATATCAAAGGGTATCAACATCAGCTCTTCACACTGCTTTAGTGGTGAATGTGAATCAAAGGGAATCGTTTATTCTACAACAAGACTTGTCACTCTGAGCCCTCAGTCTCACTAATGATACCAATACCCTTACTGACTAGCACGATAGACTGGAGAATATTTTTTGCCACTATGGCACAAGAGAAAACAAGTAACTTCCCAACTACACAGAGCAGACACCACCCAAAGCAAACAGTGGCACGATGCTACGTTTCCATCTACTCCCCCTTGCTTTTTACAGCTGCAGCAAGGGAAACACAAATTGCGTTCAGATTCCGAGGAAATTGGGGATTTAACTGTGAGTCCTGTGGCTCTTTCCTGACCCCTCGTGTCTGTCCACCTCACGCAGCTCGGATGTGTCTCCAGCAGAGGGGAGTGTTGGAGCGCACTGACAGAACTGCGACTCTGCACCCAAAGTCTCTGTTCTCTCCAAAGAAAACGAAGGCATAACCTCGGTGCAGAAGAAATAGTTTGGTTTTACATAATCCTCTGCAGTACCTGTGTGGGGCTTTGGGAAACATCAGTGTGGTGAGTTTTCCACCTCCTGAGGGCAGGTGAAAGTCCCTTCTGTGCACACATACTTCCCTTACTCACACTTTACACCCAGGAGAACCAGGCTGCGCTTTGGCTCCCATGGCACTGCACAACAAACACACCCGAGGAGCCTTTCCCAAAGCAACACAGAGGAGCAAAGAGCTTAGATCCTACTGAATTCCACACATGTGAGTTTTCTCTTTGCATGGAGCTGAGTCTCCCTTTCCCACCATCCTTTCCTGTCTCAGGCTATGCTTGGTGAAGTTGAAGGATTATTCTGAGTAACCTCCCAATTAACAACAAAGTTGAATTTATCCAAGTAAAGCACCCAAACAGTTCAGTTTTCCCAGCACTACTTCCAACAGCCCTTCTGTCCCACATTTCCTACCTGGCCAACACCACCTTTACATATTTGCACTGTAAGCTGATGGCACATAACTTTTAGGTGTTGGATAAATGCCCATTCTCTCAACCCAAATTCCCCAAGATGAACCTGAAGTCCATGCTAAGAATGTGAAAGACAAAGGGACATTAGCCCTTGGATACCTTCCATGAAGCTTAAAGACTAGAATCAAAGGACAATCTGAGCCCAGTTCTAAAATTCCAATTAGGAAACTTGTTTATAAAATCCTTATAGGTTTAGGTGTTATCCTTTTTTTGCTAGAAGGAAAAAAAACCCACTGAGTTTCTTTTCTTTTTTATATTTTTGTGTGTTCTCTGCTAAAGGGCTGCAAACAGCAGAGTGGGCCATGACAGAACAGGGCAGTGCAGCACCTCACTGCAGAGTGTGAAGACAGAGACAGGACTGGGGAGGTGTGACCTTGGGACAGTCCATGGGACAACATCCTTCAGTTTCCACTTCCCAAACCTTTTATTTCCCTCAGAAAATGTTGATATTTCATTTATTGTATATCTTTTGGAACACCCAGACCTTTGTTTTGTATCTCAGAACAATGGCTGGATGTAGGATGCTATTTCACAACATAAAATTTCTCTGAGGGCTAAAAGTCAGGGCATCCTTCTGAAACTGAGGAGAACAGCACCCAACAACTCCAAGCAGGAATTCACCCCAACAGTTTGTGTGTTAGAGACAAATCAAACCACCCAACACGTCAGCTGTGATCCTTCACAGAAACACTTCTCTGTGTGTTGCCTACAGAAAGAAAATTAAACCCATAATTTCTCAGGCCGGGACACAGTTCTATTTGTCTGCACAAGCTCAGAAAACAACAAAAACCATAATGCTCTAGAGCCATCTTGAGTTCAGGATGAAAATTCTTCACTCAAAAGGCAAACTGAACAAGCTGCAAGGCTGAGGCTTTGTGCTGGGAGCTTTGGCAGGGAGCAGTGGGGTGGGATCCCAGGGAGGGGCAGCCTTGCCAGTTCAACCCCCCTGCAAGTGCTTCTCTGCTTGGCAGACACATCCTCCTGCCACAGCCCTTTGCAAAAAGAAAAACAGAGCTGCAGCTCCCTGATCCTTCCCCAAACCCCACCCAGGGTCACATACCATCCCAAAATCTGCTCTTCTCTCCTTGTAGAAACTGTGGCGGCTCCTCTGCGCAGACACTGAGGAGAAGTCTGTTCCCTCTGTTTTGTCTGAGCTCTGCTTGCTCCACTCTTTCCTGGAAGCCTGTAAAATACAGATATGAATGTAATTAAATATACATGCATATGCACATTCAGATATATATATATATAAAATGACTTTAAAAAAAAAAACAGAGGAAACTCAAAGCTGAAAGCACAAAATGGAAAACACAGTAGCCATGAACATGGCTTTAATCACAGAATTATATGACCATTAAGGTCTTTTCCAACTAAATCCAGCCTCTGGATTTCATTCACATGTCACTGTGTTAAGAGAATCTCTTGCTTCTCACAAAAGTCAGAGCAGCAGTGGAGTTCATAGACAAATGAAGGCCATTCACCCAGTGAAAATAAAAATGAATTTTGCTTCCTTCAGATAAAGACAAAAAACAAAGAGAGGTCCAAAAAGATCACTGCCAACCACTCGTAAAATAAACTCAAATTAGTTCTTTTCAACTAAATATAAAATTGCAGAGTTAACAATTTAACCACCCAGGTTCATGGCATTAAAAAAATAATAAGAACACCTTTTACAGCTTTTTCAAGCTCTCCACAGAAACATCAATAAGTATTTCTAGACCTGAAGGAAAAATCAAGTCATGAAGTACAATAGATGTTGCTCAAGAAACAAAGAAACTTTTCTCTTTGGGAAAAGAGAACCCAAAAGGAAATGAACTCCAGTGAAAAATATGGATCTGCTGCCTTGCTGCAGAGTGCTGAAAAGTGGTACAAGGACACAATAAAATCTTCAAACACAAAAAGTTCAGTTTCAGTTACATGAAACACTTGGATACCATTTGGAAATACCTTTTTATCCTCATGGAAGAATGGTTCTGACTGAGCTATCTTGTGTTTCCACGCATTATCCACACTTTCCAAGGGGAAGCTTGGCCTGGATGGATGCAGGTCCTTCCTTGCCCTCACCTCCTGCATGAGGGGCAGACTGTCCCTTCCTTGGCGGTACTTTTCCGAGTAGGATCGCCTGAGATCCGCGGGTGCAGTCCCAAACCCAGACATGTAGCTCTTCCAATCACTTCTACCTTTGAAAGAGTCGCCCTCACACATCTTATTTGTGCTGTCTTTGCTTCTCAGTGTAGAGCTCCTCACTATGTTTTTGCTCCAGTCACCCTCTGGAGATACCTCCAAGAACTGTTCTTTTGTCACCAGCCTCTTCTGCAGGAGTCCATCATCTGCCTTTAGGGACAACTTGGAGGCCACATTGACTTCCAGCCTCTGATCTGTACTCACTGCATTAATGGGCTGTACCTTATCAATTACAAATTTTGCACCCTGGTTTCTGGAGGTCAAGTTCACTTCCTCATCCTCATCAACGATGAAAGTTTTCTTCCTAGCAAATTCCACAGGTGAATTTACAAACTTCTCTGGGAAAATGCTGCTGGGGTTTCCCCAGTAAGGAGGGCTGACCTTTCTGTCTTTGGACTTTGGCTTATCAAACTCAGGGCTCCGTAATTCCAGTTTCTCTTTGCTCTTTTCATTTAGGATTAGTTTCTCCGGCCTGTGCTGCTCTTCTGCACGTTCACCTGGTTTGTTATTAACAGAGTAGTGGTCTGATCCACTCTTCCACTCATTCCAGCTATAAGTAAGAGTCATCCTCTCTGACACATTTCTTTTATTCTTTGACTTCTCCCTACTCAACGAGCCAAAATCTTCAGAGAGCTTGTCTTGAACTTTACTGGCCTTCGCTGATTCTTCTTTATATTCTGCCATAAGCGCATCAATATCGAGAATTTGGGATCTGTACCCATCCTCAGCCTTCCTTCCAGGCACATCAGAGTCATTGTCACTCCTTTTCTGGGGGCCCAGCTCCGTGTCCTTACGCAGCTGTGCGGAACGCGGTGGGGACCGGGCTTCACGGTACGAGGACGCTTTCCTTCTGCCACTTCTGACATCAGTTGGAGCTGATCCTGTATTTTCCACATCCTGTTTTAACAGGAAAGCATCAACATCTATAATTTTCTCTTTAGAATGATCCAGACCTTTCTCGTGATGCTGTTGGTTATCTTTCCTAGACACGTGGAAATTACCAAATGCAGTGTTTTTGGAGAAAACGGCATCTTTTTCATCTTCCTTGACCCAATCCTTGCTAATATGCACTTCCCGGGAGTCTTCTCTGCAAGTTGAACTCGTCACATTTTTATTTGGTTGCTGCAACAAAGGTTTGGACCTTCCAGGAAAAACAGAGTCCAGATTAATTGCTGCTCCCTCACTTGAACCAGAACCCATATTAATTTCACTTGCACTGGGAGCACCAACAAAGCTTTTCTCTTTTTTGATACCAGGAATCTGATAAGTCACTGCAAAGTAAGTTGCTTTTGGCTCAAAGACAGAACTCTGATGTTTCATGTAATCATCAGGACTGCCAAGAACAGCTTGGTTTGCCTCACTCCCTTCCACCCCTTCTTTGATTTTTTTGCTTCTCCTCTTAAGTGAAGTTTCAGTCAATTGCAATGAATCTGTCCGGCTCAGCCTCTTGATATTTTCAGGAGTGAGCCACACAACTTCTTCCACCTTGAGTGACTCCTGAGGCAAGGTCCTCCTTCTCCACCTTTCAGAAGTCTTCAAGTCAGAAATGCTACTTCTGCTTCTCCTGACTTTCTCTTCTGGATCAGCTCCTCGGAGTTTCTCGCTGTTTTCAGGAGCTGTACAAGCCAGGCTGAAGTCTTGCTCTTTGCACTTTAAGTCCAGACTTTTCCTTAATCCAAAGGCCCCAGATTCCTCTTTAGTGATGTTCAGTCCTTTTGTATCAGCCTGATGACTACTGGAAGATTTAAAAATTTGCCCACTTGCAGTCACTGACGCCTGAGCCCCCTGCTTATTGACACTTGTGGAAATCACTTCACGATCCAAGTTGGTTCGGAATTCTTGGATGTCCGTCCCACCTGCTCTGAAACTCCTCTTCTCAGAAGAGCATTTTACAACATTAATCCTCTCTGATTTATCTATGGAAGAGACTTCACTCTTATCACCTTTAATTTCAGCATGTAGCTTGTTGACTTTTTCACTCATTCCCAAGCCTTTACTCTTGTTTGTGGAATAAGGTATTTTCTCAGCTATGAACAGTGGCTCAGGATCAGTTTTACCAGAGTCTCTTTTCTGATCAGGTAAAGTGCATTCACTGGAGAGAAAATCAGCAGGTTCTCTCAACACAGCCTTGCTTGTGAGAACTTTTGCCTCTCTGGCTTCTGAAGTAACATTATCTTCTTTCAAGTAAAGAGTGTGACTACTTGCCCTCACTGACTGCCCCGTGGGTACAACATCCTCATCAGTTTTATTCTCTTTCACAGATGATTTTCTAGCTCTCAGTGTCATGGCCTTTTTCTCAGGAGCCATTGTGATGGCTTCACTAAGAGCCCTTTCACCACAAGTCTGAAAGATTTCATACCTGGGCTCTATTCTTTGGTAAATTTGAGAATCTTCTGCATTTTTGGGAGTGGGTTTTTCACTTTTCTCCACAATAGATTTTTCTAAGACAATTCCTGGACTCACTTTCTTGTCTTCACCTGAACAAGCTGGTTTTGGACTTTTCTCTACATGTGCTGGATGTTTTGATGGATCAGGTTGCTTGTGATGCTCCTTTGCAGTAGTGGTTTCCTCCCCTTCTCCCATCCACGAGCGCCTGCTGTGTGCTGAAACCACCAGATCCTGCTTTGCCTCAGGCTCCTGGCTCCTTTTTGGTGCAGGATCAGCCCCAGAAGGCTCAGCAACAACGTTGTGCTTCTGGACATTGTGCTCAAACAGGGTGGCCCGGACAGTTTTAATGAAAGGCTTTTCCAGAAGTGCTGGGTTTAATTTCTTTTCAAAATTGCTTGTGAATGACACAGAACTCTCACTCTGCTGTGAGAAATGCTGACCCAGGAAGCTTCCTTTCCTCTCCAGCTGATCAGGTTTATTGGTTACCTTTAAAACCTGCCTGGATTTCCAAGGCTTCCCAGGAGCAAATGCCTCTGTGAAATCTGTGCCATGGGCGAGCTTCAGCTCCTTACTCTGGAACAACAAAATCCAACAGTTAACTGAGTTTATTTAAGACATGTGTAATAAAGTTTATTTTAAAACTTACTTGCACCTATTTTGTGCAACAGAACCTGTACAAATCAAACAAATCCACGCTCTCTGAACACAAACCCCACTGAGACCAAGGTAACCTAAGGGAATGTATACCTGCAGCTCCTGAATCTTGATTTTAACAGAATTGTCTCACTAATAACCCGTTACATGGTCAGAAACTGCAAGGAATATGAAGATCTAAATAAATATCACAGCTGGAGCTGCTCAGCTATGAGCAATGCTAAACTGGGCCAAAGTAAAAAGGAAAGATGGAAATTATTATTTATTCCCAATGCTTCACTATTACCTACTCACAGGGCATACAAGCAGCATCCTAAAAGATGGTATTTTTAATTTAATTCGCTGAAAAAGCACAGCATGCAAATAATAAAGGGAATCAAAGAATACTAGAGGTCTTACAAGAGTTCCATCTTTTATTCAAGTTTTAAAATTTAAAACTCAAAGTGGACTTAAGATTGTCTTTAAACAAAAGCTAAAGAACATCAGAAAATTAACACTAAAGGCATTTATAAATAAGTATTTTTAAGTCTGAGCTTTATTCTTTTAGGACTTTTTTTAACCCTCCTTTATTGTCAGATTCTGAAAACAGCACTTCCATTAATGAAGGATTCAGTTTTTAAAACCAATTACTCTTCTTGAAAATAACACCAAACTGTGGAAACTTTGCACCCGTAGCTTTTCCTTATTCCTATCTTGGAAAGGAAAAAAGCCATGAGAACTCACTACAAACACCCTTAAACTACATTAAATCTCCTCTACTAAGAACTGTCACCCGAGAAGTTCTGTTTTGCAACACCAAAGTGTTGCTTAGAAACAGAGAGAGCCTAAAGCTTCCACAGCAAATCCCCATTTTCCCTGGAACACTTTGTTGTCTAAACTACTCAGGTAAAAGTTGTTGAGGAGTCTGACAAAGGTCCAGGCTGTGATTTATCAGGAGCTGGGACTTGGATGCAGGAAAGCACAGTCTTAATGCTCTGCTTGGAGTAAATAAAGAAAAATTGCTGCATGAACCCACCACAGCCACAGGTGATTCACTGTGGGGTTTTGTGCATTAGAAACCCCTTAAAAACAGTACAAACACAAAATATTTTTCCCCTCTCTACCACTCCTACCCTGAACAGTGTGCACAATGAGCTCGACTAACTCAGCAGACACAATACTCCTGCACTTCTATCTGCAAGTCCTCAAGACAGACTCACACCAGCAAATCCACTGGGATTGTGTCAGCCCTAATACTTTTCATAACCATTTAAAAGTCACTGATAAAGCCACACACAACAGGACCTTCTCCTTGCAGAGCCAGCTGGAGGCCACCAGCTGCTGCCAGCTCCTTACCTTTGGATTTTCCTGCAGGTCGTGGATGGAGTCGGCTCCAGCCTCACCAGGTTTCTCAGGCTTTGTTTCACTGCCTGATGTTGGACTTGAAAACCTAAAACAAAGGATTGGTATTAGTTCTTTAGCCCAGTTGGTCAGTGAGCAGGGTCACTTCCTACCAAAGCTGACTGGTAGAAATTATCCATCAAATTTCCTAAAGGAGAAACATCACTATTTCATACTAAATGGCTGTATTTGCTGTTTAAATTGTAACTAGACCAAAGGAAGTTCCTAAAAAATTTGTAGTCATGTTAGTAGTAGTCAGCCATTGGTAGTCAGTCTTATTTGATAATAGAGTATTTAAAGATGCATAACAAGCCATAATATCTCTCGTTCACAGTTACAATTACATGCAAAGATCACAGTTCTGACAGCTTTTTTTTTTTTTTTTAGCTGTTGTCAGAATATATTTAATTTTCTCTTTTATGGATTTAAAGAAAAAAAAAGCAGGAAAAGAACTTAAGAATAACAGTATAAAAAAAATCCACATTTAGTGGAAGCAAAATGATCAGCTTTTTTACTGGACTGAGAGAGCAAGTTTTACTGAACAACATGAAGGCAAGAGAACTAAAACAGAATTTCTCTGTAACCTACATCTTGGTCAAGTCTGCAGAGAGTGGCCGTGACTGCAGTGACCGGCGCAGATTTCCTGCCTTAACATCAGCATTCTCTGTTGTCAGCTCCTTGATCCTCTGCTGGATGGTCACACACCTGTTTTCCTTCTCAGCACTTGCTGGGCCAAGCTCTGTATCCACTGTGGCACTGGGATTCTCCAAAGTGAACAAACTGATGTGTTTTTTAACGCTGCCTCTTAAGGTGTTATTGTCTTTTTCTGAGGAAGCTGCAGGACTTTCACAGCCCAGGAACATGTATGTTTCTTTCTGATCTGGTCTTTTCCCCCCCTTATTAGTTCTGCTTTCACTGGTAGTTTCAGGGCTTCTTTCAGGACCGTGCAAGTTAATAATTATTTCTGGTTTTGTCTCAATTTGTTCACTTTTAGATTTAAGCTTTGTTTCCCAGGTGTATTTCCCATTATTTAGAATACCAATGTCCTGACTACTGCATTTCAGATTTGTCTTAGAAGAACTGCTTTTATTAAACTCAGTTTCTTCCTGTTTTGGCCCCGTTTCAGACTGATCATGATTACCCACATCAGTAAAAGCAATTACAGATACATTCTCCTTGCTTTCGTGGGATGAACCAGCCTTCCTGCAAGAAGAAAGATCTTTATGTTCAAACTTAGCTGTCAGGTCCATGGACAAAGGCCTTGGTTTTCTAACCCCAGATTTCTCCGTAGAAGATTTTTCCTCAGAAGCTTCCACAGTGTGATGCTTTTGATCTCGTAAGGATTCCAGAAAAATAGCAGAGACTGGTCTATGTTTTGCCCTGTGCTGGACATCAACAGAGAAATCAACTTTATTGTTGAGATTATTTGCATCATCGTTGTTCTTCTCCCCTAGATGAACGTCACGAGCATCTTTCTTTTCACCGGTTTTGAGGGAGTTCCAGGAGACTGGTCTGAGAGTGGAGGAGAATGACATCTGCCTATGGACAGACCCCTCAGGATTCCTGGGTGTCTCTGCTGGTTTCACAGAGCACTGGAGGTCCTTGGTTTGCAGAGCAGTAAATCCCCTGCGGTCCTGAGCCCTTTTCTCCTGGGCCAGGCTGACCTTGGCCTGCTCGGGGCCTGCTGGCTCGAACAGAATGACCGTGTTGGCACTGGGCCCTGTGTAGAAAGTCACATTTGTCACCATGTCACTGTCAGCCTGATTTTCAGTGTCGATGGCTTTCTGTTCCACTAAAGGAGGGACATTGCCACTCAACAACTTCACAGAGGCTGTTTCCTCAGGGGCCTTTCTCACCATGCTGCTGGATCTGAACGCTGGGACGGGCGGTTTGACATTTGCAAAAGTATCCGAGGATTTCTCTTTACAAAAAGGCTTAGGGAAAAGTCTCGGCCTTGATCCCACCAAGGGCATCGTTGCAGATCTCAAGGAATTCCCAAATTTCTTGTTCTCTTCGAGAGTCAGTGATGCTGAAGCCTCCTTTGCCTTGTTGCTGGCATCTGAAAGAACACTGACATACACACGCTGTGCCTTCTCCTCAGCCCTGAGCTCAGCCAGGTCAGGGACTGCTGTCAAAGATGCCAAAGTAGAATTTATCTCTACTCTTGTTGCCATAGTTGGAATTACACACTCAACAGAACTGAAAAACTCCAGCAAGGAAAAAGAATCTGCAAAAAAAAAAAAAAAAAGGAGAAAAATGCAAGTATTGACATAGAGTCAGCATGAACATCAAATAACATCATTCTCACATAAATTCAAAGGAAGCAAACTCAGATTAAGGTGCCTTTCAGATATGCTGATCCCAGAGTGTATCTCACTGAAAGACATACTGTTCCTTCTCTAAAAAACAGCAAGAAACACCATTATTTACTGACGTGCCCCAACAACCAAATACAGTGGAAATAAACATATCCTACGAATTTCCATGCTCCCACTTACCATGATTTGCTGCTGCAACCAATCCATAGGGCCTGAATCTTTTCTCATAGCGACAACAAGAGCTTGGTCACCAAGGGCACATTAAGGACAGGGAATGTGATCACTGCAGAGTCACTGTCCAGAGCTTGCCTGCAAATAAACAAAATATTCAGCCTCAGATGTGGCACATACCCAGACCTACACAAGGAATACCATGTGAGACAAAAATCCAGAGCATTCTAAGGAAAAAACTGGTTCCCAAGCATAAAGTCACCTCATGTAAGTGTAAAAAGCAGAAGAATGTTTATTCTTCCAACAGCCATTAAAGAATCAACAAGAAATTACCACTGAAATGTGTAACTGACAGACAAAAGGGGAATAACTTGGACTGCACCACAGACATATCAAATCTGAACAGTTAAAACCACATTTAGGTAAGACTGTTTGCATATTCAAGTGCTGTCAATCACTGGTTAAACACAGAGCTCTGCATTACTGTAGTCTCAATTACTGTAATTTACTTTCTATTGTAAAGCTCTTTTCTGGGGCAGCAGTCTGTGAAGTGCTACCTGAGCAGCTGACCTGCAAACGACTGATTTTCCATCAAATTGGGACTTTGACCATGACAAAGCAGTTTTCCCAGTATCTAGCCAGCAAAGGCAGGAGAAGAGCTTCGGCTTTAATTATATTCTTACTGCAGAGAAGTGGGAAAACCAGCAGTAATTAGAATTTCAGCTACAAGAAGTAACCTGAATTTTTTCTTACAGAAGTATATTTAAACTCATAGCAGATGTAGGCAGCTATGTAAGGTTGGATTATTTTTTCCTTCAAAAGCTGTCATACTCTTCATTTTTAGAAAACTCACACTGTACTTCATAGCCAGGGCCCCAAATTCGTGTTGCCACCCTCTTGTCTCTTTTGGGCAGCCTTTCAAGGGGCAGCTTTGGACTCCTCTCACTGGACCTATTTTGGTGGGAATTTACCATACAAGTAAACTTATTTGTAGATTGCGTGGAATATGGAGCTTTCTGCTTGTGATTATTAAACAACCCCAACCAGGATCTTGCCTTCCTGAGTCTGCAGTCTGGAGAAGTGGTTATTTCACCTTCAGCTTCCCTTGACCAGACTTAGCCCACACTGGCACTGAAATTGCAGGGATTTATTTTTGTCCCTGCTTGTGCTCCCTCTCTCAGGCAGGAGAATAAACTCCACTCACCTTGTCTGTTCCCTTTCATCTTCCAATCCACTTGGGAGTTCTGTCTCAACCACTTATCCCTGATGCCATTCCCCCCCACCCAAGTCCATGACCTCCTCTCTCCTAAATAGCCACTAACCCAATCAGCTTATCCACATCAACCTGCCCCTTCCACCATCTCACAGATCTCCATGAAATCTTCCCTCCCTCTCCCACTCCTTGCTCTAAGAAACACCATCAAAATCCGATTAAAATGCTCTCACATTCCAAGGATGCAAAGGTTTGGGAGGTGCTCTAAAAGGAAACTTGCTGGAATGAGGCTGATGCTCACAGGCAGCAGTGCAAAGGGAAAAATTCAGCTGCGAAAACAGCATCTGTCTTGCAGTAGCTGAGAATAAATTCTCTCCTACCATTCTGTAGTCCCTGTTTCTCTGGAAAAGAAGGGGGCACAGAGCTTCTTAAATGGACTAAAACTTGATCCTCAGTGGAACGTGGGGCACTGAATTTACAATGCAGGACCTAATCCCTGGTAACAGAGTACAACTCGCTTCTCCAGCCAACATTCCTAACACAAAATTTACCCCTTCCTTAGCTTCATTACACTCCAGCTTTACAAGATCCCATTTTCCCCTACATAATCTACCAAAGTCAGTTTTCATGTTTCAAATTCAAACACCCTACAACAGATACATGGCCCCAAACAGACAAATATTTGAAAAAGAACAAAATATTTAGGGGAAAATTAATCACTCAGCTTTGAAAATGATAAAGCTCCTTGACACAAGTACACTTGATAAAGAGGAATCATGTTATCAATGCCAAGTGTAACATACACTAGACACTGTGTCTCAGTTTTGAAACACATATCTTGGTTTAGATAAATGTGTTTCTTTCTTAATAAAGTATCTCTAGTCCAGTTGGCAACATACAAAACTTTAGGCAATTTACAAAGATCAACTGTAAATTAAACTGCAGGAGGATTTCAGGTGCTATTAATATTTAGTAATACTACTGTAATCGTACTACTACAGTTGTAAATCCCTCACCATCACCTACATCATGTTATTCCCTCCCTGACCTCCTCTGCCCGGGGACAGTCAGCCGAGCTGCCCGTGCTGCCCCTGCACGTCCCCATCCTGTGTGACAGAGCCCTCAAACCACCTCGTCCCCAGTTCTGGGCACCTTTGTCCCCAGTTCTGGGCACATTGTCCCCAGTTCTGGGCACTGTTTGTCTCCGTGCCCCCCAAGCAGTGCCCGCGCTCCCCTCGGCTGTGGCCAGCGCATTCTGCACACAAATGAAATTACAAATGGCATTGAAGTGTCTCTTGAAATCCTCCTGATTTTACCAGCAAGGCTGGCACAGGAAGGCCTGGCTCTTCCCTGCTGCTCCTCTTCCTCAGCTTCCCAACACCTGCGACTGGCATTTTTCCTGGGCCAAGCTGAGCCACCACAGGGTGTCACAGAGACACACAAGCAAACACTGCTCCAGGTCCCTTCAAATCTCAACGCCCTCAGGTGCTGCTTGCATTTTTTAATTAAAGATCTATCATTACAAAGATTGCTAACATTGCTCATAAGAAATGGAAATGGATTATTCACTTCACAGGGTTATTTTTGCAGAAAATCATTCGGGAAGGGCTTCACCCCAAACACAGCCTCGCTTTGGCACCTGCCCACCCACCACACACACACAACTATTATTTACATCACTGCTAATTCCTTTAAGCCTATTAAGGCAACAGCAACAGCCTGCAGATAATTTTTCCACCATGAATCACGTGACTATTGCCAACTTCCCTGCTCAGAAACAAGAATGTCTCAAATGACACAAAGCAAAATCATCTATAATCTGGCCCTGAACCTCGCAGCAGATAAACAAGTCCATCTGTCTTCTCTAAGGGTGGAAAGCATAAAAAAGCTTTCCACCCAACAAAGAAAATCTCTCTGCTATTAAAAAACAAAAACCAAAACCAAACATGTTTATGACATGGAAATCAAGCAGAAAGCTTGGCTCCAGCAGCAAATACCCACTAAAAATACTCTGTAGAAAATCACCAAATAAACACAAAGTTTTGATTTTTTACATACAACTTTACCAGCAAATCTGCTTCCAGCATAAAAAAAATTACTCCCTTATTGTGTAAATACAGGAAGAAGTTTGTATAACTACATACATTAGCAGCTCCTGGCAACATGGCTTTGTCCACGACTGTGCTTGGGAGGTTGGGACTGGATGATCTCTAAGGACTCTTCCAACCCAAACCTGCCTGGGATTCCATTCCTATACATTCCTCTGGACTGCAGCTTTCCCCTGGCACAACAAGCCACAGGAGCTACTGGGAAGAGATGACCATAAACCAAGATTTATTTCATCCTTCCTACAAAAGGTTGCCCTGCTGTCTTAAATGATTCAGTATTTACAAATATTTTTCTTCTCTCCTTTCTCCTTCCCGTCCTCACTGACCGAACACTGGGGTCAGTCTGCAGCAATCCCTGTCCATTCTCCCAAGAAATCCTCCTTCTGCTGCTTCCTGCACTTGGAGAGGTGCTGATAGGATTAAATAAGAATTAACAGAGCAGATCCTATCACTTACCATGCACGTACGAGTGTGAGTGCTGACAAGAACACGACTTACTACAGCACAACCAAAATAACACAAAGAAGGAAAAAAAAAATCCCACCTATCCTGAAACTTTCATAACCAACTAAATCATGAAACTAATTCAGTAAAAAGCAGGCTTTTTTCTATTTTTGGGTTTAAGCATCATTCATGTTATTATTTGCTGCAATGGGATCCACCAGTTGTACTTAAGAGGACATTCAGGGTCTCTTAAAGGGAAAGATTAACAAAAATACTTCCATAATGGCCCTGATTTTTAATTTCCCAGGACAAGTTTACTCACAAAGTAAAAATGGCTAATAAAATGCATTTAAATTATCTTTTCCCAGATTCACAGTGAGAAACTCAGTTCTGCTTCTCAATAACGAAAACTAGAAGGTTGAGAATTAAAACTACATATTCAGAATCTCACAAGCCAGATAGATCTGCAAAGCCCCACAGATCATTAATATTAAAATTTCAAAGCATTGCAAAATTCAAAATATCCTTTCTCCATTTCCCATATCCAAGTCTCTTGGAAACCTCTGGGGCAATTCTTTTAGAAAAAGAACTAAGTGTTGTTCTTTTGGACATTACAGTCCAGTCCCATACCAAAGATGAAAGACTTCACTCTGACATTTCCTCCCACTGCAAAAAAGATTAACATTTCGTTAAATAAATTGTCCATCCTATATATAGCAGCATTTACAAGCACTTGTAAATCTCTAATTGCTCCTGCCAGTACAATTGCATAACGATCATCACCTGCCAGAGCTTCACCCCCTTGCAGCTGCACTACAGAACTGCAATATTTTCAACCACCCTTTCCATTAAGTGCTGCCATCTCAGTACCACAGTGAGAACTTTACACCTTGTATTTTGCTCTCTGTGCTGCAAAGATTGTGCAGTTCAAATGGGAACAAGTTATAGAGCAGCAACTTCAGTAATTCAAACTGGCCCCACAGAGGCCTTAACATTTATTTATTTATTAAAGCGAAAATTCGACATTAAATACACTGGTGTGTCCATGTAATGGTCAATGGGAATTTAAGATCACATTCCTGATGTAGCAGGACTGAATCAGCTGAGACAGGGATTCAGGAAAACACTGTGAGGGTGGGGAGGCCCTGGCGCCCAGAGAAGCTGGTGCTGCCCCTGGATCCCTGGAAGTGCCCAAGTCCAGGTTGGACAGGGCTTGGAGCAACCTGGGATAGTGGAAAGTGTCCCTGCCCATGAGACAGCTCACTGGATAAGCTTTAAGGTCCCTCCCAACACAAACCAGTCTGGGATTCTGTGATTAATATATGGTAGAATAGGATTCAACAGCAAAACACTACTGTGTGTAAGCAGGGCAGAATGCACTGTGACACCTGTGGAGCACAGGGAGTCATCTTCCAAATTTCCTCGAATTTATGAGACAGAGATGTGCCTGGAGAGAATGATTTGGGGAAAAAAAAATTACATGTAATAATATGCTTCCACAGCTGTCAGTCCTTGCTATTTTCATAACAATGTCTGTGTGTCACACATAAAACGTAACCCAACAGGATTAATGTACAAAAGGGGCAGATGGCTCCAGTTATTTCTGAAAAACAGCTTCAGAATATCCCCCTTTAGAAAGGTCCAGTTTGTGATCATAAATTTATTACCAATTACCTATTTTTGGGGTATACAGCTCCGAAAATTTCTGCACTGGGTTTTGGGGGCAATGACCACTGTTCCACAAACAATTCAGGCCAACTCCTTCTCTGTCAAGATCAACTTTGTCCAAGCCAGCTCTTGGTTGGGGATTTTCCTCTTTGTGCATCGTGTTCTACTCAAGAGATCCCTCAAGAGCACAGGGACTGACAGAGCACGCTCGGCATTTCCTCTGACCTGCACAACTGCCTCATTACACCCTAATCTTCCACAATTTCCTTCTCCCCAACCCTCTCATCGACAGTTTCAGAGGAAACTCTCTTCCCTTCCCAGTTTCACACAAGGCCTAATTTGTTTGGAAAGTCTCTTGAGTCTCAGGTAGAAAAAAACCCAACCTAAGGAAAATTACATTAAATGTTGGTGAATCACCATTTTTTGCTTCCAGAAGCTGCATATCCTCACCCTCCTGCATGAATCATATTTTACTTCCAGCATTCCACACGAGGGATTCCACCCAGCTCATTAGTGGGTGGGTATTTTCAGAAAGTCCAATTCTTTTGGCAGCTGAAATAGGGAATAAAAGCAAAATCCTAATTTTTGCCAGCTGAGGATGACATTCTGCAGAACAACATGAATTATGGGATAAGGCTGAAGTGAGGCTAAAAGTGTGTTTGTGCAGAAGGTGGGTATTCCCAGGAGGCCTCACAGTGCTGTTCTGTTTGCTTCTCTCATCAAACCTTTGTTTTTGTGGTCAGCTTCAACTCCTCCTAATGTTCTTTTAGGTTTCATCCTTGCAAAAGCTTTTAAACCACAAACAAGACCTGCAAATAACCTCCCCACGCAGTTTAGCAGGAGAAAAAGACATTCCAGAAACAACTGCACTGCGTGCCAGATGAAATATTAATGATCAGGTTTGGCTACAAGCAAGAAAAACTGACTGTGGAACTGAAAAAAAGATAAAGAAGTCAAATTAAGGCTCTTCCAGGAAGATAATTGGTTGTTTCATGGAGGACTTTATTCTATTTGCAGCTCCCAAAGGTCATTGGGGTCACATCCTGGACACAGCAGAGGGTGAGTACTTGAACTTGCCACTTGGCAAATTTCTCCTCAAACCTTTTCAGAATCCTCATGAAACTTCCTGCTGGTTAATTGTAACATGGTCTTCTTGTTGAAGGAAGCTTAACTTCACTTTTAACTGTATTTAAAATACATTTTGTTTAGAGTTAAGTTTTTCTGCACAGATTCTGGAGGAGTGGGCTAAATCCCTGTCTTTTTCATATTTTATGCTACACATCAAGAATATGATGGAATTAATCAAAAGCAAATTAATTTAAATGTCCTTTGAGTGTATGATCTCCATGACCTTGCTTTAAAAAGGTGAAATTTGGCTCATTATTGTTTCAGAAATACATCAAGCAGCTCCTGATACCTCTCACCTCAAGCAGGCAGTACTTTCCAAAGCCCCCACAACTGAGGCAGGGCTGTGTTTCTCCAGAGGCTCCAGCTTTGGGTGGGAATGCTCTCATTTGGCAGGCACACCATGGACATAGCTGAAGGAGTGTAAGGAGATGGATGAGCCAGCTGCAGCACAGACAGAAATATGGGATTGAAAAACAACTTTGGCATTCTTCCATTTGATACTCCCCTACACAATACCACGCTCGGTACCATGTTTCAGCAGTACAAGGAGCTTAGAGACCACCCACACCTGGAAATATTTACTGTAACTGTGCATATTTCTCGTCCTCTTGGCAGCAAGGGAAGACGAAGGACAACTGTCTGATCTCAAAGCTGACAGGACGTGGATATCACCACTGGATTTTGTTTTACTCGCTGCTTTTAGAGCCACCAGCTGCTGCAAATGCTTCAAAAGCAGCAATGATATAATTGGGGCAGTTTCCTTCCAAAAACAGTGGTGGAAGCTACTTGGACAGTGACATTGATGAGCAAAAGGTGCAGTGAAAATAGCCCTGCAGCACAGGGCTGGCAGCCAGTGTGAGGACAACAAAGCTCACATTAAGCACAGGAGGTTCAGCACTCCCGTGGGACACAGGGCTCGGCTGACCTGATGAGGAATTCAAGGCAAAGGATCGAGTGAAGCAGATCCGTGGGCTTTGGTTTATTGAAAAAATCCACCTACTTGTTACAAAAATAGGCAAGTGCCTCCACAGCACTTTGAAGCCTTCAGAAATAAAGCTGACCCGTGGCCCTGTGCCCTCAGGCAGGAATCCGGGGGACGGATCTTTTCACACAAACCCAGCCTCCGAAGGTCACTGTAACACAGAAATAGCATGAGGTGAGAAGACATTTCCTGCTTGCCTTCATGCACAGCAGGTGCTTTTGTGTCAGAAGGACAAAGCCCCTAATCCTCTGATCTGCCTCCTCAAATTCTAAAAGGATTTCCAGCGCTGGAAAACGCATTTGTGGCCTGGCACAGTAAACCACCTTCAGAAAGTACAACCAGCTTGAGCTGTTCTGTGATTGACATGGGGTCACCAGGACGAATTTATAAATGCTGAGCTTTTATACATTCATCTGAGTGCTGAAAAATTAATTAAGGTATTGCCATATGGAGAGAAAAAAAAGTGGTTTCATCCAGACTTTCAGAAAACTTGAGGCTACTGGCCTTGCAGCACAACCTTGAACACACTGAGAGATTATTTCCACAGTTTAACCATCTGGAGAAAACCTGAACCCATAAAACTGGAGGACAAAGGAAACAGGGATGGAAGACCAAAAATCATGACATTAAAAATTATGTATGTGTATATATAGCTATGGTGACTAACATGCATTCGAGGGCTAAGAATTAACATTCCTTTGCTTCTGCAAAACCAAGAAAGCAGGTTTGCAGTGCATTATTTTTATACCTGTACTTGTCCTGACAGACACCTTCAGAAGCTGCACAGTAAAGACTCATTCACAAAGAACACGTGGCAGCTACTGATAAAACACTCAGAGCAGAGATGGTGCAATAGATTACACTGCTCCTAAGCTTTCACCTGGACAAAAAGAAATCACAGGATCACAGACTGGCTCAGGCTGGCAGGACCACAGAGGGTCATCTGGTCCCATTCTCCTTCTCAAGCAGGGTCATCCCAGAGGACATGGCACAGTTCTGGAATAACTCCAGTGAGGGAGACTCCACAACCTCTCTGGGTGACCTGGGGGAAACTGTCACTGCACATTCTTGATACGAATATTTATGTACTGCTTCAGCTCTCACAGCTCTGCCATCTCATACCTTCTCTGATGAATGATTTTCCACTTGTGATCTTAAAAAAATCACATGCAAAAAGGTCTGTGCTCCACAGCTTTCGATTTGGCTGCTAATGACACATTTTCTGTCAAAACAGACAGCCAATACTGTGTCACAGCAATTTCTCTGTTCAGTCCATCATTCCACCTTTCAGATATTTGATTAGTCAGAGCATAAGCATGTAGTTGAGCTCAGTCAACAAGCAAATACACTCGAGCCCAAAATACTTGTACCAGGCACTGTTGTAGAAATGAACTGCAGCTTCATGGGAGAAAGACACTGATAAACAGGGGGTTGGACCAGGTGGTTCCCAGGAACAGATTATTCTGTTCCATGAACAAATGAACAATTTCAAAGCCTGCTCCTCTGAATTGTGGCAACCTCTGCCCTGAAGATCAAGCGTGCAAAGCTGCAGCATGGCAGTACCAAGCTGGAGATAAGGATATCTCCCTAATACTGCTGCAAGAGACAGGCACTGTGACAAAAGACTGGCAGAGCTGGCATTAATAAACAACTCCAGCTCCCAGGCAGTACCTCCATCCCCAGTTCCTCAGCAGCAATTCAAGTGCTTCACAGAAGAGCCAACTTTGAACAAAAAAATTAACAGCATTAAATTGGATTAATTTTACTCTAGTTATGCCTTTCAGGATACTGATGGAGCCATTAAAATCATTCAGATCAAACGGACATGACCCTCAGATTTACAGTTTCCACTCCTGTTTCATAAATAGTTTAAAAAGCATTGGACTAAGGAGAGATGAGTAGATCTATTCTGAGTCAAAATACTGTTATAAAAGCCAAATACTTGGTGGCATTTATCATTCCCTGGGCCAAAATCCCTTATGTCACCCTCTGTTCTACAACACACTGACATACAGAGACATGAATCCTTTTGCCTCTCAGGTTGTTCCCAATGTTCCGACAGCTCTTTGATCTCTTCCTTGTGTACTGAATCCAGCATTAACTCCAGCAGGATATGGTGCTGCAGCAGGGTGCTGCCTCCTGCCAGGCATCAATAAACTGCCCTGAGCTGCACACCCAGAAAAAACCTGCTCTGTCAACAGTGTCTGACGTTGTGCCACAGGAGCTGCTGCTGCTGCCTTGATGATAAGGCTCCTCTTTTTCCTTCAGTGGGCACATCTCGAATATGCAGGAAATAGGTTTTTTTTCCCCCACATTAATGCAAATGCCCACCTCAGAACCACTGGCTGGGTATTGCCAGCTTGTACACGTGTTCCTTTGGTTGCCTGTGAGCAGGTCATTGTTATCAGCAATCCACAAAGGAGCTTCCTCTTCCCCCAAAGCCCCATGAATGGAACAGAGCACAGAGGGTCGTGTGTGGCTGTGAGGAGGCAGAGCAGTGACGCTGCATTTCTCCCTGTTTCTGAACAAAAGGATGATTAAGCCAAGAACTCTGACAGCAACAAGCCTGCACAAGCATTGTACACTACCTCGTTCTTCAGAAACACAACGTTATTCAGCAAATCAAGGCCTATAATGAATTATTGATAACACGTAAACTATCTAGAAGCTTTATTAGTACTAAACAATCCCCTCCACCTCCCTACATGCTTGAGAAAGCACAGAAAGGGAAAAATTGCCTATTAATAGAAAGACAACAGTTCAGGCAATAAAAACATTAACGTATTTATTGAGGGAGTTGAAAGGAAAAGAAACAGCTGAAGTGGGAAAAACCAGCTCTGAAACCCAAACGGTGGCACTGGGAACCTGGGAGTGCCTGGATGTGCACAAACACTCGTGTGGAACATCCCCACATCCAGCATACGGACAGGGAGGCACAGGGAACCCCAGGGGCTGCTCAAACCACACTCCCAGCTTTGGCACAGAAGGGTATTTTTAACCACAAGTGAACCCTGGGGGCTTTTTAACCTTCTGGGAAGTTTTAAGCAGGGAGACCAGAGAGGCACTTTAACACATCAAAATGAAGACAGAAGAGTAACATGAAAGCACTTGAAACTCATGGTCCAACGTAGAGATCACCTGCATTTTAAGGCAGGATAATAATGAATAGCTGACACAGGCATATTTTGCAGCCAACGAAAATTAGGAGGAATGAAAGATCACAGGTTTGTCCTCACCAGTTCACCCAGACCTGAGTGCCTCAGCACGAGCACCCACTTGCCCACGAGCAGCCAGACCAAGAAGCTTCCCTCAAATCACCCCCACCCAACCACACTCAAACCACAATTACAGTAGCCCTGGCACCTGATCGCAGTTTCTCAGGGCATATCCAAGGAAGGGATTTAGTAACCTGAGAATGATCTCACAGTGAATTTAGAAACACCTTTCTGAAGTTATTACAAAGAAGGATCCTTTGACTGAAATCCGACTCAAAAGAAAACCAGGCTACACCGAGTTCTCCCAGCTCCCCACCTCATGCCTGCCCCCACAAAGCCAGACAGTGAAGCAGGACCAACTGATCCCACTACAATCACTGTTAACCCCAATGGATGCCTCTGGAAGGCACGAGACGTTCACCAGCCTCAGGAGGCACAGCGAGTCCTGCAGCTACTGAGCAATCTGCTGAGCCAACTCCCTTGCTGGCCCTTTTGTTACAGATCTGCAAGTTCAAAGGGTGGCATAAAGCGGTCATAAAAACAGATAACTGGCACTGCACCCAGAATTTCTGCAGGAGGAATCCCACCTGAGCCAAATCAGTTACAGAACAGGAGCCATGCCAATCCAAGCAACCGAATGTGAAGCGGAAAACTTGGAAAGGAAATTAAAGATCCACGTGTCCCAACATCTTTCATGAGACAGCAGCTGGTGCAGGACACTTCAGATGTGACTTAGGCAGAAAAATCTTCTTTCTCCTCATTTTCCAGTAATCTGTAGCTTAGAGACTTGATGAACCAACAGGAGACACCTGCTCAGTGAAGAAGATTGGGCAATTTTTTCATTTTGTTTCACCACATATGAATCAACCAGCAAACCATGGACAAAAGGTCCATGTGAACTGCCGGACACAAACTCTGCCCAGGAACAGTCCTGGCCAGCCTGATGAGTTTTCCTCCCCAAAGTCATCAGGTTCAAGAGCCAAAGTGTTCAAAAATCAGGATGCAAAGAAAGCAGACAGACAGGATGGAAGAGCTCTGCCTGACCAAACCTGCCCAGTGCTCATGCAGAGTGTGGCCTGTTTGCACTGCAGCAAAGTGATAAACGCCACAGATTCTGCAGTCTAATAACAGCCAGTCCAACCTACTACAAACACTGTCTTGCACATTGGTTTGGAGCCAATATTGGTTAAACAGTTATAAACAACCTTCTGTTAATTATATATTTTAAAATATACACTCATGCCTTAACAAGTTTTTCACTCCAGCCTTCTGTCCAGATGTGAGCAGGAGCAGAGCCATTGGAACAGCCACAGGCACTGTTTGCAGACTAGTTGTGGGGCTGACTCTCTCTGTGAGCAGCTACAACCCCAGGCTCTGGGAGCTCAGTTCAAGTCCAGCTTTCCAGGGTTACTGCACAGGACATGACAGACAGGAGAGCACAACCACTTCTAGAGTCAAGGTGAACAAAGATGGCAAAAGCTTTAACCTTAAAGTTACCATTTTCAGCATTTTTAAAGTGGGAAACTCTAGCATAAAAGCTGTTAAATTAAAAATAAAATAAATTAAATTGAAGTAAAACAAGAATTTTGGTGACAATCTGAAAAATATACTAACCTGCTCCCTACAGCGCCAAGCTTGTGCAAACACCATCTTAGCCAGCCATAAATCTACAGTATAAAAAACCTGGACTCCAGATTAACTGCTTTCTACATGGTGTGCAACAATCCAATATCAACAAAGACAAGGCTCTGTGTGATCATTTTACACATCCATCACACACATGCAGCACAAATAATCTCTGAAGATTCTATACGTGCTGGTGTGGAAGCAATACTAAAACACATTTCCAGTATTTAAGAGCAAATAAGAGACAAAAGGCTCAATGTCGTTTGTCAGAGGTGTCAGTACTGGGGCCTACCTTACAAATGTGCTTCAATAAAGTGCCTTTGGGAGAGGAAAATATGTATTTCATCTTAAGGCTTCAGCCTCTCCATCATCTCCTTACACTTCCACCTCATGCATAAGAACCAACATGACAGTGACACTATTTTAGCAAATATTTCACATGAAGAACAAATTCACACTGAGATCTACAGACATTTCCTGCATGTGACAACACAAGCTACAAGAAAACCTCTCCCTGTCCAAAACTAACCCTCTGTGCTCCGAGTGCAGGGAAAAGGCTCCCATGGAATCTGCAAGCACTGCAGAAGCAAAAGGAAGCACAATTCCAATATGTTTAACGACAGAATTAGCATAATGCTCACGAGGCACAAAGCAGCCTCCCTGACCTTCTTGAAATGCTGACCTGTAACTATTGACGAGTGTTTCCGATGGGCGCTGTGATTCACCCAGCTGAGGAAGGAGTCAAGGAAACATCACTGCTCTGTCAGTTGAGAGCAGGTCAGACTCGTAGAAACCTCTCCAGCAGCCTCGCACATCCTCACAGGAATAGGACTGAAGCTGTACTTAGGAGAGTAACAAAGACCTGAAGTTGTACTGGAAATTCTGCTGTAATCAGAGTGATTCATTTAATCTCTCCTTCACAGGCAGCAGCCACAGAGGCTGCGGTGATTTAATTATTTTTTAAAATATTCATTTTGTGAAGAACATGAACTGAAGATTATGACGACTTGTAAGAAATGTGATACATAAATCCAAACGTTTTAGAAATACTTAATACTGCTTGGATAAATGAAGATATCTATTACAGAATCACAGAAGGGTTGGAAGGGACATTAATGCTCATCCCACTCCACCCCATTCCATGGGCAGGGACACCTTCCACCAGCCCAGGTTGCTCCAAGCCCTGTCCAACCTGGCCTTGAACACTTCCAGGGATGGGGCAGCCACAGCTTGTCTTAGACATAACTGTTACTACAGGCTCAAACATGCAAAAAACCCACACTGCATCATGTTTACAGCAGGAACAGGATGGTGTTTAGATAACTCTGCAACCATCATGTTGCCGAAAACATTCTAATGGCAGATTACACTAATATTTGACATTCAATAGTGCCAATACAGTAAGACACTGTTTGACAACAATAACAACAGTGACATTTCTGTAAGGTCCCTCAGTTAGGGAGCGAGCCAGCCGTGCTGCTCAGCTTCAGCAGAAAGGCCTGTTGTCCTCGTTTGGGTCAATGAAGAATTCCCAGTGTTCTCATGAAATATCAAACAGTTACAGTGGCCAGAAATTCCAACTCTGTTTAAAACACATCCTGGCTTTGCTGGGCTCATTATGGATGAGGCAGCTTTGTCCATCGAAAGCCTTGTATGGTTGAACATACTCCCAGCAGATAAACATCCCTCCTAAATGTTGGCACAACTCCCTCTCTGTGAGGAGCTGCTGGTGCTACAGCTGCACCGAGACAGCCAGGCCTAGCATGGGCTGAAGGTTGAGCTCATTAAAAGGGCAGAATAAAGACAAAATTCCGCTCCTGTTTGTGCCTTTCAAAGTCTCACCAACACTGTAAAATAAAGATCGTCCTCATTTTACGACAGCAGGAATAACCAGTTTTAGAACTTGACGTTTATTAACATCACTTGTTGAAAGGCACTGAAAGCACATATTTAACCAATACTGTGATTACAAAAACAGTCACTATGAAAATATAAACAGAAGAGGCTGCTGCGTATGGCAACAATGTTGCAGCACTAAAAGCACACAAAAATCGTCATATTTTCATGCATTTCACTAAAACACTGGCAGCTTCCTTCACTTGAAAACTACGAAGAGTAAAATTGTTCATGACTACCAGAATCAAAAAAAAAATAACGAAGTACAGCCTGAGCATCCTCAGTTCTTCACCTCCTCCCCAATGCACTAAACCCACGTAGTTCAGATTTAAACAACAAAACGCAGCTAACTTATTTTTCTTCTCTCTTTGCCATCCATCTCCTCGGCATCCAAGCACTGCTTCTGCAGCAGAGCTGGAGCTGCCCAGAGCTCTGAGCAGGAACTGGGTCAAGCCCGGAGCTGGAGTTAACAGCCCACTCGGCTCCTGGCAATTCCCAGCCCCCAACCAAATGAAAGGGGTGTTTTGACCTGGAAACGAGCCTCAGATCTCCTCCCTGCCCACATTAAAGCTCATCTAATTGTGTACAGTAAGACAAGGCTTACTCCAAAGCTGCCCATGCTGAGGCATCGCTCTTTGGAGGAGCTGCTGGAGCGCACACGTTTCTTCCCTCCAAGTGAAAACTGGGGAGATACCAAACCTCCAGCAAGTGAATTATTTTTTCTGCTCGTTACACCAGCCTAATGACCATCCTGACTTGTAATTACTACAATAGTAAGGAGCTTTCAGTTCTCACACTGCTGCAAGACCAACACTATCTCCTTTCAGGCAAGCAGCAGCTTTACTCTAGCCCAAAACTGAAGTTTTGGCACTTAATTCTGGTAAGAACTTTTAATGAACAGCTCTGCTAAGTGGCTTTAGAGAAGCCCAGATCCCCCCCACCCCCAGCGTTTAAGTGTCTGCTCATTGGACATGACTCAACCACAAACAAGCAGTGTTTTGGATAATAACCCTCTGTGCCCTGGACTGCTCAAACTGCATCACCACAGTCACACAACCCTCAGAAAACATTCATTTCCTCTCCTCAAGCATGTTTTGTAGAGATGAAGAGCATGAAAAGAAAACTCAATTCCCATTGTCTCAACGTAAATGTAAGGCATTCAGGAACTGCAAAAATATGTATTAATGATCTCCTATTTATACAGATGCACTGAAAAATATCCCCAAGCTGTTTGAAAGCTTCTTTGTTTGCAAAAAGTTCCAGTGTTACATATTCCCAGAACAAACCAAAGACAGCGAGAACCAAGAAAATAAATCTCCTTGATTTGAGAAAAGAATCTAAAGATAAAGTATGCATCTATAAACAGCTTAATTTTAAGAGTCTGAATTCTTTAAGGATAGGCCTGAGGAAAATCATCATCAAATAGACTTAAATATCCTTTTGTGATCAGATGTTCAGGTCACACCAATCATGAGAATAAAAGGGAAACATCAGGGGGGTTTTTTAAGCAATAGTTGCAAATAGATAAAACAGTCACCACACTAAATGTAGAGTGTTTTGGCAACACTCAACATCCAGGTTTTCACAAGGACTTGGTTTTCCTGCCTGTTAACAGAACCCAAGACATGGAGAGTCCTCTTCTCCCACAGAAGCCCTCTCAAGCCAAAGAGCAATTGACTTGCTCTGGATTTGTTACTCGTTAATTCTGTAATTATTCTTGGAGCACAGCTTGAAAGGAATGGCCTAGGAGTTCAGAAGTTCATGTATGTCCTTCAATCTCACTGAGAGTCAATGAAGGACAAGAGAACAGAGAACCAACTTCACTTCTAATCGAGCAAGCAGAGCATCTCCTTGGAATCAGCAGCCACATCTCACTGGGAGCACATATCCAGGCAACCCAACAGCCAATTCCTGGACATTTTTAGGAAAAATCTGTACATCCAGCTAGGGCAGGTGCATCTTGAGTTTGTCAAGCATGAAGCCTTCCAGTTAAGCTGTTAAACCTACCAGGCTGTGGTCACTGAGGGCCGTGATTAGAATTCAAGACTGGTTGCTGTGGAGAGAATTCCACAGCTCTCCCGACGCTATTATTCCAGTCTCTTTGGCTGCAAGCTCAAGACAACCACGCAGTGGTTTACACTGCAAAGGCTACTACCACAACCAGGGACTCATCGTTTAAAGAGATTTCTGAAGCAAAAGCAAAAAGTCTGTGGCTTTTGCCCTACAATGTCTTTGGGCGATCCCCACACACAAAACTAAAAACATTGCAACATTCCCAGGTTCCAGTCACCCCTGTGCACCAAACACAAACCAGTGATACAGACTGGGCTCATGGCATCACCACAAGCCTCATGCCTGGGCTTGCAGGATTAAGCATTTATTTCAGTCTCACTTTTCCAAGCAGCCCACGGCACACAGCAGAATCTCCTACTCTGTGAATGGCTCTGTAAAGGATTCACTGGAATGGTTCCTTCCTCCCCAAATGCTGCCTGCTACTTGAGAATTGAACAAGCTGCACCTGCCCTAAGAAATAAAATTATAAAATCAATGAGCAGAAAAATTGCAGCACTGCAAACCTCCCCATGACCAACAGCATTATGTATATTTACCCAACTCGGGAAGTGAAAGACTTCCAGCTTCATGCAGGAAAACATCCCATTAAAAGAAACAGCTTGAAAATAAGGAAAGAGCAGTGACATTACATGTAAATGGATGCAGAACACTCCAGTCTGCATTTAGACACACCCTTTTACTAGTCAAATTTTTCACTAACTACCCAGCACACGAGTCAGCATGACCAATGCATTTGCCAAAGGACACTTCCCCCGGATAGTGAACAGTGCCAAGTTATCAACTTCTGTGGAGTATCAATTTGAGAAAACACACCATGGCTTAGAGAAATACCTTGATTTATGAAACTCCACGATAAGAAACCAGGACAATTTTTAAACACACAAGCAGCCAGGAGAGGAAGTCACAACTGTAAGGTGTCCCTTACTGACACGCTCAGGAAAATCCTCTCTGACGTGATGCTGAGTCCTGTCCCTGATCTGCACAGCACTTCCCACAAGCAACACTACACCAACATTTTCAAGACCATGGGAAGTTTTCTTATCTCTGTTTACAAGCTCAAGGACAGACAAATCATATCAATTTGATTCTCATGTTGGAAAACTTGCCAGAAGGGAGGAAGCTCCATGAGCAATGAACAAACACAGAGTAACTCCAGGGCAAGGACCAGAGAGTGAAGAGCAACTCATTGCTCACCACAGAGACTGAGCTCCTTTTTTACTCTTCAGTAACCAAACACGTGCAAAAGAGAGGGCAGGTGACAGGACTGGTTTCAAAATTATCTAATAGCTGGAGAAACACAAGTGCTGAATGGAGCAGAGTCCAGGACAACACCCAAGCAAAATCACAGAGCTGTGCAAAGAATCCCAGGAGCGGGAATACCTGAGCTCTCCATCCACCTGGGACCTGCTGGTCAGGACTTGCTTCTTTCACATGTGGTCTGAATGTCACCTTGAGCACATGGGGCAGGAAGGGCTGGTAAACTTATGAAACACAAAGTCTGAAATCCCTGCTTTCAATAAAATCTATTTCTAAGTTGTAACTGGTTTTTTTTTTCCCCTTTGGTAGAAACCAAGCATTTGAGAAGCCTATTGCCACTGCCAGAGCAGTCAGCACACACAAGGGGCTCAGTTAACACCCAAGGTGATGGTGCTGCACATGGCTGAAAACAGAATTTAAAAAAAAAAAAAATCCTGCAGCTACACAAAGCCTCAGTATGGCAGAGGGAAAAAACTGCTTCATCATCAGCCATGGAAATTTTCCGAATCCCTGGTTATCTCGTCAGTCCAGAGCTGGGTGAGGAGGAGCACAGATGGGTACTGTGCCCTTTCTCCTGCCATAAGAGCAGCAGCTCCAGAACTGCAGCGTGAGCACAACCCTGGGGCTGGGGCCGTGCACGTCCTTTACTGCCACATATAAAATGAGACAGCAAAAAATGACAAACCAAAGTATTTAAGTTGGAAACAGTCCTAGACTTTGCCTCCTTTTAGGGACTTTCCATACTGTGACACTCCAGAGTGACTCGGTTCTGTGTCTTCTATACATTGAGAAAGAAACATTTAGCTTAGAATTACCTCAGGGCATTGTCTGAAACAGAGGAAAAGTTTACACACCTATCTCAATAAACTCTAGACCTATCAAAAGGGAATTACAGGCTACAACGTCTACTTAAATAGGATTCCAACCTCCTTAACTACTCTGAAGGACAAAGGCTTTATAGCTTTACTCGCTAATAAATATCCTCAGTAATTTTTACTGGAAAAGGCAGAGCACACAGTGAAGAAAATCCTAACCCCAAGAAAACCAAAAAGGGGGGGGAAGGTTTATAAATTCTTGAAAGGTTTTTTATTTTTTTGGAGAAAGTCTTTACCTGGATTAAGCTGCCCAGCAACTTTATTAGCATTTCTGCCACACACTGTCTGCTTCCCCACCACACCCTGCAAACGTCACAGGAAAACAAAGAAAACTCCCATTTTCATGTGGTCGTTAGAAAGATGCAAATTCTTCTGGTTTGTGGAGGAGAGACAAGGAAAAGAAAATGCCAACAACCTTCAGCTCTGGCAAAAAAGTACCTCAGAAGCAGCTGAACAACTTCCCAGTTACCCTGGAAACAGAGTTTACCCCTCAGCAGACGGGGAAAATTGCCTGCAATTACCACCCTGGAGTAAAGCACCAGTTTGGACAAAACATCAATTTCTGTTTGCTGCAGCTCCTTTAATGTGATCCCAGTAATTTATCATGAGCAATATTTGCTCATGGATTGGAATTCTATTACCAAACCCCAAAGAGTCTGAGTTCTCTTAGCAGACCTGCAGGTATAATCAAAGGTTAGGATATCTCCTAATGGTACAGAAGAGCTCTGCCATCTGCCAAGTGTGATTTCCCCTAATCCCATTCCCCCCCCGCTCCCCACAAATCAGAATCACCCGGATTAAACCACAGAAATAGAAGTCAAGTCAATACCTGAATCTACGGGATTAATCTCCCACCTCCAGACGGGAGAAAGGCAAGAACAGTAACAATGCTGCAAGCAGGCTCAGGAAGGCAAAGCTTTCCACCCGACTCCGCGCAGCACCACACAGGAAATTCTGGGATTTCACTGATTAGCTTCACCCGTCCACAATCCCGGTGCTGCTCCCTCCCAAATCCGAGCGCAGAACTCCGTGCGAATTCAGGGAACTGACCTCCACGTGATCCTTAGGACCAGCTATTTCCACCCAGCAGCAGCACTCCGCGCCTCTCCGTGCACATATAAACCTTGCTTGGATCCGGAGTTACGAGGAAAAATTAACAAATGAGCTGCATATCACGAGAACAACGCAAATCTGTCCACCCGAGTGCTTCCAAAACAAAAATACATGCCCCTAGCAGGAGGGTCGGAATGAGATGAGCTTTAAGATCCTTTCCAACCCAAACTATCCTGAGATTCTGCATACACACGACGCCAACAAGCTAAGCTGTGTGCATCGTCAATTAAAAAGAAGCAGCGTGATGACTTCAAACTGGCACTTCAGAGTAATTGTAACGAGCAGATAATAATATTTCCTGAAATCCAAGGCATAAAGGAGTCACATACCACTCTCGGGAATGCCTGAATCCCTCCTGCTCTGCCCAAGGAGCCGTCGCCCGGCTGTAAACCAAGGGAGAGAAGGGGGGAACATCTTTATTTGTCCATTTAAGACCGCCAAGCACATTATCTATCAGCCCTAATCCAGCGAAGAACAGATAATTGCAGCCCTCGTGGATTACAAAATTACGCTCTAATCCTCAGAACCACCGGCACAACACCATCCACCAAAAACCACCTCCAAAGCCCTCCCCGCTGAATTAGAACCACAGGACGGGTTTTTCCGGAGGGGGGCTTTTCCCCTCTTTTTAACACACGAGGAGGACACGAGCCCTTGGCTCTGACGCAGTGAGAAAGAAGCAGAGAGGAGGTCCGGCAGGGAGCGAGGGGCCATGCGGGAGCGGCGAGGGCACCGCCGGCACGGGACCCCCTCCCCATTCCCCCGGGGCCGGCGAGGAGGGCGAAGCACCCCCGGGGGAAGCGGGGAGCGGTTCCCGTGCTGACCCTAAGCGGGAGCGAGCACTGACCCCGTCTTTGTCCCGCCGCCTCCTCCTCGCCTCCCACCGTGGCCTCACCAGCAGCACTCACCCAGCCCAAACCACCGGCTGCTCCCTCCGCAAAACCGGGCGCCGGCTCCGCCGCACCGGGGAAGTTGCTTGAAGTGAAGTTGGGCGCGCAGCGGCCTTTCCNAGCGCGCTCGCCATTGGCTCCGCCCCGCTCCACCTGCTCCTCGCCGAACGCGGGTTCGAGTCCCGGCCCCGCCGTCCCGAGGGACAGGGGTTGGGTGTGGGTGGTGTTGGAAAATGTGGGATATGTCAATGTTGTCTTATTGTGTCCAGTTCTGGACAAGNCCGCTGTTGCCATGGTGACCGCGCGGTGCGGGCCGTGGGGCGGGGCTCCCCCCAGCGCAGCGCGCTCGCCATTGGCTCCGCCCCGCTCCACCTGCTCCTCGCCGAACGCGGGTTCGAGTCCCGGCCCCGCCGTCCCGAGGGACAGGGGTTGGGTGTGGGTGGTGTTGGAAAATGTGGGATATGTCAATGTTGTCTTATTGTGTCCAGTTCTGGACAAGTACAAGTAAAAAAAAAAAAAAAGAGCTACTGGAGAGGGTCCAGCAGAGGTCACAAGGATAATGAAGGATCTGGAGCATCTTTGTGATGAGGAGAGACTGTGGGAGCTGGGCCTGGTCAGTCTGGAGAAGGGAAGGCTGAGAGGGAATCTCATCAATCCATACAAACATCCCAAATCTTGTACCAAGAGGATGGTGCCAGGCTCTGTTCAGTGGTGCCCAGTGAAAACAAGCAATAAACTGAAACACAACAAGTTCCACCTCCGCATGAGGAAGGACCTCTTTCCGTGGAGGGTGGCAGCTTTCCATGGGACAGCTGCCCAGAAAGAGCATGGAGTCTCCCTTTCTGGACACATTCCTGTGTCACCTGCTCCAGGTGACCCTGCCTTGGCAGAGGGGTTGGACTGGATGATCTGCAGAGGGCCCTTCCCACCACAACTCTTCTGGGATTCTAGGATTCTAATCAGTGGGACAGGCAGCAGCTGCATCCCTTAGTCAAGGACACCCTGAAACTAGAAAGCTTTAAGGACCTAAATGAATTTGTTGATGTGTGTTTATGTAAGCATTGGTAACTCTCAAAGCCCATATATTCTACAGCTGAACTATGTTTGTTATCATAAAAATCACACCTACAGGTCAAAAAGACCTTGCCCAGGTGAAGAGTCTTCCCTTGAGCATGTGGAGAAGCAACTTATATGGAAATCATTGACAAATCCTAATAAAGGATTGTGCTTGGAAAGTTACTAACTCTGAATTTCTGTGTATAAATAATAGCAGGAAAATCTGGAGGGGTGTGCTGGATTTGAGGTATACACTGAGCATCCAGGCTGCACAACCCTGAAATAAAAAAATCAACATCTCTCTAAAGTGTGTCATTATTGGCTTGTCACACACCAGGTAGGAAATCCAATTTTGTGGCCACCAGTGGCAGCCCATTGGCCACCACTGTCCTTCTGTCACCCTCGGGGCAGCACAGCTGTGGAGCCCAGTCTAGGGAACATTGCCTCGGAGCAGGGAGAATCAGAAAGGGAACATTTCTCCTCAGACTAGGGAGTGTTCCTCCTCAGTCCCCTCCAGAGGAATGTCCAGAGTCACCAGATCTGCCCACTGGCATCCTCTCCATGCCACAGCTGTCACACTTCAAGAGCTCCAAATGCTGCTTTTTGTCATTACCAAAGGTGTGGTTCCCAGCCAAGGAGTCCAAAGTCGGCTCCGAGGCGAGGCCGTGACTCACAGCAGGAGGAGGGAGAGTGTGGATGATAGGCTGGCCACGGGCCAGGGTGATGCCATGGCACATGGAGAATGCATCTGCATGTCCTCATCCAGCTCTTGGCAGGACAAGGAAAAGATCGGGCAGCTGGTCTGGTGTCCCTGCCCTCCATGGGGAACTCACTCATCTGCCTTTAACCAGCCCAAATCTCCTTCTGTTGCAGGCACAGGGGTTCTGAGCCAGTGGGGCTGCTGGATGCCTCCATGATCCATTCCAAGGGAGCCATACAGAGTCACTGTAGCTGCTCCTTAGCAGGTGCATGGATGGGAGCAAGAGGAAAGGTTTCAGCAGCAAAAACATCCAGCCCTGTAACAGCAGCAGGAATATAGAGCTTGCCTCGCCTCCTCTGTCCCCACCCACATCCCATTTAAATTAAGATCGCTTTCCCACAGCTTCCCCCCTTGCTCCAAAATCAGGATAATATAGGTGTTTTCCCCACCTTAGCAACTACTTTTATCTTCACCACACAAAGGGATCCCAATTCCATGACCCATTTGCCTTTTGCTTTTCCAGAAGCCAAGCCATAACCCATCCCCTCAGCCACCTTTCCCCGCCAGCACCCTCCCTGCAGCTCTGGCGCAGATGAGGGCGATCCATGGCTTGGATCAGTGCCTCTGCAAGGAGGGTGTTCCTGCCTCTTACACCTCTTTGAAGCGGTTCTTGTTCCACCCATGGCTGGGAACCCCTGCTCCAGCACACGGGGCTCTCAGCAAGGCATAGGGAATGAGGAAAGTGCCTGATCAGTTATTCAGGAGCCGCTTAATGGCAGCTCCCTCCACAAAAACACCTACACAGAGGTGACAGAGCTGGGGAACTGGGCATGCCAGGCTCCGCAGGCTCCATAGCCCTGGGAGCTGCATTCAAATGGACACTTCAAGAGAGCAGCCGTGTTCCCAAGGAGCTGCTGCCTCGTTTCCTACTGTGTGAGGACGAGCCTCAGCGGGTCCCTGTGCAAATGCCTGGGGAGATGAGACCTGGGAGCTTCAAAGTGGCCACAGAAACTCGGGTTGGTTCAAACTGCGGCGGGGCCGGGGCAGGAGCAGCTCTGGCAGGATGGCACAGAGCAGGCCTGGGGCAGGATCCTCACCCTCTCCCAGCCCTTGTTACCCCGGGGACACCCCGAATCTGTAGGAAAGGCAGTGACTGTAGTGCAGGACCAGCACAGAGTGGGGAACTGTGGGCGGTGCAGCACTGGGAAGACACGAACCCCGCGGCCGTCACAGACAGCCCTTGCACCGCAGCTCTGACACCAGGCAGGAGAATTGCCACCCCACTGCCACCCCAGTGACACCCCATTGCTGCTGCTGCCTTAGAAGCATAGAATCATTTGGGTTGGAAAGCCCTCTGAGACCATTGAGTCCAGCTTTCCCCCAGCACTGCCCAGGCCGTCCCTGTCCCCAAGCTCCACATCGACACATCTGTTAAATCCCTCCAGGGATGGGAACTCCACCAACTCCCTGGGCAGATTGTTCCAATGCCTGACAACCCTTTCTATGAAGAAATTTGCCACAAGATCCTGGAGAGGTTTCCTAAACCTCTCCTGGCACAGCTTGAAGCTGTGTCCTCTGGTTTTGTCCCTTGTTCTCTACATGCAGAGCCCAACTCCCTCCTGACTGCACCCTCCTGTCAGGGAGTTGTGGAGATTCAGAAGGTTCCCCCTTGATCCTCCTTTTCTCCAGGCTGATTTCCCTCAGCTGCCTCTGGTGCTCCAGACCCTTTCCCAGCTCAGTTCCTGTCCCTGGGCACACTCCAACACCCCAGAGTGTGTCCTGCAGTGAGGACAGGCCAAGGACAGGATCTGGCATGTGGCACAGCCCTGGCTCCTGGAAAGGTTCTTCCCCTGTGCCCTGTCCCTACCTGAGACCCTGCTGGAATCTTTCTCCCACTGAGTTTATCAGCACATAGCAGAGCAGAGGTGACCCCAATAGGGGAAGAGTTAAATGCAGAGCCCTGGTCTCTCACCCCATGTATATGAATTAGGGCTGTAATTCCACCCTGCAATAGTGTGGCTGGCAATAGTGAACAGACACTGCCAGACCAACCTCACAGACATCTGAGCTTTGACCCTCTGTTTTATGACTTGACTGGAGCTGTCAATGGAATGACAAGCAGCAATATACAGTGAAGGAGTGCCTGCACATGGAAAAGAATGACAGGCCCCTTATCTATGAAGTTTCCATTCTTCAGATACAGTTTTCAAACAAAAGGCTCCACTCCTGGGATGAGTAATGCCACTGTTTCTCCTCTCCACCATACAATTAACTTCCAGGCTGGGTTCTCTTCAGAATTGAGCTAAGAATGGCATAAACCTGGGAATACCAGTGAATGTTCCATGCACTGGTGGGGCTGCTCGGGTGATTTAGCTCCTCTCCCACAGTCTCTCAGTGCCCTGCAGTGGAGAAATGGGTTAATTGCAAATGGCACATGGACACTGCCCATGACACACGTGCACACCTGAGGGCAGGGAAAAACACCAGGAGGGTCCCAGGCAGACCCCCCCAGCCCCTGCTCTGTCTCACTCCTGTCCCACCCCTGCCTGACTTCGGTGGGTGCAACAAGATCCCCTCCTTTTATTCCCGGCAGGAACAGTCTCTGTCTCTTCCTGCTGAGCCAGTTGCTCCTGTTATGAGAAGAGGTGGAGGTGTATGCAAAAACAGCCTGTCTGGGTCAGGGGAACACTGATTTTCCAGCGTTCCCCTGCTACCCTTCCCAGGCCCACGTGGCGCTGAAATGCTCTGGCCCTCAGCAGGGAAGCACTTCAGTGTCCTGCCTTGCAATCTTCCACCAGGTAACTGCTCCCACAAAAGCCAAGACTGTTGCTGACAGCTCAGGATGAGCCCCAGGAGGAAACAGGCAGGAGCTCCCCACACACCTCAAGCACTGAGCACTGCAGGAAGGTGCTCCACTGCCCACTGCATATAATCTGCGTAAAGGAAAGCAGGAAATCCTCCCACTCCCCATCGCCACCACAGCAGCTGTCCTTAAAAGCTCCTTTCCCACCTCTTCATCCTCATCCACCATGGAGATCAGTGCAGAGCTACACAGAGAGCGAGTGCCTGGTTTGGAGCACAGGAAGGGCACAGCCAGGGCACTGCCTTCCCAATAAAACCCCACTGGCCATGGGGCCCCATTGCTGCCTCTCCCACCCTCAAGCTGGACTTGGGAAAAGGGCTGGGAGAAGGAAGGCAGGAGAGAGAGTCCTGTTTTAAAGGGAATAGTCTGTAAAACACACAGTCCAATGTCCTTGTGAAGGCTGAGCTCTGCCAGGCCCTTGAAAGAGCATTACCCCTCTGAGGAGGCCACGGGGCCTGTGGGATTACACCGTGGTGTCCACACAATATTTCTTCCTCCGGAGAGGAGAAATTTGGGAAGGCAGAGACTGTCAAACCTCAGCTGCCGAAAGCAGCCATAGCCAAGAGATCCTTGACTAAAAAACAAGGATAATTGAGCGTCAAATTTGTATGTATAATGATCTCCAGTAGGAAGGAGTTGTTAGGTTGCACCGTCGCGGAGGTTTCAGTGCAACAGAGGGAAGAACCAGTGGGTGTGGGATTGTTGCCAGTTATATAATCCCTGGTGGTTTTGCCTGCGCTGGTTTGGGCGAGGACATGGCCCCATCCCAATCCCAGTGCTATCAGCAACAGCACACGGTCAGACTCGGGGGGCAGTGGGGAGAACAAAGGGACGCAGATTTCCTGGGAGTCTGCTTTTGTTTTCCCAAGCAGAAGAGTGACTCAGATTTCAGCGCGCTCCTGTAACTCAGCCAACAACAACACGTCCTTAGTCACGGCGATATAGCCGAGGATCTGTGTTCCATTTGCTGGACTAAAAAAAGCTCAAACTCATCCACCCAAGGGCCAGGTCAGTCACTAAACCAGAGACTGCGCTGAACCCCAAGCTGGGCACACTTATGGCAGCATCTTTCTCCCCAACAACCTCACTGAACTCCTGGGAACGACTCAGAAAATCCAGTGAACCAGCACAGATAATCTTGGTGCTGCGCTATCACAGAGAGCTCTCTGATAACTCCTAAGCACTCACATGTCATTCCGACACGGCTGCCAAAGCCTTGCAGAAATGCTTTCACTTCCTGAGAAATGCTCCAGGAAAAAGCACTGTACTTCCTTGTGCTTAAGGACCGGCTTAACACATCCCTGTGCTGTTGTCTCCTGGATCTGAGCTCGTTTTTCATGGCTGTGAGGTACATCCACAGCTCGTTGGAAATGCCAGATTGCTCCACCTCAGTCATTGCACTCAAAGCGAGCAAAAGGAGAACTTAAACTGACAAAGGGGAGATTGGATTGGATTTTTAGGAAGAAATCCTTCCCTGTGAGGGTGGTGAGGCCCTGGCACAGGTTGCCCAGAGAAGCTGTGGCTGCCCCATCCCTGGAAGAATCCAAGGCAAGGTTGGATGGGGCTTGGAGCGACCCAGGATAGTGCAAGGTTTCCCTGGAAATGAGGTGGACTTTAAGGTCCCTTCCAACCCAAACCACTCTGTGATGCCCTGAGACTCCCAATCCCAGTCTGGCAAAATCCCTGCAGTAGACTCCTCCAGCCCCCAGTGCTGCTGGGCTGCATCAGTCAGGTGGTGGTGTCTGTGCAAACTGGGCCTCTCTGCAGGATTTACCCAGGGATTGCTACAGCTGCGGATCAGCCTTTGAATTTTCAGCTTCACTTTCCTTTGGAAAAGGCCTCTCTGAAATACGTGCTGGAGCCCTTAAGGCGGCAGAGGGAGCGCGGGGTGTTGCCAGGACAGCGCCCACCTGGGCAGATGTTTGTGCCAGGACTCAGCGTGTCCGTTCATGCATGTTAACAAGGGCTATAAATACTCCAGGTCCTTTCCGCTGCCACGTGCCCGAGCCTGGCAGGGAGGCTGTGTGAGGATGAGCACTCACAGCTGGGCTCGCCAGCACTGCCCCCAGTGCCCCTCATCACACCCAGCCCCGGGCACGTGCCACAGCCAAACTGGGTCATCCTCCACAGCAGCTCAAAGAATTGGGCTCAGAGAGCAGAGGATGAAAACAGAGCACAGAAAAAACTTCAGGCTGCCCCCACCCTTTGGAGGAGCTCCCATAATCCAACCCCAGCTGATGGTGAGCATCTCCTGAAGATCCCTTGCTGGCAAGGGGTTGGAACAGTTTCTCTTCCTGCACGGTCTTCTCTTCCTTCTCTCCAGGGCTGCTCCACCAGCTGCTGTCTCCTGCACTGAATGGAGGTGGCAACTGATGGAAATTTCCATGCACTTCAAAGCACAACCTCAGGATAGCTGCTTTTGTGAGAAACTATCCCAAGTTAAAAATTAATGAAATTCACTTTTAGGATCATTCGCTTTCCTCCATCCAAACTGCAGGATTTTCGCCAGCCTCTCCGCACCGGAACAAAGAGCATTCCTGCTTTGGCACCTTGGGGATGTGGCCTCCGGTGATTAGGCTGCCAATTAATATCAGGTAATTAACACATTTGCAAGGGCTGGTTGAATCTCACCCTGACATTTTGCAAACTCTGCATGTTTGGGGAGTGTCTTCATCAGCTTTTGAAGTTCCGAGCTGCGAGCTCCCTGCAAACCTCAGCCTGCACTGGAAACTGGGGCTGGGCCATTAAAGCAAACATGCCTCAAGAAGCAAACATATTAAGGATTAATTAAATACCAGGATTTATTTAATTAAGCCTCTTCTCATAAGTATGTAGAGGCAGGAATCTGGAGCGAGCATCCAGCCTTCCTTGCGCTGCCATTTTTAGAAATGCAGTTCAATTCTGTGCCGCTGAAAACACAACTTTGGGGTGATGTGGAACCCTCCTGCCTCCACCAGCAGTGCAGGAACCAGCACCACAGAAGGGTGGTTGGGGGGCACCTCTTCCCCATTCCCACACATGACATTCCCCCTTGGAAGAGCTGGAAGACTCACAAGGATCTTTTGGAGTCTAGAGGAGTGACAAGTGCCAGCCCTGAGCCAGGGGCAGGCACCACGGGCAGCTTGCCCTCCTCACATTTTTGATGAAAAACTCATCAAAATTGCCTGTTCACCTGAACACTTGCCTGTTCCCTGCAAGAAAGGCACCGCAGCCCACCCTAAAGTGCCAGTTTAAAGGTCTGGAGATTGATCCAGGAAATACTGAGGCAAGCACACAAGATCAAGTCCAAGGTCATTTTGGGCACCACTGCAGAATGCACTCCCTCACCTCCTGCACTCCCTGCCTGGCAGCATGGGACCACACACAGGTGTTGATGCCTTAGGTTTTAACTTCCATATTTACAGGATTTGAAAAATATAAAAGTTAAAACCTAAGGCATCAGTGTAAACCATCACCACCCTGCCCCAGCTCTGGGCTGCCCCATGCCAGGGCCCTCTGTCACCTCCTCATCTGCTCTGTCTGGGGCAGCTCACTCCACGCAGCATCAAAGGACTTGGCCCTATCCTTCCCCAACCCTTTTCCTCCTCTTCCATTGCTCCGTTTCACCATCAGCTCAAATTCTCCACGTTACTGGGGGGTACAGCAAGAGGAAGGAGGGAGGGTGACAGTGCCAGCAGAGCCAAGGAGGTGTCACTGCCACACATCTGCCCAGAGGGACAGGGACATGTTCAGCAAGGCTGGACTGAGGAGGCCAAGGCATGGGATGGGAGAAAGCAAGGACTGTGAGGGCAAAGAGAGTGCAAAAAGGAGCCCCAGCACCCCCAGGACACTTACCAAAACCAACAGAGGGCTCTGGAATATGTGGAAATACAGAGCATTTTATGCACTCCCTGATCAGGGTATCCCCCCATTTGCTGCCTTCCCAGGGATCACGCAGTTGGAAAGAACCACCAGAATCTGAGTAATTTGAAAATACATTAACCATAGAGAATAGAGCTTTAATTTTTCTTTCTCAACAACAATAAGGAACAGTTTACATTAAAAAAAAACACAAACCAAAACAAAAGCATGAATAAAATAATATAAAACAGATATTATACCACAGTGTGGAATTCAGATAATCTAAGAACATTAGCAGCACTTCTACAAATAGATTAAAAGCTGTAAGTGCTCATTAAGCTCAGATCGAGCAACTCCCAGAGACCAAAATGGCATCCAACAGAGAAAAGCAGCAATTCTGTGTAGGGCAACAGAAAAGTCTAATACAGATACATTCAAATCCCTGTGCTGAGGGGCAATTCCCTGTCCCACAGAGCCCCCACGATGGCTGTCACATCCCTTAGCCCTGCCTGGCTCTCCAGAACACTCCTTGAACAAGGGAGGTGACAATCGTGGGTCTGAGGTAACATCCACGTCGCATTTTCAAAGCTTTTCATCAATTCTGTTCGGGAAAACAGTTTCTTCCCTGGCTTCTGGGAATTACTCTCCAGAGAGACTGAATTTCTGAGAACTTAAGTCGCTCTTACATAGTCACAACAATTACATTTTTAGTCTCTCAAGATCCAGGATCAGGATTTTCAATTCCTTATTGTCCTTAGCAGCAAAGCCATACCCATTCCTAAAACTTCCACGTATTTAAGATCTTGTGCATAGTTTAAATTTTAGCATTAATTCATTGAAAAAAAAAAAGTTTTAAAAAAGGATAAATGGTGCTTTTTTTCCCCCCCCCTTATCAAAGCACTTAGGCAAAGTGCCCTTGGCTCCTGGTCATGTCCCACTGCCCATGGCTCAGGAGCCACCACAGAGAAGGGACTGTCCCCTGCAGCACCATCCGTGGGCTCTGCTCAGCCTCCATGTGCAAAATCCATCTATAAAAGGAAGCTATTAAACTACTGAAGGGGGAATTTAAGGTGGAATATGCTTATCACCAATCTAAAATTAAATTAGAGATTAGATTAGACACATTAAAAGACTTCTATGGCTATTCCAGCCACGTACATTCTCTGGGAAGTTCAGGATCCGGGCAAAGTTGAGAAGGAATCCACACACTGAGCTGTGGGAACGTGTGGCTATGGCACCAGATGGCCTCAACTGTGGCCCATGTGGCCACCAGAGGACAGAAAAGTGGTGTCACCAGGGACCACAAAGGTTTAGATGCCTTCATCAGTGAAATATTGATTATTGAGGGCAATGAGGATGAGATCACTGGAAAAGCAGAACAACCAATGGCATTTGATCTACTTCAGGGTGTCTGAAAAAGCTTTTATAGGAATTTCTGACACAGGTCCTGGTGAGTTCCAACCCTTCCATAGTGCTAGGAGGGGTTGGAACTCCATCTCTACATTGTGCTCTATCTATTTGTGCTCACGTGATAGTAAAATGCTGCAGACAAGCCCAGAACTGCTCAGTACTCAGGGAAATTCCCAAATGGAATGAGAAATAAGATAGAGGTCTTGATGCCATGACCATCATTTTGGTCCTACTGATCAAAGGCTCAGAGGCTCCCACTGTGCCTCTAGAGAAAAGTGATTTAGATATTGTAAGATATTTCAAAAGGTGATGAGAATCCCAAAACTGGTCCCATCCCATTGGCCATAGTGGCTCCCAGTGCAGGGGACCAACCTCAGGATAAAGTGGGAAAGAGAGACAAAAGAGTCAGGCAAAGTAATAAATAAAGAAAGAACATATAAGAAGAACCTCATCTCATAAACTGCTCTTGGCCACAAGGCTTGTGTGTCTCCAGGATGGGATTTTGGGATGAGATCTGTGATCCCTGCCCACTTCTTCAATAGTTCTATCTCTCAGCATTTTTTTTTTACCTGTTGGTGACAAGGGTTGACACCTGCAGTTCCACTGCTGGTTCACATTGCACTACGAGGAGCATTTGGATGAGTTAAGGGATGTTCACCATGCCAGGGGCCAGGTGAGAGCAGGACAGGGAGGCAGCAGGAAGTTCCCACACAAAAAACCTTCTCAGTCTTCATGAAAAACGTTCACAGCAAAGCGATTCGGAGACTCAACAAGAGAAAAACCCCGAGGAAAATCACACATTTAGGAACAAACACAACTTCTAAAGGATCTGCAGAGGTGACACCAAAAGAGATGGGTACCAGGAGCTCGTTGGAAGGTTGCATGAGCAGAAAGCTCAAATGCAGGAAGAGAATCCATTTGTCACTCCCTTGGGGGAACACAGGACACAAACACTCAGTGGATTTACATCCACCGAGATTATCTGAGCTCAGCAGCTCAACCACGAGACAAAACACCAAACTCCACAGCAACCTGGGTGCTCAGGGAGGGTGTGATGGGAGCTGAACTCTCAGCCTGTGGAGCCCATCCTTCCTCAGGCTGAGCTCTGGAGTGACTGGAGCAGAGAACGTGGGCTGGCAGCACATGCAACCCTTGCTGCACCCAGGGGAATGCAGCAGTCTCCTCAGAAAGCATGGAGTCATGGAATCATTGGGGTTGGAAGGAAAATTAGAGATGACTTAGCTCCTCAGCCACTAGCCCAGGTTGCTCCAAGCCCTGTCCAACCTGGCCTTGGACACTTCCAGGGATGGTGCAGCCACAGCTTCTCTGGGCACCCTGCACCAGTGCCTTAAAGCGAAGAATTTCTCCCTAAAATCTAATCTAACCCTGCCCTCTGTCAGTTTAAGGCACAGAGCTCCAGTCCCTGGTCCCACAGAGCCAACAACAGGCTGAAATAGTCCTGGGCTGGCAGTGCCATTGTGGGGAGGATTTCAGCTGCACGGAGCCGCTGGGATGAGACATTCCTCTTCCCCAAGGGGCCAGATGAGATTACTGTATATGGACAAGCATTCCCTGGTGACAGGCCTCTCCTGCAGGGCAAACAGGCCATCCTTGGCTGCACAGCTGGGAGAGATCCCCGCTGGCTTCCACAGCCATGATTCCCACTGTCAGAACTCCAGCACAAGGCTTTGTCCCGTGGGGATCCAGCAGGGGGGCAGAGCCAGGCAGGAGAGGCTGAGGCCAGAGAAGGCCCACAAGCAAAACCTTGCTTTTCAGCTTTTTAGCAGCTTTTAACCATCAAAGAGAGCCCCATGCTCCTGGCAGTGCCTCACTGTGGATCCCCACAAGCACAAGATCCCCACAGCTGCCCAGCAACACAGCTGAAAAGAAAAGCTTTTTAATATTTTTTTTCTCTCCTTTTTTTTTTTTTTCCCCTCTTGTCCAGTCTTAAATTCAGAACTAAGATGAAGCCAAATGGAGGTTGTGACGGTGGCTCTGCTCTGAGCTTCCTGTTGCCCCACCAGAACAACTCTCCCAGCACAGGGACAGTGACAGATTGGCACATCATGGAATAGGTGCTATAGAAACCACACAGTTCTTAGAAGCAAAAGATTTCTCACACCCCCCTCCCCTTCAAAAAATAACTCACTTAGTTCACATATTTTCTCTCTATACTGTATATATATTATATATAGACACGATTCTCTGGTAAACATTTACAAGATATCGTAAATAACATTGAAAATTTCTATCTCCATTTGCACAACAGCACGCACTCACACGCCAGCACACAAGAACACACAGTCAGGTACAGTCAAGAAATAAATACTTTTTCCCCCCCAAAAAAAAAAATTATTCAAAAAAACACTGCTATCGAGCGGCCCAAAGACACTCAGTTAATACAGACAGCAAATATTGTGCAGAATTTCTTGGCTGTTTTTGTTTAAAAACCAAAGAAAGAAGCTTGAAAGGTTACGTGTCAGCGACGTTGCTTGGTCAGAGGGTGTTTCAGGTGACCTGTGGGTCTGTCCCTCAGGAAGGGGAGAAGAGAGCACTTCCCTTTCCCTCTAGACAGGTGACAGATCTGTCCTAGAACCTTGAGGGAACAGGAGCAGCCTGGGAAGGAGGGAGGACACGAGCTTTTCGCTCTGCTTGGTGGAAAGATGAAAGATCCTCACAGGAACTGGCAGATCTCAAGCTCTTTGTTTCCTGTGCTACTACAGCCCAGCACCCTTTGGGATTTTACTGCTTCAGGGAATTTCCCAGATGGTTGTACACATCTGGTGGGATTATGAGGAGTGAAGGGCTGCCCATTGCCTCCTCCTTGCCCCAGCCCCTTCCCCAAAGGGTTCAGGATGTGCCACTGCCTTTTCCAGCTGCAACCTCCATGTCCCAGTAGACAGAAAAGGCTGATTTGCTCAGAAACAGCAAACCCACTCCACCACGCTCCTCAGACCTTCCCCTGAAGCAGCAGTTTTCTCTGGTGCAGACTGACAACCATTTTTTTCTGCCAGCAACATCTGACATGTGCCACGAGCCAACACAAACCAGCACAGACAGATGTTCCACAGGAGGAAGGCCCATTTCCCTCCCGTGGAAGCACTCCAGCAGCAAGGCAGGAGCAGGGCCAGAGGAGAGCACACACACAGCACACATTACACCGGGGGGAGGAACATAAATTTTTGCAGCAGAACTTGAGAGAAAGTACCCTCAGAGAGAGCTCCAGCCCAGCACCCCCAGCACTGCCCTCCCCAGCTGAGCTGGACCCTCCATCCACCCACCCCTCTCCTTTTCCTGTATTGTTTTTACCTGAGTTGAAAAATGACTCTGAAGCCTCTGCAGGGCAGCCTGTGTGGGACACAGCAGCTGGAGAGGCACTTCATGCAGTGGGCTCCAGGCTGTGCCACAGGAAAAGTGGCCACACGAGTGCACCTTCCCAAAGCAAAAGACCACTCAGGGACCTTGGGCTATTTTCCTCTCACAGGCCTGTGGGAGAAGCCCACCAAGACCTAACTGGAGATGCTCAGTGGGTTTACAGGACTGAACAGCGAGCCCTGAAGCATGTGGAAAACCCCCAGGCACCAAGGGGATTGTCTGAGCTGCTGAGCTTCAAGCAGCAGGTCTTAATGGACAGACAGGCACTATCAGAGGGAAAGTCAGGATAACCAGGAGCTCTGACTTGCCTTCTGAGGAGCCCTTCCCTCACAGGAGCTCAGAGGAACGACAAGAAGACCAGACTCCTACCACAAGCAGCTAGAGTAAGGCAGGTAAGAAAACCTCCAAACTGGAATTCCCAGAGGAGGTCAGGACCAGATTTCCCAGCATTCGGAGAACATTACAGAGGCTGGATTTTGAATAATAAACCCCTATGCTGAATTTGGAGCTGTTCTGAAAATCCATCCAGACACAAAGCTCTTGTGTGCTCAGATATTGTAGGAACAATGTAAAATCCCAGGGAGAAAACAGAGCCCTGACAAAAGAAAATACTGAAGGGGAAGCAATGCATTGAGGGACAAGATCAAAAGAGGAATTTCTGTGATCAAAGTCCCCCCCCCCCATTACTGGCAGAACCTCGTTGTGTTGGTGAGAAGCTGAGAACTGGCAGCATCCCTGTGCTGCCCAGGCTCGCAGGGCTGGCTGCCTTCCCACACCACAGGGAAGGGCTGCCCAAGGAAGCAGCTTTCCAAGGAATCAGCTTTCCCTCTGTGCCACCAAGCTCTGCTCCCCCCAGTCCCCGAGCTCCGCCCTGGGATGTGGCAATGCCTGGGCAGTTTTGGTGGCCACGGCAGCTGCTGCCCCTCCAAGGCCAGGGAGCCACTGCCTGGTCCTGCTCCCGGCACAGGAACGCACCTGGAGGGATCTTTGGTTGAGTCACTGCAGAAGGTCTGAGCCGGGGCCTGTGCTGAGCCCAGGGGACTCCCAGCCCACAGAGCAGCATGTGTCCCACCACCTGAGTCCCACAGGCGTGGCACTTGGAGAAACAGGAGAAGGGAGGAAGCATCGGAGGGGAGTCCTGGCTCTTTGGGTGCCTCGTCTGCCCCGGCTCCTTCATTTGTTCTCGATCAGAGTCTGCACTTTATAGACCAGGTCCCGAGCCAGCTTCAGGATCTGTTTGGTGTTGTGGCGCTCGGCCATTTCTGGAACACAGACAGAGGGACCTGAGCACAAACCTGAGCAGCCCCCAGCCCCACAGCTCTGCTGCCCACATTCCCAACCTCCCCTAGCAGGGACACCTGGCTCTGGAGATCCATCCTTAACCAGCCCCCTCGGGATGGAGGGAGCAGCAGGAAGCACAGCCCAACCCCTCAGCTCCCTCCAACATGTTCAGGTTGGCCACTGCTGAGGAGGGTAGGTGGATCCCAGCCCCACCAGACCCCTCAGAGCTCTGGGTGTGTGAAACATTTCCAGCATTGCCCAGATGTGCCCACGTGCTGCCCACACCTGAGCAGCTGCCCCAAACTCAGCCCGACAGAGCACGAGCTGTACCGTTGAAAAACTTGATGATGTCTGTGAAATCCATGTTGTTCTCCAGGATGATGTCCCGGTACATCTCCACCAGGGCCAGGGCGATGAAGAGCACGTAGTGAGCAGAGGAGACGTGAGCAGCTGCCCAGATGGTCTCCCAGACAGCAAAGACATCGTCGTACACCAGCTCTGTGAGCAGAGAACAGCAGTTACCACTCCACTCACCCCACCCTCACTCCCAGAGCTCACAGCAGCACTGGGGGGACACACTGAGCGCTTCCTTCCCACAGGAACCTGCTCCAGCTGGAAGCAGTAAGTCAGTCATCTGTAGGGAGAAATATTCTGCCCTGCAGCAGGCGACACAGGCCCCAGGACACACTCGTGGAGAGGGCTCAGCAGCAGCTCTGGAACAGCAGGTTCTGTATCTAGACAGAACAATCAGCCAGACATAAACTAAGGAAAAGCAGAAAGGAGTTCCAAGTTGAGTTTAAAGCTGCTGAGAAGCCTGGAAGCAGACCCTGCCCCACCCTTGGGTGGTCTCAGCACACACCTCTCTTGAAGTCCAAGAGAAACCATCGGTAGCAGAAGTAGAAATGGGTGTAATCCCCATTCTGGTGCATCAGCTCGAAGAGCTCAGAGTCCAGAATCTGTCAAGAAAAGCAAAAGGAAACTCAGGAATGCACACACAAGGCACTGGCCATCCCTCTGCCTACTTCACTCCATCCCACTGCTCCATACTGCACCAGCTCCCACCAGCTCCTACCTCCTTTTCCTGGCACATGCTGCTCTAGGCTGTCCTTAGAGCCCCTGCTGTTGCCTCCTGCTTCCCAGCACTGACAGCCCCTCCAGGACCAGCTTCCCCTCCTGGGTGTGAGAAGCTGCTGTGCCCACACCAGGAACCCTCACCTGGATCAGCGACCTCATGTTGGCAAAGTGGGTGTCCATGGCTCCTCCGTGGGGGAAGTTCTGATTCATCCTCTTCATCAGCTCAGTGAAGCAGCTGAAAGCCAGAGCCTCTGTGCAGGGAGGAGAGACATCACTGCTGGGCTGCACGGGCACTGCTGCTCCTGCTGCAGCAGCATCCTCCCAAAAAATCCACCCTGGCCCCAGGGTGGGCTCCTGGGAGCCAGGCAGCATCACGGACAAATGGGATCCTGCTCCACACCTCCGAGCACTCCACTGCAAAGGGACACCTCCAACCCGCCAGATCTCCCCAGCAGATCCCCACACACAGGGACAGGGAAAGCAGAGCAGAGCCACTCACCATCATCCAGGATGACCAGGAGAGGGGCCAGCAGGTCACACATCCCCTGCACGTAGCCAATCTCAATGTGCTGCCAGATGTAGCTGTGTGAGAGAGCAGGAGAGGTGACCTGGGACCTGAGTGCCACCACCTGGCACCTCCTTTGCCCATGCCCTGTCTCCCTTTTCAGGATGCTGGGGTAAACCACACCTGTTCATTCTGTTATCCCTGTGCTGCAAATGATTCAGATCTTGTGGTCACTCCCAGCTAAGGCATGCACAGCACAGTCCTGGATCAACACCCTGCCACGGCCACATCCAGGGTCAATCCAGGGCTGTGCTTTGGCCATTACATGGAAAATCAGCGCAGGGAAAAGCAAAATGGGAAAGCACAACACAGTGGGGTCATTGCTTAAAGGGCAGAGGCTGATAGAATGTGTTCATCTCTCATTCTCATCCTTCTCCCTCCATTCATCCTCTTGGTTCTCTCCACAGACACTGCCTGCCTCGCTTTCCCATTCCCAGTGTCCCAGGAAGCACCCAGCCCTGCAGGGATATCTTCCCTTATTTGGTAGCAAGGCAAAATGTGTTTTGAGGACTCAGATCTGCTGCTGGCACAAGGAAAGGATCTTTTCCAGCCTGCCCACTGGTTTTCCAAAATGTGCTGTGCTGAAGGTCTAATCTCAGCAGAGATCTCCAGCTCTGGCTGTCGGGTGAAGTGACAGCGCTGATGGAACAGCAGCTTCTCCTCATGTTTGCAAGATGGGTAATAATATTTTATCCTTCGCTGCCTGTGAAGCAGCAGCTGAGCTGGAGCTGGTCTGAGTCTGTGAGTGTCACTAGGCAAGCTCTGAGTCACAGGGACTCAGAAATGCACCCAGGTCTGGCTCTCTCTGGGGATTTTGGGCAGGCACGAACCATTCTGGTGCTTCAGGCACTTTCTCATTAGCACGACAACTCTGTGGGCTGATCCTCATCAAAACCTTTTCCAGGCAGACTCCAGGAAGCAGGCAGGCTGCACTGGGTTCCTGGGCTGCCCAGGGAGCCTCTACCAAAACCTCAGACCACAGCAGTGGTGGACAGCCGAACACCTCGGTGTGGGACCCACCCCATCCTTGGAGCATTGGCCCCAGCACTGGGATGATGAGGGGATTTGGGGGAGGAAGGCAAGGAGCAAAACTCAGTAACCAGAACACAGTTTGAGGCTCCAGCCTGCAGGTGAACCTCGGGAAGCCTCCCCACAGCCCCCTCACCTGCACATGACGTTGCGGAGCTTCTCCAGGTTGGCAGGGGTGAAGTACCAGTAGTTGCGGTCACAGCGCTGCACGTCCTTCTCGATGCGGTGCAGGTTCACCGTGTACATGTCCAGCAGCTCTGGCTGCCCAAAACAAGAGCAGAGTTGATTTTTTTTTTTTCCAGTAAAAAGCAGGGAGAGAGTCTCAAGGGCGCTGGAGCGACAGGGCAGAGTTTGGGTGGAAGGTGAGAGCTCTTCTACGCCCAACTGCGGGATCAGCGCTGGGCAAATGCAGGTAAATCCTGCCCCTCCATTTGGCCCCAGTGAGGCACATCTGGAGCGTGGTGTTCAATTCTGGGCTCCTCAAGAAAGACAAGGAGCTGCCAGAGAGGGTCCAGCAGAGGCCAGAGAGATTATTTGGGAGCTGGAGCATCTCTGTGATGAAGATGGGAGCTGGTCAGCCTGGAGAAGACTGATAAGGAATCTCATCAATCCATACAAACATCCCAAATCATGTGCCAAAAGGATGGCACCAGACTCTTTTCAGCAGTGCTCAGTGACAGGATAAGGAGCAATGGCCACAAACTCCACAAGCTCCACCTTAACATGAGGAAGACCCTCTTGCCATGCAGGGTGGCACAGCACTGGGACAGCTGCCCAGGGAGGCTGTGGATTTTCCCTCTCTGGACACATTCCAAATCCACCTGGACATATTCCTGTGTCACCCACTCCAGGTGGCCCTCTCTTGGCAGGGGGGTTGGACTGGATGATCCACAGAGGGCCCTTCCCACCCCAACTATTCTTGGATTCTGTGGGATTCCTGCAAGGCAGCCAGGAAGAAATCCCCCCTGGACAGGTCTGTACTTACAGAGTAGGTGACACCCGTGGAGGAGAGAGCAGCTGGTTCACTGCTGGTCAGATCAGTGACAGTCAGAGAGTCCAGCTGTGGGTACAGACTCTCCATTTCCGGCTCCTCAGAGAGGTTGTCCTCACTCTCCACCAGGCTCTGCTTCTCAGCCTCGCTGTCTGCCCAGCTCTCCACCACAGTCAGGGCCACGGTGTCACTGTCACGCAGGAGCCCCACCGAGCCCTGGCCCACGGGGACAAAGTCCACGCTTCCACCAGTGGGAAATTCACCTTCCAGGCTGTCCTGGTCTTGCAGCTTCTCCTGCTGGACGCCATCCGTGTCCGGTGGGGCTGGCATGTCGGACCCAGCAGCCTTTCCCTGGGAGCTGGATGAGGATTTGGTGGTTTCCAGGGCGCTGTCCTCGTTGCTGAAGCTGCGCTCTGAAAAGCCCGATGTGATGGAGAAGTTTTGGGAAGAGGGGTGCCCAGAATCAGGGGAACAAGTGCCATTGGGAACTGTCCCATTGGGGATCTTGCTTTGTTTGCCATCTTCCAGCTGAGCATCTACTTCAGTCTGTTCCACCTCATCCACAGATTCAAACACCTGCAAGGGGTGAGTGGGAAGACATCCCAGGCATTCAGTAAGTGTTGGGAACATGGGCACTATGTCCCCAAGAGCTGTGTACTCATAGTGCCCCTGTTCCCAGCAGTGGAGGGGGAGGATAATCCTCCTTTAGCTTCTTCTCCCTGGATTTGAGTCAGTGCTTGGTCATTTGCACAATTCCAAGCCCACAGATCCCTGCTCCAAAGGCCTATGCTTTGCTTGGCATTATATACCGGGCAGGAATTTCAACAGGAGTTAAACATCTGGGCATGAACAGGGGGAGCAGCCACAGACCTTCAGGTGTGAGGCCACGGGGCAGAGTTGAATATTGAACACCACAAGCAGAGCAGAGTTCTGACATTCATAGCCCCAAAGCAGGTTGGGGACTCATTTACCTCTTCCAACACCAGTTCTGTTCGCCAGAAATCATCGTGGTTGTGGTGAGGGATCAGCCCAAGCCAAGACAGAGCCATGGGGACAAGGAAAAGAGGGACAAGGTGCTCACCTGGGTGCTGGAGCTGGAGTCGCTCTGCAGCCGAGCGTGGTTCTGCCGGCCGGAGCTGCAGCTCTGCGAGGACTGCAGGGGACAGGGAAAAGGGCAGTGAGAAAGAAAAGAAAAAGGGTCAGGGTGAAGGGACTCAAGCAGAGATGGCACTTCTGCAGGTGAAGAACAAGCAGAAAATGCATCCTGTAAATATCTGACCCATGGAGGATGTTCCTGTCACATCAATGCTGCCGTGACACTCAGCGCAGTGCCCTGCCTCAGCCCCTGACACTGCTGGGAGGGTGACAAAGCCAGAGTCCCAAGCCAGTGCACTTGTTCAAGTGCTGTGAGTTGGGTCTGAAGGAGCTGCTTTCCTCTGGCCTGCTCGGAGGTCACGCTGCCTCCCTGGAGTGCAAATTTCTACAAATCTCTGTCCTAATTTGGCAGCAATGCAGCTCGGCCCAGCTCAGTTTACATAAACGATGAAGTCAGGCTATAAAACAGTCCCTCCAAGCATATTCATGCTTTTTTCCTTTTCTTCAAGGACAAATATTGATGTTTCAAGCCAGACTCAGTGGAAGCAGCTCCTCTCAAAGTCATGAGCACCCTGTTCTGGCTTCCAGCTGAAGCACAGAGGAAAGGGCTGGGCTTTGCAGGCACCAGCTCCGTGCTCAGTTCCGTGGGGTCCCTCTGGGCAACAGACTTCAACAAGGGGAGCAAGTCCTCCTCATAACCTGAGCAGAGGTGCAGACATCACACACAAACAATAGGATTTTAAGAAAATATAGGACATTCAGAACAGCAGTCATCCCCACCCTTGTATCGTGGGTGTTTGCTGGGCAGGGCTCTGGTGGAGAGAGGAAGGGTGACAGTTTTCCTCCATTGCCATGGGAGCACTTAAAACAGGAAATTTCAGGTTGAGATGGGAAAAGGGGGAAACTTTGCCTGTGTTCACTCTGCCAGCTCCCTTCCCAGTGCCTGTTCCCAGAATAGGCACACATGGGTACAAAGGAAGAGCCACGGTGGAGATGCTGAGGGGATGGGAATGATTCCCAGGGCTTCAGCCAAGGGAACAGCGCCTCTGCTCACCCTGAGAGCTGCATCATCCAGTTCCACCCTGCCCCTGGCTCAGACCTGCCTTCACTGCATCTCTCCCTCTCTGGGCACATGTAGCCTGCAGGACTGGGGCTGAGCTCATGTTTCCCTAAGCACCCACACAAACTTCCCAGAGGGAAGCAGATCGAGTCTCCAGCGTTCACCTCCCCTCGCGTCTGGGCCAGCAGCCTGAGGTCACAGAATGCTCTGCCATGCTGGGCTCTTCTCCTCCAAGGACAGAACTCTCATGGAAACACTCCCTGGACTCTGTCTCCTGGACTGCTTTTTCTTACACAAGCTTTTCCCTCCACACCCTTTGGTTCGGGTTGTGGATCTCATTCCTCACTGCATTGCCAAAAGCCAGTCCCGTGGTGCTGGTTGTCACCATGGATGACACAGCATACTGAGGGCGTACTGAGGCTTCCTCCATGCTGGAAAAGGGAGCCAGGAAGCTCAGTGCCCTGCTTCACAGCCCCTCAAGTGCCAGGAACGTGCTCTTCCTCCTCACCCCTACTTCAAACCATCTTTCATGGAGCTAACCCATGAGTATCTCACTTCCACAGACTACAGCAAGGGACAAGACACACAGGGAGGGTGGGCAGGACCTGTGTCTCCATCCCACACAGACTCAGGGTGGGCACTGCCCAAGCCCCCCACGCCCTCACCTCGTTGCTGATGGTCGAGTCCCTGTGCATCATCCTCTGGATGTGGGAGTCCAGGCTGGCCCCCGAGGAGCACTTGGCCAGGGCTGCGGCGTGGGACTCCTTCTCGCGCTGCCGGACGATGGCCTCACAGCCCAGCCACTCTGCCATCGTGTGCTCGTAGCACGCCCGGGTCTGCTCATCAGCCTGGGACACAGAGGGGACAGGGGCTGGGAATGGCTGTCCCTGGAGAGCCCCCAAACCAGCCCCTCCTGCACCCCAAACAGCCCTGCACAGTGGGGTGCACGCTGGTGTGAACTGCAGCTGGGCTGGGACACCGTCAGCCTTACCCTGCACAGTGCCTGACCCACAAAACATGGCCAAAATTGGGGTGGAAAAATGCCCATCCATCTCCTCCCTGCCCTCCCAAGGTGCACGAGGCACTGCACATAAGGAGCTGCACGGGCCAGTGCCAAGCTTGGCCCTATCAATCCCTGCTGATCCAAGTGTTTGTCCCACTCCTCCCTACAGCCCAGAGTGGACACGAGGCCCGGTGGGCTCACGGGGTGGGCTCTGCAAACAGAGCCTTCTGCTGGGCAGGAGCAGGGCACAGCAGTGAACACAGCGAGCTGCTGAGCTGGCAGCACACCCTCACCAACCTCCTTCCTCTCCTCCTCCGTCATCCCAAACTGGTAATGGCCCAGCAGGAAGGGCCACACGGCCTTCCTGATCTCGTGCTGGATCCCGCCGTAGTAGATCAGCCGCAGCAGCTCCTGGTCCTCGTAACTCTGTGGGAAGAGTCGGGGTGTAAAACCGTCCCCAGCCTGGCTGTGCAACCCTTCACCACCCCTCAGACCCCTGCCTGGGCTTAAGTAGAGCTGCTGTGGGTGGACGTTTCAGCTCAGCACCCCAGAGAGTGGCCCACAAAAGTCACTGAGAGCCACCTCTGCACCTCTGGCCTGGCAGCACATCAGGACCCTGCTCGGTTCTGCAGGGTGACAGACACTGCTGCAGGCAGGCTCTGAGCAGAAGCACTTCAAGGAGAGCAGTGCTCACTCCCCGGCTCCCATGTGCCAAGGATTTTTAGGAGTCTCTGCACAGCCTGGGACAGCCTGGCTGACTTCCCTCCTTGAGGAACGTGTCGACGTGTTTGCCCACCTCCCCACGCTACACCCACTTCAGTGACACTGCCCTGGGCTCCCCGAGCCCAGCAGAGCCGGTGTGTGTCCCCAGGGCATGGCCCTACCGAGCTGTCCTGCAGGTATCTGTGCCAGATGTCCACGGTGAGCCCCGCGCTGGCGCTGCAGGGGACGTCGGGGGACACGATGTTGTGGTTCACCAGCGCCGACAGGTGAGTTCTCACCGTGGACAGGTGTCTGCAATAGGCCAGCCCTGCAGCAGGAACACCACACCTTCAGCTGTGGAACTCCGGGGAAAACGAGGATGAAGAGCAGGAGAAAGCTCTGGTGAGGCTGGTCCCTGGGGGAGACCCTCTGCAGCCACACCCAGACCTCATGGTGCCTTAATTTTTAACTTTAATATTTTTCAAATCCTGCAGTGCCCAGTGTAACTCTGAAGTTCCCTGGAGCTCGTTCAGTGCTGTTCTCTCATGCTCACACACACACAACAAAGCCTCTCCAGCTCTCCAAGGACACCCAGACCCTCCTAGGCCCAACAACTGCAAACCACAATCTTGGGGAGAGGGGGGCAAGCTTGGGCAAATTCCATCCTTGGCTGGGCTCTGCTTGGGGAATTGATGCTGAGATCCAAGTGGGAAGAACTCGTGAGCTGTCATTGTCCATGTTGGGATGCACTGAGGCAGGAGCCTCTGGAACCCAAAAGTGTACCTCTGAAGGCCTTTCCAATCAATCCCTCCTTTATTCCTTTATTCCTATCTAGTCTCTGTTTCTAGGTAGCCATTTAAGGCATCACTCAGAGCAGGGAATCCACGGGGACAGGTCCCTCGTCTTGTGCCCCCAGTGCTGCTGCTCATGGGGCTCAAGGCCAAGGGTCAGAGTCCAGCTGTCTGCTCCCCACCCTGAGCTCGTGCAGCAGGCTGGTCCCAGTTCCCCTGGTCACTGCCAGCTGCCCCAGCACCACTCCCAGCCCCGAGCCCAGGACCTCACCCCTTATCCCTGTCACTCATCCCAAGACAGCAGGGAGGTGACAAGTACTCACATCCATAGAAGGCCCGGGACAGGATCTGGTACTTCATGTTGTCACACAGCAGCTTCAGCGGAGCTCTGCCAACAAAAACACGCAGGATGGGAGGGGAGAAAATGCTCCTGTGCATCCCCTCAGCCCAGCTCTGATCCCACTGATCCAGCTTTGCTTGCAGAGATTCACCTGGGATGCTGCCCAGGTCCAGAGCAGCAATTCCTGCTGCCAGCCCATGGAGCAGCTGAGATGTCCCAGAGGCAGGGACAAGCCTCACCTCAGCCACATCCCACTGACCCTGCCATGGTCCCTGGACACTGACCCCTGGCTCTGCTGTGCCCAAGCATCCTCGTACCTCTCATGGCTGCAGCCATTGGCCGGGCCCCCATCGGAGGAGCCGCTCTGGGAGCAGGAGGAGCAGGAGGATTTGCGGGTGCTGGGCTGCCACATGGGGGGCAGGACAGCCCCTGGAGCATCCATCAGGTCCTGGGGCACTGTAGGAGGGCAGAGAGGAGCATCAGGTACAGCCTGGCACTGCCCTGGAGTCAGGGAGCTAGAGCAGAGAGCTTTGATTGGCAAATGCAGCATCCCACACTCTTCCCAAAGAGGCTCCAGCAACCAAGTAGGACCCACCACAGGGAACGACAGCACTGGTGAGCTCAGGAGGAAGGAACAAAGAGCACTGAGGAGAGAGAACCATCGCTAATTAACCAGCTAATTCAGAAAGCTGATCTTAAACTGCTTCGTGCTGACCAGGCAGAAACCCAACACCCAACGCAGAGATTGCAGAGAGGAGAGAAAACAGGATTGAAATCAGCTGCTGTCCCAGGAAGAGCAGATTAATGGGAGGGAAAAGGTCTCTCAAAGGATCTCCTCCAAAGTTCAGGGGAAGAAGGGAGCATCCAAATCACAAGACAGGAGATGAAGACTTGGATGAGGAGGTTGAGAGGGACAGCAGGAGCTCTGCATGTTGTCACTTGTTAATCCCTGCTTAAACTCAAAGTGCTCCTGCAAAGGCCTCGAGTCCTGCTCAGGTACCACCCACAGACAGCCCAGGCCATGAGGAATAATCCTTTGTCCTCCTCCTTGGAAATTAAATTGTGGTAGAAATTTCATCTTCTAGCTGGGCAAGATGAAACATCCTCACTCTCTCTTGGTCTCACTGACTCTCCCTGCTTGTGATAAGGAATAACTCACACTGGCAGGAAAAATATTGAATTATTCCTACAAAAGTCCCTTCCCCTCCCACTGAGCTGAAGGGTCAGTGACAGTCAGTGGTGACAGGGACAGCTCTGCAGGACCTGCCAAGTGACAACACAGGCAAGCTGAGCACCACACCCAACCAAGAGCTCATTACACTGATGCCAAGAAGTGCCCAGAGCAGCACGGAGAGCTCGAGATGTGCCAGCGAGACTCAGACACCATTTAGGGATCACCACCATCCTGCTGCCAGCTGGAATCTTCATGATCTTCTCTCTCCCAGCAGCCACGGGTGCAAGGAATGGGTGAAAAGCACCATTAATGGCAACTAGAGACACGGAGAGAGGATAAGGGCACAAAATAAAAGGGGAGAAAGGAAGAATCTGTGGAGAAGGGAGAATGATGCAGTCCCACCCCTGGCTGGGGAAGTGCACAGGAACAGCACAGGCTGTGATGATGATGCCAGCTGAGGAGATGGCAGCAATTAATTTCCCAGAAAATGTGGTCCCCAGCACGGAATTTTAAGGGGTAGATCAAAAAGGCAGCCACAGAAAGGAGCATCTCTATCTGCTGTTTTAGCTTCAATCAGGTTTTTATCTGACTCACTGAATTGTGTTAGTCAGCTGGAGGCAGGGAGAACCAAGTATAATCTCAGCTGACGTTATGGAGGAGTCACAGCGGATGCAATTTCTCCCTCATAGCCTCCAAAACACAGGAAAAAAGTTTCCATCTGATTTCAGAGCTTTTTTAAAAACAGCCCACAGGTCTTCTACCTAAAACTCATGTTTTCCCCCTTATAAAGTCAGCTAGGATGTCCCCCCCAGAGGTCAGAAAACAGCTCTTGGCATCTCACAGAAGAGTGAGGACAAGTGTACAGACATTTCAGCCAGGTTCAGCTCATTCCCCACCAGCCATTGAGAGGCATTTCTGGTTTGGAGAATCCAGCAGCATCCCCTCCCTTGAGTTAGGATCCGAAGACAGGTGGGTGCAGCCTGGCAGCACCCAGAGCAGGGTGCTGTGACCTCCCCTTTGTGCTACAGCAGCCACACTGAGAGGAACATCCCTGGATTTAATGCAGCCTGGGGGCAGCAAGAGAAGAGTCAGCCCTGGGGGCTTGTGATGGCAGAAGGTGGCCCCCAAGTGACCGAGGGGAATCTTTTTTACTGAAATTATGTGTAAGAGGTGTTTGTTCTGACCATCAATGCTGTTGTGCAGCTGCAGAAACACAGGACTCAGTAGCAAGTGGAAGGTTAGAGCATAAAATGTTCCATTCCATAGAATCATGGAATTATTTGGGTTGGAAGGGACACCTTCCACCAGCCCAGGCTGCTCCAAGCCCCATCCAACCCAGTTTTGGAGTCTTCCAGGGATCCAGGGGCAGCCCCAGCTTCTCTGGGCACCCTGTGCCAGGGTCTCCCCACCCTCACAGGGAAGAATGATGACATTTAAGATCAGGCAGCACTGACACAACCAGGGCCCCTTCCCTGGAACCACCTCCTGCTTTGCCCTGTGCCCATCAGCGCCGTGTCCCAGCTCCAACACCCCCCCACAAAGCCTGCCCTGCACTCACCAAACTCCGCCTGTGTCCCGGGGTAGATGATCCTGAAAACATAATCCGTGGCTTCGTCATCTTCCTTGTCGGAGGTGGACTCGGAGGAGCCCTGGGGGCTGCGCTTCCTCAGTTTGGGAAACACCTTCCCCTGGGGGAGCAGAACGTGCCCTTCACGAGACACCCCAGGCCCAGCCACTCCCTTCCCAAGCTGCTGTCTGCACATTCCCTGGGCCGGATCAGCCCCTGGATCAAGTTTCCAGCGGCAGGTGAATCCACAACCCTGCTGGGCACAGCGAAAGTACAGCCCAGAGCACCAAACCCTCGTGGGCAGCCCTCCCACACCACCCTCCCCAGAGATCCAGAAGGATCTGTTTAGCTGGGCAAGGCCAGGAGCTAAACCAAACCACCTTCCTTAATAATTTTGGGAGGGAATCAGTCTAAGCCCACCCTCCTTAATAATTTTGGGAGGAGATCATTTTAAGCCCACCCTCCTTAATAATTTTGGGAGGGGATCAGTCTAAGCCCACCTTCCTTTATAATTTTGGGAGGAAATCAGTCTAAGCCCACCCTCCTTATTAATTTTGGGAGGGGATCCTGTAAAACACAGCAGCCACCAATGCCAGGCAGAGAGTCCACGCGGCAGGAACAGGCACCCACCTTTCCCCGCTGTGACCAGAGGGGTGGATCCAGCTGACCGTGGGGCAGGAGGCCATTCTCCAGGCAGGACAGGAACTGCAGCAAGTGCCCTCCACGGGGGAAGCGCAGAGGTGGCCTCTGGATGCCATCCTGGCTCACCAGGACAACCGTGCCACCGCTGTCCACTGTTGGCAAGAGCAGACACGGCCATCAGTGAGGGAAACAGCACAGGCAGAGGGCAGGAAAGCTCAGGGAATGGAAAATAAGGACTTTCTTCCTAGTGTGGATTCTTCTCTAAGTCCAGGATAAGACAGGCCTGCTAGGATCACCCCCTTGGATATCAGAGCAGGGAGCACTCCCAGCCAGGCATCACAGCCAGGAGCTGGGGGAAAGTGATGCCTTAGGTTTTAACTTTTATGTTTTTCAGATCCTGCACTGCTAGTGTAACTCTGAAGTTTCCTGTAGCTCGTTAAGTGCTGTTCTCTTATGCAAAGACAGACATAACAAACCTCTGTAACTTGCTCTCCACGAACACTCAGAACAAGAACTGTAAACCATCATCTTAGAGAGAAGAGGGCAAACTTGAGAGAAATTCCATCATTAGCTGGGTTCTGGTTGGTGAATTTATTTAAACTGAGGAAGCGTGAAGAGCTCATGACCTGTCATCCATTTTGAGATCCACTGAAGCAAGACCCTCTAGAGCCCAAAGTGTGCACCTGAAGGCCTTTCAAAGAAATACCTCCTTTATTCCATTATTCCTGTCTAGTCTCTGTTTCTAGGCAGACATTTAAGGCATCAAAATACTTTCCTAGAAGCACTAAAGTCATAGTGACCACTTTTGGAGCTTTGGTCATCTGCTCTGGAGCCAAAGCAGAACCATGTGCACTCCCCAGGGGTAAGGGATCAAGTGCCAGGGTGACACAGCCCCTGGCAGCCCCGGCTCTGGCCTTACCTTGCTGGTGACAGTGCAGATACACGATCTCCTCCAGGCGAATGGTCATGGCATAGTCCCAGTACACGCTGGAACAGAGGGACAGGGCAGCCGTGAGCCTCAAGGGTGTGAGAGGCTCTGCTGCTGCTCACAGCAGCTCCAGATCCTGCTCCAGATACCCTGGCGCCAGGCAAAGCCACAGAAAGGATGAGATGCTAGAGCAGTGATGCCAGCCTGGTGAGTGACAACATCCCTCCAGAGCCAGGAACTGTCCCTGCCCCCTCAGCTCAGCCAGGGCCAGACCTGTCCCACCTGCCCTGGGTGGTTTCTCTACCCTCACACTGTTCCCAGACACAGAAAACATGTGTCCATGGGTCCTGGCTACTCTGGGCACCCCCAAGAATCCACCAGGAGCAGCTCTGGAGCCCCAAGGAAATGTGCAGTGAGGTCCAAGCCTGGGCTGCTGCTCTGCCCTCGGGAGGGGAAGTAAACCCTCACAGTTTGTGGGGTTTTTTCAGAGCTCACAACACACATTTGGTCTCAGCTGCTTCTGTTCAAGAACTGTCTCAGCACAGGCACCTCGAGGTGTCTGAGCAAATCCAGAACATGCTGGAGAGCTGTTCTAGCTGTTTCATGCCACCAGACAGGGCAGGGCTTCATTCCTGTGGAGAGCCCAGCACTGCTGTCCGAGGGTGCCAGCACTCAATCACATCCCACTTCTTTGCAACAAAGCAAATTTCCAGATTCTGAGCAGCAGCAGCACCTGCCACTTCATAAAAATAGTGCTTAAATAACATTAAAAACAGCTCGTGGAAGCAGTGAAGGACAGGAAGGTGTGCAAGAGTCACTCCTTGTACAGTCATACTTACTGTGCCATCTGCCTCCTCTCTTCCTTGGTCACGTCTTGACACTGGGAATTTTTAGAGTTTAGGCTGATGCCCAAGGCAAGAACTCAGAAAAGGAGTGTAGAGATGAAAACAGATTTTAGGGGAAGGGTACCAGGCACAACTGAAAGGCCCAGGGGCCAAGAAGAAAGGGGGGATGAAAAGAACACAGGTAAACAAAACCCAAAAAACTACAACTGACAATGAACAAAAATGAGACTGAGCTTTGCTGAAGAAGATCTCGACTCTAGGTCAAAGCATCAGTGTCCTCAACACTCCCACTTTCCTGGAGCATCTGCTGCTGGAAAGGGATTTTGTTTCTCAGGCAAACTGGGAGCTGGCATGATTCTGATTCTGTAAGGCTTGTGGAAGGACTGGAGCTGGCAAAGGAAACACCAGCAGTCCACCAGGAGAGAAGGGCACAGCCACACTGCCTGCCAAGCCAAGGGAGCAGACTTCAGGAGGAACAAGCTCCAGGGACTCGAATAAACCCAAGGAACTCTGACTACCTGCACCAGGATCAGCAAAACAGCATCAGCGAACAGCACACACTGCCACCGAGCCTGATCCCCAGGGAACTGCTCCTGCTCCCTCCCACAGGTCCTCTTCCCTGTCCATGAGCTCCTCCTGGCCCCAGATGACAAAAGCCAGGATAAACCCGGGAGCACAGTGCCCTGGGAGGGAGGGGAGGGCGTTCCCCTCAGAAAATCCCCCAGGGCAAGAAATGAAACCTCTTCGTGTGTTTTGGAGCAAGCCCTGCTCTCTCGCTGAGCACTTCCCAGCAGAGACACATCTCACACCACCTCCTGCCACCCTCTCCCAGCCTCCTTCCCCTTCCAGGCTCTGGGATGATGGTTTTGCTCTGGGAAAACACTGCTGGCTTTGCACACCAGATCCAAACTCTGACCCAAATTCTGACCCAGGGGAACTTTTCCCCCTCTCTGCCCCAGCACATTCGGATCCAGTCACCTCTTCTCGTAGTCCAGGTCTCCCACGGAACCATTCATCAGCTGGTTGGGGGTCCACTTCAGGGCCATGATGTCAGCAGTCTGGTGAAGGGACAGATATCCTGGGATTGCCTCCATGTCATCTCGCTTGGGAAGAGAAACACGGGGACAGAGTGAGCTGGGAGATGCCACAAAGCCCTGGGGCACAGCCCTGCCTGCTGCCCCTGAGCCCACCCGGTCACAAACAGGGAGAAACCCTGGAAAACCTCCCAGCAGAGACTCCAGGACACCTCACTGCCTTGGAAAAGGGCTGAGAGCAACTGCTCAGCAAGGAAAAAACAGCTCCAACTAAACACAGTTTGCACTTCATTTATTTGACTGCAAGAAGGGACAGGAGAAGGAGTTTTGTGGTAAAGAATGGGCAGGAAGAGGAGCCTGTGTTTCTACTCAGGCTGGAGCAGAGCTTTTCCCCCACACTGGGAGGATTCTTATCACCAGGACCTCCACAAACACAGTGCATTCACAGTCCTCACAGATGAAAAACATGCTTTTCTCCATCCAAGAGCAATTTGGGATAGAATGAGGTGCTGGGGAGCAGAGCAGGGTTTCAAAGCCCAGGTTTCCCAGCAGGAACTCACCGGCTGCACCAGGACGTTGTTCTTGCCGTACAGGAGCGTGGCTCGGGAATTCTGGTGCAGGGACTCCACGTAGTCCCTGGCAGACAGGGATGGCCTGTCATCCATGCTGCCACTGGAATGTCTTTTCTGAATCTGCAAGAGGCATGCCCACCCACCTGAGGTGAGCACAGACACCCCATGGCTTCCCAAAAGCTTCTCTTGAACCTCATTCCCTCCTCACTTACACACTTAAGAGAGTCACTACTAGAAATCTTTCCCTTAGGGCCCTCCAAGAGGATTCCTGGCTCTGTTCAAGCTCGGCGAAGCCCCAGGAGCGAGCTTTGTTTGCAATGCACAGAGCAGATTCAGCTTTCTGCTCATACATGACGTTCCCAAGGGGCACAGACCCTGGCATGCAGCACCACGAGGGGCTGGCATGCCAGTGCTCTCCATGAACCACGGTCCCAGCACCTCTGCCCCAAAGACTTCCCTCATCAGAGGGCTCCATCATCTCTCCAAGCAAAGACAGCCTGGATCCTGTGGCTCTGGTGATGCCAGAATGATTTTTTGCTTTTTGTTTTATACCTCTCTTACATACTCTTTTATGTATTCTTAGTGATTTTAGCCCACATGCTTGTAACTTTCCAAGTCTCAGTAACTTAGCTGAAACCCACTATACTGTTAAACCAGGAGACCAAACAGTCTGAAAGCCCCAGACACCAAAGTCCTCTCCAAAACATATTTTTATAAAGTAAAATAAGCCCACCCAGAAAAAAAGTTCCTCAAAACGAGGCGTTCACTCGAGCCTCTCATTGAAGCATCTTTAATAAATATGTTAATTTTGCAAAGCCTGTAAGTGTATGTATTTCGGTGTGTGGTGTGTGCATTTTCAGGGCATTCCACCTGATGATGAAATGCTGTACCCAAAGATCCTGAAATAAACACCGAGGTAAGAACCCCTTTTCCCCATAAACTGTGTTTTAATTTTAAGGCCAGGGAAAGGCAACACTGGGAGGAGCACGGAGAGGTTTGTATCCCCCACTCACGCAGAGCGCCGGGCGCTTGGTGGGCGAGTCCTGGCGGCAGTGGGAGCTGTGGATCCGGTGCCTCTGGACCAGCTCATCCGCAGAAGGGTCTGTCCAGAAGTGGTCAGCAGTCTTCATCTTCGTGTACTCCAACGCACAGGGCCCCACTGTGGAGAGGAACACCCCAAAAGTAAGGGTGACGTCCCTGATCCCACGGGAGCAGTCACCTCCTGGATCTGTAGATCACGGATTTGGGAGCAGGGGTTTGGAAAGCAAGTGGGGAAAGTGTTACCCAATAAAGATGCGAGAATTGGGCCATCCACAGGGTCCATCAGGAGAGCTTCCTTCTCATAGTACTTGCTAGAAGAAATAAAGGACAGCAGAATGCTGGAGCACTACAAAGTTACAGACAGTTTAAATCCCTGTCATGACCTTCTCTTTCTCTACCTCCCCTTGATGGGGAGAGGGCAAGAAGCCCTAAACAGCCCTGTTTCTGCCAGCTGGGAGATTCCTGGGGAGCAGCCACCCTCCTGCAGCTACATCACCACCTCCTAACAAACCTGCCCAGGACTGGAGACCCTCTCAGGACACCTCAGCATGCAGGTCCCAGAAGACAAGGGCAATGCAGCCCTGACAACCCAGCCATCAGCAGGGCCAGCATGACCTCTCTGTATTTTAGGGAGTGCAGCAGCAGGGCATTCATCAGAGTCCCCACCATGGGCACTGAGTGACACACCTGGCCTGTGCCATCCAGGGACTTCCCTGCCCCACACAGATACTGGTGATGCTCAGCCAGCAACACCCCCAAGTGCCACAAAGGTGCTGGCACGGGCATGGGTGGCCTCTTTCAGCCCTCACCTGCTGTTCTCCACCAGGTAGTGCACGATTTTATCCAAGACCTTTTCGAAGAGGGCCGTGCGGATCCAGAGGTGCTTGATGGCCTGAGGAGACAGGTTGGGCAGCTTCGGCACCTTGCGCACGTTCTCCGGCACCCCCTGGGCTTGGTTCCGCCTTTAGAGGTACAAGACAAGAGACAACACCACCACAGGCTCATCCCTGAACTCTGAGGGAGCCCAGGGCACTCCTCAAAGCAGGGGTTTGGCTGTGGTGACTGGGGGATCCCTCTGGGACAGATTTATCCCTGTGTCTATCCCTGCTCCAGAGGGGTGCATCTCAAACCTAAATCAGTCACTAAATCAGTTCCCCACCGTAAAGACACCCCAGAACTCTGCTCTCCCTCAGCAGAGTCCTCCAGCCCACACATCTTTCCATGGCTGAGCTCTGCAGGCAGAGCAGCTCGTTTTAGGACAGCTTAAAATTCCTGCCCACAGGTAGCTGGCTCCATCCATCTCTCTGCCAATGGTCCAAGGATGAGTAATCCTCTCCCAAACAGCAGCTGAATTACTGCAGGTTCAAGCCCTGCACGCTGAGGCAGACCAAACATGGTTCCAGCTGGCTTGGTGAACTGGTCCATAAACTGTGACAGCTCAGCAGCAGCGTGCTCAGCTGTCCCTGAAGCACCAGAGCAGGCACAGAGGGAGTTAGAACTTGTCCACCCCTGCTTAAACCACAACCACAACTCAATCTCCTGGAACAGCAACCAGCTTGGTCAAGATATGAAAAAAAAAAACAACCCAGGACAGGACCGAAAGAGCAACTCCTCCCATCGAGGCTCAAGCTGGACCCAAACCACACCTCCCACCCCAAAACCCGAGCCAGCAGAGAGGACTGGCAGCCACGCCGGTGCCTTACGCGTTCTCGATGAGCTGCTCCAGGTCCTGCACCTTCCTGCAGAGCTCCTCTGCCAGGGGGAAGCTCTTGCCCACCTTCATGAAGAGCGCCGCGATCTTGTTGCTGCGCAGGAAGCCGGCCGCCCTCCGCTTCAGCCCGAACAGCACACAGCACTCCACGGCAGCTGCAGCAGAGCACAGGGCTCAGGATCATGATATTCCCAGCTGGAAGCACCCACAGGGATCATGGGGTCCAACTCTTTAAGTGATTGGCCCATCAGTGGAACATGCAATTATTAGCGCCATGCTCTACCCAGCTCGGCATCACTGGAGTCAGGCTGAGAGAGCTGGGGCTGATCAGCCTGGGGAGGAGAAGGTTGTGTGGAGACCTCACAGTACCTTCCAGGATCTGAGGGGACTACAAGGAATCCACAAAGGGACTGTTCATCAGGACACCTCCCACTAGACCAGGTTGCTCTAAGCTCCATCCAGCCTGGAGCANGCCTCTTTCAGCCCTCACCTGCTGTTCTCCACCAGGTAGTGCACGATTTTATCCAAGACCTTTTCGAAGAGGGCCGTGCGGATCCAGAGGTGCTTGATGGCCTGAGGAGACAGGTTGGGCAGCTTCGGCACCTTGCGCACGTTCTCCGGCACCCCCTGGGCTTGGTTCCGCCTTTAGAGGTACAAGACAAGAGACAACACCACCACAGGCTCATCCCTGAACTCTGAGGGAGCCCAGGGCACTCCTCAAAGCAGGGGTTTGGCTGTGGTGACTGGGGGATCCCTCTGGGACAGATTTATCCCTGTGTCTATCCCTGCTCCAGAGGGGTGCATCTCAAACCTAAATCAGTCACTAAATCAGTTCCCCACCGTAAAGACACCCCAGAACTCTGCTCTCCCTCAGCAGAGTCCTCCAGCCCACACATCTTTCCATGGCTGAGCTCTGCAGGCAGAGCAGCTCGTTTTAGGACAGCTTAAAATTCCTGCCCACAGGTAGCTGGCTCCATCCATCTCTCTGCCAATGGTCCAAGGATGAGTAATCCTCTCCCAAACAGCAGCTGAATTACTGCAGGTTCAAGCCCTGCACGCTGAGGCAGACCAAACATGGTTCCAGCTGGCTTGGTGAACTGGTCCATAAACTGTGACAGCTCAGCAGCAGCGTGCTCAGCTGTCCCTGAAGCACCAGAGCAGGCACAGAGGGAGTTAGAACTTGTCCACCCCTGCTTAAACCACAACCACAACTCAATCTCCTGGAACAGCAACCAGCTTGGTCAAGATATGAAAAAAAAAAACAACCCAGGACAGGACCGAAAGAGCAACTCCTCCCATCGAGGCTCAAGCTGGACCCAAACCACACCTCCCACCCCAAAACCCGAGCCAGCAGAGAGGACTGGCAGCCACGCCGGTGCCTTACGCGTTCTCGATGAGCTGCTCCAGGTCCTGCACCTTCCTGCAGAGCTCCTCTGCCAGGGGGAAGCTCTTGCCCACCTTCATGAAGAGCGCCGCGATCTTGTTGCTGCGCAGGAAGCCGGCCGCCCTCCGCTTCAGCCCGAACAGCACACAGCACTCCACGGCAGCTGCAGCAGAGCACAGGGCTCAGGATCATGATATTCCCAGCTGGAAGCACCCACAGGGATCATGGGGTCCAACTCTTTAAGTGATTGGCCCATCAGTGGAACATGCAATTATTAGCGCCATGCTCTACCCAGCTCGGCATCACTGGAGTCAGGCTGAGAGAGCTGGGGCTGATCAGCCTGGGGAGGAGAAGGTTGTGTGGAGACCTCACAGTACCTTCCAGGATCTGAGGGGACTACAAGGAATCCACAAAGGGACTGTTCATCAGGACACCTCCCACTAGACCAGGTTGCTCTAAGCTCCATCCAGCCTGGAGCACTTCCATGGATGGGGCAGCCACAAGCTCCTGAAACTCCTCAGACGGCAAATTTGAAGGCAGAGACACCTCCACCTTGGCTTCTGGAAATTGTAATCCCATCACACATGGGAATTTAACAAGTGCCACAGCTCCTCCAGGCAGGGTAATTGCCGTGCTGGGCAAACAGGCTGACACCCTCCTTGTGGGTTTCTCACGGATTGTGAAGAAACCAGACTCTCCCTGATGTTTTCCCTTCAACTCAATCTGAGGGATGGGCACGGCTGGAACAGGAGGTTTCACTCCCTGTGCTGGGATGGTGTGAGCGAGGAGGAGAAAGCTCAGGAGCAAGGACAGGCACACTGAGGGTTTCCAAAGCAGCACGGGGAAATGGGGACGTTTTCCCCAAAAAAATCTCAGTGTTCATACAAACATTTTTTGGAAAAACAGAAAGGAACAAAGAACCTGGGGACAAACCACAGGCAATGCCAGCAGCTCAGTCTGGTTTTGGGCACCCTCCTGGCTCAGCAGTGACTCTGTTAGCACTCGGGGGATTCATTAAGTCCCTGTGGAAGGCTTTGCCTGACTCCATGTCCTGGACTCTGCCCAGAGGCACTCACCAAACCCCAGTGAGTGCCCAGACAGCCCCAGACACCACCCCTGTCCTGCCGTGGTGAGCAGGGATCCCAGGAGCCAGCCATGAAAGACGCGCAGCACGCGCAGGCTCCGCCGGCAGCTCGCTCCCAAAGTCCCCTGGGGGGGCTCAGGATGGATGAATAGTGCCAAACCCAGGCTGATCAAAGCACTGGAAAATCACATGGACCCACAGTCCTCAGGCCCTTGATGAAGGTCTGACAACAAGCTTCTGCTCCCTCCTCCCTGGGAGGCCAACGCTGCCGAGCCGAGCCCAGCAGACACTGCCTCACCTCCTGCCTGGAAAGGCACACTTCCCTACAGCTGAACAACTCCATGGAGACATGGAAAAAGGCATTCCACGCAGCTCCCAGGCTGTGAGAGGCTCATTATCCTGCCCTGCTCCGTGCTGTGCCTGAGCTGCTGAGCAGCAGCACCTGAGGGCTGGCGAGACGTGGCCTGTGCTGGCAGAACAACAGCAGATTTGGGCCAGCCCAAATCTGACCCCCAGCAGCCAAGCAGAGCCACTGCATGGACACCTGGCTTTGAAACCAGGCCCTGCACAGCCTCCAGAGGGCTTCACCTGCCCCTGGTGAGGGATTGTCTGGAAATAAGATAAAACCCAAACTGCTCCATGGCTTTGCCAGAAAACCCAACCCAAACCCAAACCCCAACCCCATTTGTCCTGTGCTCCATGGCTGAAACACAAGGGACAAACAGCCTGGGACTGCACCTGGGGGTGCCCATTTGGAGTGGCCAGCTCCGGGGATGCCAGGATGATTTTTTTTGCCTTTTCTTTTATACCCCTCTTATATACCCTTTTATATAGTTTTATGTATTCTCAGTGCTTTTAGCCAACACACTTGTAACTTTCCAAGGCTGATAACTCAGCTCAGCCCCACGGCACCATTAAACCAGGAGAGCAAACATCCTGGGAGCCCCAGACACCAAGGGCCTCTCCAGAACACATTTTGGAACCTCAGCCAGGCCCATCCAGGGAGAAAGTTCTTCAGAACGAGGGCTTCACTCCAGCCTCTCATTGAGGAATCTTTGATAGGTATGCTAATTAGCAAGGCCTATAATTGTGTGTATTTTGGTGTGAGGTGTGCATGCATCTTCAGGGCATTCCACCTGAACCAAGTGCTGCACCCAAGGATCCTTAAATAAATACCGAGGTAAAAACCCCTTTTCCCCCCATAAGCTGTATTTTGGTTTTAATTTTAAGACCAGGGAAAGGCAACACAGGCAGGTCCTGAAAGCTCAGGTACCACAGGGGGTGAGCATCCAGGGCTGCTCCCGCCCAGCTGCGCTCCCGAGGGAGAACTTCTGTGAGCTCCCAGTGCCACCAGTTCCATTCCAAATTCCCAGCAGACAAACAGGAACACTGGTGCTCTCGCTGTGCTTGGGTCACGGGCAGCACACCCAGAGAGAAATCCCAACCAGGCAGGGAGAAATCCCAACTCCTGACAGGCTCCTGGCACACGGCATTGAGACAGAGCTGTCAGCAGCATCTGTTCCTAACACCACATCTGAACCTGTGCAGAACACCACCCCTGCTGGCAGGATTACAGGGAAATGTGCAGCTTCCACAGGAAAAACTCTCCCCTTACTCTGCTGAGTCGAGGGGTAATGGCAGGATTTTTAAATCGGATGAGTTTTGGAGCTCAGTTGTGTCACCACAGCAAACAGACACCGAAGAGATTCTCCTCATCCCTCAGGGCATCATCTACAGCAGAGCCACGTGGAGCAGGGGCCCTGTTCAGCTACACCCAGGTGAGGGGTGAGCTTTGACTCCTGGCAAAAGACTGAAGACAGCCCCAAGCTGCCCAGAGCTCGATTCAAACCACTCTGGCCGAGCAGCCTCGGCTGACGTGGACACCAAACCCTGAGCTCCCACGGCCCTGCCGCCGGCCCCCCATCATCCTCCCGGGGCAGCCTGGACGTGACAGATGCCAGCTCGTGTTTGTCTGCTCCAAACCCCCCCTCACAGCACCACGGGGGCTGCTGTCCTTCCCTGCCAGACCGCTGGCTCCATCCGGAGGGGTTTGTAGCGCAGAGGGCTCCGTCAGGAGGGCTCTGCTGGGAAGGCAGCTCTCTCCAGGGAAAAGGGCAGCTCTGGCAGCCAGAGACAGGCTTGCAGCACGCTCTGCTTGGCAGGAAGAGAGGTTATTTATAAGCTCACCCAGCTCCTGGAGAGCCACAACACCGAGGAAGGTGCACAGACCATTCCAGTGAGAGGAATGGCCAACAGAGCAGGAGGGGGACACCAGGAGCCAGGGAAAGGACGGCAGCATCTGAAGAGGCCAGGAGGGACCAAGGAGCCCTTCGTGCCTGGATGCCTCAGCTCCCTGCTGCAGGAGCCTATAAATAATCCCAGGCTGGAGAAGCCTCGTGCTGCACAGAAAAGCAGGGAATGAGTCACACCTGGAAGTCTGCTCTGCTCTTTCGATGCCACGCAGGGGCCACGAGCTGGGAACAGGCTCCCGAGTCTCTTTGATGTGAGGGCCCAGGAGGAAAGGAGAAAGCCCAGCCTCCAGGTTCCTTTCCATAAACTCCTGTTCCGTAGCAGCAAAGAAAGATTTGGACTCGACAGACTTTCTGTTGAATCGATTCTCGGGGGAATTTAAAAATAAAATATTATTCCTAGTCCTTCCTCAATGGCTGCATGCACTGCCAGCACCCCACCCTCTTTTGACACATCCCTTGTGTATTTTAAGCACAAAGACCTCAGGGACTCCGACCTCTGCCAGAACAAGCCATCCTCTGGCCTCCTCCCTTCCTCAGCCCAAGGTCCTGGAGCTGGAGTGTGTTCCCAGGAATGTCTGGTTCCCAGGAATGGCACAGCCCGGGCAGGGAATGCCCAGCACCAAAAGCACCACTCCAGGCCAGCACGGGAGACTCACCACAGAAGGAGATGATGTGGCTGCTGTCCTCATGCACGAATTTCCTCGTCACAGCCTCCTCCATGATCTGCTTCACCTGCAGGACAGGGGCAGTTAGGGAAAACATGGAATTTCAGCCATGGACCAGAGTGAGGAGACCTGCAGTGGGGTGGGTGCACAGGAACCTCCTCTGCTCCCAGGTTTTCTCAATGGCACAGGAGTTCTCATGGAGGATTGATGCAGCTCTGCCTGCTGGGCACCACCAGCTTTTTCAAAAAATCAGATATTAAAAAAGGGTTGTTTCATGTTTGAGAAACTTCACAGTAGGAAAACGATGAGCCGAGAATTAACTGAGGGAACTGAGCATCATTTAGATAAAAGTCATCTCATAAAGGTAGCCAAATCTCATACTTAAGGCTTTTACAGCATTGTTCTGTTCTCTCCTTTTGTTTGACAAATTTCCTGTGGCACAGCTGTCCCAAATGACTGCAGCTATCCATCAATGCCTAATTCAGTGATCACCTGGCACCAGCTGTGCCCAGGAATTCCACTTGCACAGCAGTGCCAGCAGCTCTGCCCTCTCTGACTCATGACTGGCACTCAGCTGATCCAGAGGAAGCTGTCACTTAGTGCTCATCAGGGGCACGATTAGGGGACAAAAACGACCCCACATAAATTAGGTGGGTAATTTTTGCAGGGAGCAGATGGGAGGTCAGACCTGCCAGGTCAGGTCTGGCAGCAGAGTGGTGACCTCCATCCTCAGCTGTCACTCTCCCTAATCCTGCTGCAACCAGCCAAAACCCAGCTGAATCTTTGTTCCTTAAACATGCAGCTCCAAACCACTTTTCCTTCTAAACACAGCTGCCAGCATGCCTGGATCTCATCTTCCAGTGCCTCTGTAACATCTTGGTTGTGGAAAACACAGGGGAAAGTGTTGCCAGTGCAGAGCTGAGGGTGTGAAGGAAGCTCTGCTGAGCAAGGTGTTCTCCCTGAGGGCACAGGGAGGAGAGAAATTCAGCAGGTCAAGGCTTGGCCAAGCAAACCTTGCATGAATGGGAGACCTTTAATGGCATCATTTGGGGTATATGCAAGGTATAATCAAAGTTATGCATAGCTGACAGCTCAATAAAGGAAACCCTGAGTATTGGATTGAGAGAAGAGTCCTCTCTGGGCCAAGAGCTGCTCTGTGTCAGAGCCACCAGGTGAGATCCCAGCCCTGCTCCCTGCTCGGTGACTAACAGAGCACCGAGACTTCCCTGGCTGCCAGCGGCTCGGATGAGCTGGTACTGAGTCAGGAAGTCACAGCAAGGAATGTCACTGAGATGTGGAACTCGGGACTGGAGGTGGCTCAGAGCGCTGGGAAATTCCTCTCGGCACAGCACGACCCAGCTCCCGCACCTCCCGCACCTCCCGCATCCCAACCCTGCGCTCAGAGCCGCGACTCCACCCGCAGGAACACCCCCGGGGACCAGGAGAAAGCTCCATCTTCCACCTCGCTGCTTTACTCTGTCCCAAAACTGCAGCTCTCCCTGGTCAGGGCACTCCTGCTGCTCCTTCACGCCACAGTTTTCTCCTTGTCCCAGTGCTGGGCACCAGGGAAGGAGCAGCTGCAATCCTCGCTCAGGGCTCCCTGCTCCAGCAACTTTTTATTTTACGTTTCAACAACACAAGGAACACTGTGAAATGGGAACAGAGCAAGTGCCAGCGAGAGGAGAGGATCCTCTGTCTCCCATACATCCCTCGCCCTTGGCTGCAGGGGGGGATCAGGGATGGGAAGCACCACACACACCTCAGGTGCCCAGGTGATGCCCAGAGCTGCCCCTTTTCCTCCACCTGGAATTCCACCAGGCATTCTGAAAGTCCACCAGAATTCCACACGTTCCTCCACCTGGAATTCCACACATTCTGGTGCCCACCAAAGACATTGTGGAAGCCTGCCCAGCCCAGGAGCCACCCCTGGGAGCATCCCTGGGGCCCCTCAGGGATTCCCTGAAATTTGGCTCTCCCAGCTGGCTCCTGACCCTCACCCAGGCAGGCTGAGCTTCCTCTGCCAGCAGGGCACAGTACTTCTCTCTCACACACCCAACTGATCTCCCAGAAAATGATGACAGACACAGATATTATAAATGTATCAGGATTTTAAACCCTCCCCCCGCCACCAAATACACCTGAGAATCAAGGTGAAGAGTTTTTTCTTTACCAGCTTCTGATTCAAATTCAGGAAATATTCCAATATAAGCAGCATATTCAAACATTTGCTTGAAATTTCAATACATTGACACTGATGCCTGCAGTGGCTCTGGCCACAGGGCAGTGACCATCTGCCTGTCCAGGGCCTGGGGAAGCATCCAGGACAGCAGGACCCAGCTCTGACTGGGCATTTCAGTGCCAACACTGCACAAACCACCTGCACGCTCGAGGCACAAACAAAACACCTTCCAAGAGACACGGTTTGGTGGAAAATTACTCATTAAAAGCAAAAAAAAAAAAAATAAAATAAAAGGCACTGTGCTGACTGAGGCTGTAACGCTAAAAATACATCAAGGAAGCCTAAAGGACTGGAAGTGGAAAGGGCAGTGCAAGGAGGGCACTCACCTGGCGTGTGACAAATACAAACACCAGCCCAGGAGGCAGAGGACAGACAGACAGACATGGCCTTGTAAGAGAAAACAAGGGATATCCTGGAATGGTTTGGGTGGGAAGGGACTTCGAATTCATCCCTGCCATGAGCAGGGACACCTTTCCCTATCCCAGGTTGCTCCAACCTGGCCTTGGGCCCTTCCAGGGAATAGAATCAACGCTTCCAGGGAATGGAGCCAAGAGATCCCAACTTCCTCTAAGTACCAAGAAAATTTTCCAACCAAACCATCTTAACGTTTGCCCAAACAGACACCATTGGCATCTGCAGGAGAGCTCCAAGGAGCCAGAGAACTCCTGAGAGATCTCCTGTGCTGTCATCTGCAGACCCCAAAGGACCCTCCCACAGGGAGCAGCCCCTCCACAGCCAGCTGGGATCTGCTGCGTGCTCCCAGATCCACCGGGAGCTTGTGACACCCTGGGGATGGAGATGGGAACATCAGCTCCTCCACACTTGGCTCCCTCCACAGAGAAGACTTGAACAGCCTCTGAATGAGCTGCATTCCAGCATTTTAATGCTAATTCTCAGACTGTAGCCAGAACAATCCCAACAGATGAAGCTGCCCACTCTGGATCTCATGCCAGCCTAGGGAAATGAGATGTTTGCTCTTCTTTTATTAGAAATGAAATTAAAACAACAACTAATCATTTAGCTGTAGGTAAACTCGAGAGGAACATCACCAAGAATTCCACAACAGCACAAACAACCCCCCTGGCTCTGGCTGTGAGCACAGGACAAGCTCCCCCTGGAAAGTGAAATCAAACCCTCACCTCCCCAACAACCCCGGGCCCCAGGGAGGGATGAAGGCTTAGACCTCTCTGCCACAAAATTCCCAGGGATATGCATCATCCAAGGTCCAGCCTTGCTGTCACTCAGCCCTGCTGTCATTGACACTGCTGGAACAAGCCAAATATTGTCACAGCCACAGCCACCACTGAGGTGCAGGGACCAGGAGCAAGCCAAGAACTCAGGTTTAATTAGTCCAAGGCAATATTGGCTCACAACTGTTTTACCTGGCCGGATCTTTCCCTGTTGAACCTGTACTCTGGATTATTCAGGGATGTTTTCAGTCTGTGTTTTCCTGCCATGCCTCTTGCAAAGCCTTTCAGTGGTTATCAAGGCATTTCTGTGGAAGCACAGCACCTCCTGGCTATTTGGCCATGCTTCTAACTCTGTGAAATTGTTTACAGCAAGATGTAAACAGATTGTTTACAGATGCAAACAGAGCCCCCAAGGAGATCCTTTTCCCAAAGCTTTTCCAGGGTCAAGCTTGCTCACGTTGCCACAGGCTGAGGGCAGCTGTGGGGATGGTCCCAGGAATGGGCCTGATCACCAGATCCAGCACCAAAAACCATCTGGGTGAGCAAAAAACTGTGGCACAGCAGCCACAAACTGGAGCCAAAGCCATAGGAGAGCATCCCATCCCAAACCCAAAGGATTTACAGCAAAAAACAGAGATGGAGATGGAGATGGAGATGAAGATGGAGATGAAGATGTCTCCTGCTCCCTCTGAACATCCACCTCTACACAGGGCGTCAGATTGGGTGGATGAGATGCTGCAAGACCAGAACTAGGAAGCTGCACTGCCTGTACCCCCTCAGAATCACAGAATTCATCACAGAATCATGGAATTTTCCAGGTTGGAAAAGACCTCCAAGATCACTGAGCCAAACCATTCACCCAGCACTTCCAGGTTCACTCTTCCTGTTCAATCTGCCTGGCCTGGGAGAACCATCAAGCCCTCAAACAAACAAACAACACAAAAAGAAACCTTAAAAAAAAAAAAAAACCAAGCCATTGATGAAAGAGGCTTTAAACTTGGTTTGCTTTTGTACATTTGCTTTTCAAATGCTTTTCCAAGCTGCAGTTTTCTCGTTCTCGTCACGGTCTTTAAGTGCTGCTTTGATTATGTGTTTGAAGTTAATTCTTGCACTTAAAAAAATCCCATTTTCCATGTCAGCTTTGGTGCAACGAGTGCACATGGGCATCCCTTGCTGTAGCCTGAGCTCTCCTGTAATTGCTTCTCCCAGCCAAGGTCTCTTTCCAGGAAAAAGCTCCACAGGAAGCAGCTCCATGCTCTGGAGCTGTGTCCATGGAGCACTGCAGCACTGTCACTTCTCAGGTACTTTAAAATGCTGAAGGATCACTGAGATGCAATACTAGGACATCCCCAGGCAGGGCTGTACTTGCAAGGAGACTCCCCTGCACTGCAGGGGAGTATTTCCCAGCAGGAATGTGAGCCTGGTTTTGCTGGATGTACCAAAGGTGTCCAAGGCAGAATCTCTGCTCGGCTCCAGGACATTATTCCAACCCCCAAGTCCTCCTGGAGCCCATGGGAATCATTGTGTGCAGGGAATGGTGGATGGAAACCCTGGGATATTCAATCACACCGCCCATGCTGGAGCTAAAAGCCACTTTATCAGCTAAAGCAGAACTTCTCAAACTGAAACCTCTCGCCAGCCAGATTTATCTTCTCATTCAAAAACAAACTCTCTGCCTGTTGCCTCTCTGGTTGCTACAACACCCTTTTTTTTAGCAGACTTGTTGACAAAATCCACATTTTCAAACTCGGCGCCGCAGGATTCCCTGTCCCTCCCGCCTTACCACGTTCCTCATCTTCCCAGCAGCAAACACCCTGAGTATCCCAGGAGCAGGTGCCATCCAGGCTGCTCAGCACCACCACGAGCTGCAGCCACGCTCTGCCACCTCTCCAAGAGTTTACAGGCTGACCACTAAAAAAAAATCCCAATTAATGGTGCTGGGATCAGTTCAAACAGCACCAGCTGCAGAGCACAGGCACCATTTATAGCCAGAGGCTTCAGGGCTCTCACCAAACATTTTGGTGGCCCCTGGCACGAGGGGACAGCACAGGGACAGCTCTGATGGCACCAGACACTTGCCTTGAAAGCCATTTGGCAGCTCCCTACTCTTGCTGCCACAGAAACATCGATCACGCTCCTGCCCACGGAGACCTTTGGCTTTTCTAAAAGTCTTATTTAATTATTTATCGCTTGCTGAATAAAACATGGCCACTTCCTGCAGCTGAGGGATCCTCCACGTGACACACAGGAGGGATTTCCAGGCCAGCCCTTCCCCAGGAACCATGTGTGCTCACAGCTGGGGACTGGGATGAGGCTCCTTGGGGGATGAGAGAGCAGAAGAACTCTGGATATTTGTGCAGCTGGCTGGAAAGTGAATTTAAAACATATTAATGGGTGGATCCATAATGCAACATCACACCCTGGGGGGAGCCAGGGGCGACCCCAGCCACGTGTATTTGCTGATGGTGTTTTGCACCAGACTTCCTTCACAGGGCAGCAACTCTTGGCCAAAAAATCCGTGCTTGGTGCACTAATTTAAGCTGCCTAAGATCACGTTTTTAGCTGGTTCTATTCCCGCATTTCCACGCCATCTGTGGGCACTGCTGGCACTGCTCGCTGTAAGTGCTCAATACAGACATTTAAGGGAACACTGCAGGAAAACTTCAGTCATTTCTGCCTTTCCAGTGCCCGACCTCGAAGCCAGGTTCTGTTCTCACCGCATCCCAAACCCTCTGTTTTTCCCAGGTGGTGATGTCACCCTGATTCCTCTTCTGGATTCACTGAAATGTGGCAAAGGATGACCCTGAAACCAACTTCCAGCTCCAAATTGCCCCGAAGCCCTGAATCTGTGCAAAGCCAGGTATCTCCATGGCAACAGCCAGGACGCCAGGAGAGGGAGGATGTTTTGGCAGCAGAGGGTCCCCTGGCACAGGGAAGGGGTGAGGAAGGGGGAAAGCAGCACAAAACCAGCTCTGAAGGCTCGAGCCAGGGGTTTCTGGAGCACGAGAGCTCTTGTGCAAAGCCCTGCTTTCATCTTGAAAAGGAGAGGAAATGGTCCCCAGTGATCAGTGCTGCTCTTCAGAGCAGATCGATGCAGGCAATCGAGAAATGCTGCATTAAGGGGCCTCTGCTCTCTCCTGGTACAGAAACATCTGAAAAAGGCTGCCCTGGGTGCTTGAGAGACATCAGAGGGTCCCTCTGCCAACAGCAGCTTTCATCACCAACCTGCAGCTCATCATCCTCATCCTTATCTTGCCTGAACACTTTTGACAGCTACACAAAGGCCTTTTCCCTTTTTTTCCTCTCTTTTTTTTATAAACTGGCCTTGAGAACACTTAAAGCTCTCAACATTAATTTTTCAAGTCCTAGTAACATTAAATTAATTTACAATTTTCTGCCCATCCAGAATGAAATAGCTGGCACTGACGCCTGCAATGTGATATTTCGGAGCAGCGGGCACACAGAAAAACAAACCCAAGCTGCAAAAACATTGCTCTTACCAGTCATTTGTGTTATTTAGCCACAAACCAGGCAACATGTCTGCAAAGCAGGGGCTTCTCTGAAAGGGTGGGAGGAAGAGACTGACTGTTTTTCCCATGACACATGATGAAGGAATTAGTCAACAGCCACACAGTGACAACCATTCCAGCTACCGAAAAATAAACAATTTATCTGGTAGAAGACAAGCAGGCTGTGGCCAACCCCAGTTTTTATATGAATTCTAAGAGCAGGCAGCAAAATGTTCGATCCAGGTTCAACAGTTACTGAGGAGCAAAGACTCAGAGCTGCTTCCTGAGTGGCAAGTTAAACATAAACTAAGTTTTTGCAGAAGAACGACCAAGATGACCATTTGCTTTCATACACCACTCAGCTTTTCACTCAGCTCACACTCCAGGGACACGTGTGCAGGTGGATTGCACAGGTAACACCTGCTGCCCTTCCTCTGTGCCATGCAGCTGCCTGGGGGGAGCTAAAAACACCTCAGGATTCTCCCCTGTTAAAAACAAAACTTGTAAAAGAAGGGGAGGAGCACAGGTTGCAAGGGGAGCGCTTCTAGGGGAAAACATACACCCCTCCAAACCTGGGTATTTCAGGCTCTGAGTTTGTAAAGAAGCCTCATTCCACCTGATAAAAGCTCTGAAAAAAGAAAAAAAAAGGAAAAAAAAATCAGAGAACGTTGGTCCTGCTGCTCATCCTGCACAACAGGACACAGGGTGCCTCACAAAGTCAGACCTCACTCCTTCCCTCGCAGCCTGGTGACAAGCAGTCAATTCTGCAGCTCCCAGGGTTGGTTTGATTTATTACAACCATATGGGGCAGGGTGGGGAGGGGGGAGGATGGAGATGGTGACAGATAGCACAGCTCATCTCACCCTGCACATCCACTGCAGCACAGGACTGCTCCAGAATCCAGCGCCTTAACCATGGCAACAGCCAAATACTGAGGGCTGTGCAGTGCCCTGGCTAATTCCAGTTCACTGTTTCTGTCCCTGCTCAGATCAGACCTTCCTGCCAGTGTCTGCCTCGCTCAGCCCTGTGCCTGGGATGACAGATGTGGCACAGCTCCCCAAGGACAGCCCTGGCTGTCCCTGGTCTCAGCAGGGCTCACCTGCACTGAGGGCCCTGGCAGCTCACACAGAGCCCTGGCTGCAGCAAACCCAGGTGTGAAATGAGAATAATACAGGTCTGTGAAGGGTAAAAATTCTGGGAGTGGGGAAAAAAAAACACAACCCAGATTTCTGCAGCTGGCCCTTTCTACTGCTCCTTGGAGTCTGCATAAGCTCCTGACTCAACCTGAGGTCAGCCTAGAAGAGGAAGAAAAACCAAAAGCATGAGCAAAATAGGCCTAAAGAGCAGGGAGCAACAGGCACAAAAATGCCTACCTGCCTCCAGTTTCAGGGATGGTGCTAAATAATTAACACCACAACCCACAGGATCACATTTCCCAAGGTTTTTAATTCCCACCAGAGCAAAGCCCAGGTGGAAATTAAAATTCCCCCACCTGTGTGGCTGTGCACCCACAGCCCCCGTCCAGGCTCAGCACTTCCAGAGGGAGAGGAAGGGAGAGTGGAAGGCAAATCCAAAGGGGATGGCAACCACCTGGTACCTGCACAGGCAGGGAACCCACACCAACATCCCCAACGATGGGACCACCAGGAAAAAGCCTCTGCTCTGTGTCAGCACCACTGGGCTGCTGGAGAGAGCCCAGAGCATCTCAAACCCCCAGGTCACAGCACCCTGGTGGCACTTCACCGGGGCATCCCTTTCCTCCCTGAGGCTGTACTCACATTCACCAAACTCATGTTATCTCCCCAAAAACCAGCAGAAGGGCACGGCACAACCCCAGCTCTGCTCCCAGAGGTGTCAGCTCCACTTTCCCCCGGCACATGGGAGGGAGTGAAGCCAGGCACTGAAGGCCAGCACGGGAGAGGCTCTGGGGGAAGCTCCGGGCCGGGAGCAGCCCTGGCCCCCACCCTGCAGCAGCTGTCTCTGCACTCAGGAGCTGCCACAGACAGTAATGATGAGATGGCAGCTCTATCCACGACGCTAAATAAATGTCATACCCTTTTCCTGGTTTAATAGCTGTTGCTGAGGCAACCAGTGGTATTCCTTAGCACCACACCCGGCACAGGATTAAAGGTGGGAAGTGGTCTGGATGGGCAGCGCTGTCACCCTCCCCAGACCCACCACCCACGGGTCTGCTTCTCCCGACTCCAAGCAGTGTCTTCCACTCCCCGGGAACCTGCAAACTGGATAGCGAGATGCTCGTAAGACCAGAAACAAAACACCACACATCCCTCCCCCCTCCGGCATCCCGGGAAGTGACCTGCAGGGACAGAGCGTGGGCAGGACGTAACAGCAGCTGCCGGTGACCCAGCGCTTCACCACCGGGCAGGACTCGGCTCCGTGACTCGACGGACCGTGGGCTCAGGTGTATCACACGGGATAAACACGGAGCTCGAGGCAGCTCAGCATAAAACACCGCACAAACTATTAGAGTTAAAGATGCCTGAGAAGAGGGAGCAGAGCGAGGACGCCATCACCTTGCACTGGGCACACACATTTGGGTCCCCCCCCCGCCTTTTCCTGCCCGGGGTCCCCAACACCCTCTGCCCCCCGCTCTGCCAAGGGGGCAGGGCTCGTCCCATCCCCGCTCCCGAGGCAGGGATGCAGCACCGGCAGTCGCCCCTTTTTCCCTGCGGAAAATCCCAAGTTGTGGCGCGCTCTGCCCCCAGCCAGAGGCGATTTTCCAAGGATGCGGGGTGCCAGGATGCCGGGCACTGGCGCTGCAGGGATGCTCCTCCGCCCCCCGGGATCCGCAACCGCGCCCGGGTGGGCTCTGGGCCGGGTGGGCTCTCGGCCCCGTTCCGGGCTGGTTTTTTGGGGGGCTCTTAAACCCGCGGTAGCAGCAGCCGGAGCCAGCGGATGCCGCGGGCGGGTGGGCCCGGGCAGAAGCCGCCGCAGCCGCCGCTCCCCG
>VZTN01002614.1:414865-476072 GCA_013400515.1 Erpornis zantholeuca | reverse complement strand
GGGAGACCGGGTCCGGGCCGGTGCTCCCGCGGGGGTCTCAAGCGGGACCGGTCCCACGGTGGGATCACAGCCCGCCCCCCCCAGTTCCCGGGGTCGCCACCAGCCCCCCCCTCCTCCCCCAGCTGATCCCCGTTCCCCCAGCCAGGTCCCTGCACCCCCGATCCAGCCCCGAGGTGCCCCGAGGGGACAGCGGCCGCGGGGCTGGGTGACACGGGACGGGGAGAGCCCCGGGGGTGTCGGCGTACACGGGGATTGCTGGCGCAGTGTCTGCCCTCGGACAGGGGTTCAGGGCTCTGGGGGTGCCTCGCAAGGGCGAAAACAACCACGTCCTTTCAGGCGTGAGCCATCCAGGCCCGCTCCGGTGAGCTCCAGCGCAGCGGGAATGTGACAATAACCAGAGACCCCCTCACTGCTTCCTCTCAAAATCACAACATCGCAGCACCTCGGAGAGTGCCCTGCCTGCAGCTCCATTAACATCTCTTCTGTTTTCCTCTTCCCTCGTTTACTGTTCCAGGACATTTCCATAGAAACAGCATCCTGGCTCCTCCGCAGTCCAGTTTCCAATAACTACAAGCCGCGTTAGTGCGAGGGCAGCGTTGCCCGGCCTCGCTGCACGGCCCCGCCACCGGCACGGCCCCGCCTGACCCCCGCTGCCACCGGGACTCAGTCCCGGCATGGACAGCAGGGACGCCGCTAGCCTCCCAGACTGAGCCCAGAGCTGAGCCGCATCCTCTGCCTCGGAGTTTTTCCTCCCGGGCTCCTTCTCTGTGGCCCTAACCACAGCAGGGACCATAATCCCAATGGTTGCCTCCACTGCCCAGGCTGGCAGGAGAACAGGAGGGAGCTCTGAGCTCGGCATTAATCCGAATTCGGTCCCGTCTGTGCCTTCCAGGGGCCAGGAGGAGGCCTGGGCCATATCCGTTGTAGAGGAAAACTTATATCCGTGTACTCTGTTTGCTTCTCGTGGTTTATTTGCTTGTTAAATACCTGTTAGCAGAGGTGGTGGCAGCACAAACGTAACCAAGCTGCAGCTTGGGGGAATGTGATTGCTGGATCAGATGGGTCCCAGAACCTTTGGGGGAAATTGCCTGAAAGAAGCACAAAGACAGGCTCCCCCCAAGCCTTGCTTGTTCCTTTTCCTTAAAAAAGTCTGCTTCTCCCTGGGTTAAAGACAGGTGGGAGACGATTGGACCCTGTTTTCTGGAGCCTGGAGAGCTTAAATGAGAGCACGTTGATCTATACTTAATGTGATTAAGCTACATCTCTGAGTATCTTGCTAATTAAATTAAACTTCCCACTGCTGCCTCTGTGGCTTAAACAGGATAGTCGTTTTAAGACCACAATTCACTCCCCTGCATTTCCCTGCACGGATGAGCAGGTGGGACAAAAGCATTCTGCTAATCAAATCATGGTGTTTAGAAACACCTTCTAAGTCGATGGATATTCAAATTAAAATCTGATTTGGCTTGGATTTAAACCCTGCATTTTCAATCTGAAGCAGTTTGTGCTTTGAATAAGGAAAATAATGGGAAAAAGCAGAAGTGAACAGATGAGGGAGTGCACAGAGCATCCCTGACCGCGAGGTCACAGGTGTAGAAAGAGGATATCGGGAAGGAATTCTTCCCTGTGAGGGTTGCGAGGCCCTGGCACAGGATGCCCAGAGAAGGCTGCTCCATCCCTGAAAGTGCCCAAGGCCAGGTTGGACAGGGCTTGGAGCAACCTGGAATAGTGGAAGGCATCCCTGTCCATGGCAGGGGTGGGACTGGATGAGCTTTAAGGTCCCTTCCAACCCAAACCATGCCACGATCTCCCCAAGACACCTCACCCCCTCCCATCTCCAGCAGCTCTTTCCACCTCGCAGCTTCTAAAAAAACAAGCGGAAATTTCAAAGCTCTCCCCTCATCGATCTGACAGCGCGGTCCCGAGCCGCTGCCGGAGGAGCCGCAGCCGCATGAGCGGAGGGGCAGCGGCCCGGGAGCACCGGGAGCATTCACGGCTCATTCCCCAGCGAGCGGATCCGTCGGGGATGGAGGTACTGAACCGACGGCACTGCCCTCGGCTGGGAGCGGGGCATCCACCTGGGAAACGGAGCCCGGTCCGTGCCTGGGCACGGGGAGTTCCCTGAGCTGCAAACCCCCGCACGGCTGGGAGCGGCTGTGGGAATAGCTCCGGCCATGGAGGCTCCTGCAGGCCCAGCTCTGCCCCCGCCAACCCGGGTGTGATTCAGGAGCTCGGTGTGGGGGAATCAAGAGGCTCTTCAGGAGAGAAAGGAGCTCAGTTTTAAACAGATGTTGCACAGCCGCTACTTCGCACTGGGAAAGGAGTCTCTGTCCAGTGCTCGAGGGATGCTGGGGGCTGTCCCCGCTTCCCACAGACCCCTGAGACCTCTGGCAGTGCCTGAGCCCATCTGCTGAGCCCTCCTGAGCAGGGGCAGGACGTGGGCACAGGGGTGTCTCCCACTTGTCACACCGAGCCATTGAACATAAACCACTCGGAGAAAAGAAGGGGCAGCAGCAGAGAAAGGGCTCTTATCTATTATCTATTATTTTTCACAGTTGCTATGGCACCAGCTGCCTCAGTTCTGTTATTTACACCTCGCGATGGTCTTTGGTCAGGGGGTTAAACCCCGCTCCCCCTGCACGTCCCGCAGGCAGCGGGGATTTCTCACCTTCATCCCAAATCCCGGGGCAAGGGTGGCCCCTCTGGCAGCCCCCCCAGCCTTGGCTTTCATCTCCACTCCTGCGCTGAAGGACTGGAAAGAGCCAGGAGTGACACAAATCCCGGATAAACCTGAGAGGATTATTTGCCCCTCACCTATGTGCTGGGGCTGGCTTCGGGGGGAGCCACAGCGGCTTTAGGAGCGGGGGCTGATGGAGGGGCTTTGCCAGGACCCCCCTCAATTTCTGCTCGCTCCCCCTCAGCCCAGGGACCACCCCGAGCCCCCAGCGTGAGGGGGGAAATCCTCATCGCTCCTCATAACCCCACCAGTGGAAAACTGCTGTATTTCACAGGAAAACTGTTCAAAAACCAATAATTTCCTGTTAAAGCAACAATAATTTCAGGTTCCACAGCCGAGAGGGAGAAGGCCGTGGAGTTCAGCTCACCTTGCACAGAGACTGACAGGACTGGGACCCTCTTTTAGGATTTTCCTAAACCTAAACCATTCCATGATTCTGTGATTCCTTTCTATGGCAGCTCAAGCAGCCAGGGCCAGACGCACCAAAAAAACAACAACAACAACAACAAAAAAGTGCTTTTAACTGGAGGTTTCTAACGGGTCTGCGTGTGTGTTCCTGAGGGATTAACAGTGTCCAGAGGCTTCCCGGGCCGGGCAGCTGCGTCACGTTGTCACAGCAACCCGCTCGCCACGGCCCTGGAGCCGCGGCTCCGGCTCCATCTCTCCTTGTACTTTCTTTTAATTACGGATGGGAAAGGCTGTGAAAGCCGAGGCTGGAGGCCCCCGGAGCCCCGGGAGAAGCTGGTGACCCCGGGTGTGCGCAAGCCTTGCACAGGCACGTTTCACTGCAATGAATTTTGCTGATAAGCTGTCACAGGGCAGAGCGGTGGCTTTGGGGGCACTGCCATCCCCTCCTGGTCGCAGCTCAGCTGCGAAAGTTATTTCGCTTTCACGTGGTTTATTCCCAGCAACTCCCACCCCAGAGAGACCCATCAAGCCCAGATGGATGAGATGACCTTTAAAGGTCTCCTCCAACCCAAACCACTCCATGATTCCCGAGTTTCTGCTGCAAGCACGAGTGTCACCTCCTTAGCAAAACACACCACGGAGAGAGAAATAGGGATTTTTCAGGAGGGAGGAGGAAAAATGGTCCCGGTTTTCCACCTCAGCCCCAAAACTGAGTTGGAATCCCCTCCCCTGGGTGGCACCCACGGGGTGATGTTCATCCACACAAGGTGAGGCAGGTCCCCGTGGGGTGATGCCGGTCCCTGCAGGGTCAGACTGGTCCCAGTGGGGTGATGCCGGTCCCTGCAGGGTCAGGCTGGTCCCCGTGGGGTGATGCCAGTCCCTGCAGGGTCAGGCTGGTCCCCGTGGGGTGATACCAGTCCCTGCAGGGTCAGGCTGGTCCCCACGCTCGGGGGCTGCTCTCCCCTGCTGCCTTTGATCAGAGCACGGCTCTGGTTTCCCTGCCGGCTGCTCTCCGTGCCGTGGGTTTCCAGCGGGAGGTGGGGAAGCGCAGTCAGCCTGACCCTCCCCTCCTCGGATCTGTCATCAGCGAGAGAAAAATCCTTCCCGGCCCCAAGTTACTCAGCCTGAATCCTGCAGGATTTGCCGGGGTGGCAGGATGGCAGAGCAGCCCTGCCTGGGTCCCCCCGCCAGCCCTGCACCGCCGAACCCCCACAGCCGCCCCAGGGACAAGTGGAGCAAAAAGATGGATTTCCTCCTCTCCGTCATCGGATTCGCCGTCGATCTTGGAAACGTCTGGCGGTTCCCTTACATCTGCTACCAGAACGGAGGGGGTAAGGACACCACTGGGCTTATTTAAGTCTTCTTTTGGAGAAAAGATGCCTTTTCCCTCATTTTCTATCTTTCCCACCCTGGAAAATTCACTCTTTCTTTTCCTTCTTTGTTTCCAGCTGCTCCACTTCAGACAGGGCGGTTTAGAGACTGACCCAACTTCTCCCGACATCTGTCTCTTTTCTGTTTGTGTTTTTCTTCATTCAAAATCCTCCTCAACTCCCTCCGTCCTCCTTCCCTGGGGTTCTTCCCTCCTTTCCTGGTCTTTCCCTCCTTTCCTAGTGGGGTTAGGGGTGCGTTAGCAGCTCTAGGATCACAAAGGGAAAATTAGCATGACCCAAACCGCAAAAAAGGATTAAGATCTGTAAATTTGGGCTGGGAGGTTCACACACTTCGTGACCTTGGGTCTCTGGGAAGCTGCCCTTCGGGATGTCTCGTGGTTTAAAACCATCCTCACGAGCATCCCACCCTCCTGCCGTGGATCCTGGCTGGCAGTGCTGGAACCCACGAGCAGCCCTGGCTTTGAGGGATCAGTGGGAAGCAAAGACACAGCAACACCACGAAGGGAAAAGCCTTCAGTAAATGACAACTAAATAAATTGCTTGGAATGGAGCAGGATAGAAAACCCCCCCCTCACATGGAAATGAAAAAGGAGGGATGAGAATTTTGTGCTGTTTGGGAAAGCGCAGCGGATTTAATTGCCAAAGTTGGCTTTCGGGGAACATCCTCTACTGCTTGGGAAAATTAGAAAGAGATAATTAGTTCCATACTCAAGGCGAAACGGTGGATCCCAGGTGCCCACGTTGGAACACAGTCATTTGTGAGTTGCTCCTGTGGGACTGGGAGCAGAGCTGAGCCCCCTCTGCCTGGCTGTGGTTCGGGTGGGTGATTCCCACCTGCCCCACGCACACAGGAGGGTGAGGAGTTCATGGAGCAGCTCTGGGGCAGCACAGCCACAGTCCTCATGGAGTGGGAATACCAGGATGGGCAGCACTGGACTCGCCCACAGCCCGGGCTCTTCCTGGAAGGAAAACACTGAAAACATTTTGGTCCTGTTGGGCCAGTCCTGCCAGGCTGGTAGGGAGGGTGCTGGGGATATTTGGGATACCGGAGATGACAGGGATATTGGGAATCCTGTGGGATACTAGAGATGGTAGAGGTGCTGGGGGTTTTGGGGATCCTGGGAATGTTGGGGTGCTGGAGATGCCACACCACACACACACATCTGTCGGAGGCAGGAGCCGTGGGGGTTAAATTAACTAATCCCAGCAGAACTCGGAGAGCAGCTCCACTTCCAAAAGCTCCATGGGGTACAAGTGTAGCCCCGGTAAAAACGAGGATGTTATGAATAATGCAGATTCCAGCGTTAATGATGTGTCTTGGGGTGGCTGCGCATATTCAGTCAGATTTTCTCCAAAACTCTTCTAGACCTGCAGGGTGCTGGGTGTCCCCTCCCCTGTGCCCCCATGGTTTGTGTGGCTCTTTGTTCCATCCTGGCCAAATGGTGCTTCCCTAGTGAAGGATGGGATGCCAGTGGGGCTGTGCTGGGAGGCTGGGACGCTGGAACACCGAGCAGGGTCTCACATCTCCGGGCTCCTCTGACCAGATCATTTCCAAAGCTTCTCACAAACACATCCAAACCTGGTGGGGCAGTGCCAGGAGGGAGGGAAGGAGGGAGGGAAGTGTCAGTGCTTGGCAGCCTGGTGGTGACCCTGCTGTGCTCCTCACCCTGCAGGAGCCTTCCTCATCCCCTACACGCTGATGGCTGTTTTCGGGGGGGTGCCCCTCTTCTACATGGAGCTGGCCCTGGGGCAGTTCCACAGGACTGGTGCCATCCCCATCTGGAAGCGCATCTGCCCCATCTTTAAAGGTGAGAGACCCCCAGCCCAGGTGGCACCGTGACCCCCAGCCAGTCCCCAAATCCACGTCCCAGGGCTGAGCATGATCCCGCTTTTCCCAGGCATCGGCTTTGCCATCTGCATCATCGGCCTCTACGTCTCCTTCTACTACAACACCATCATCGCCTGGGCTCTCTACTACTTCTACTCGTCCTTCTCGGGCACCCTGCCCTGGGCGAGCTGTGACAACCCCTGGAACACCCCTGACTGCACCAACTACTTCGGGAAGAGCAACGTGACCTGGACCAACTTCTCCAGGTCCCCAGCCGAGGAGTTTTACACGTAAGTGCACAGATGTGGATGGTGCCTTTGAGCTGAGGGGGCACTGGGAGCAGGCTCTCAGGCAGGAATGCTCCTGAGGAGCTCCTGGATCCCTCCCTGCAGGAGGAAGGTCCTGGAGATCCAGAAATCCGGGGGTCTGCACGACATCGGGGGGATCCGCTGGCAGCTGCTCCTCTGCCTCTTCCTCATCTTCACCATTGTCTACTTCAGCCTGTGGAAAGGGGTGAAAACCTCTGGGAAGGTGAGGAGGGCCCCAGCACTGCCCTGACAGGGCAGGAGGGACCCATCACCTGCTGGGGGTCTGGCCACTCACCTGACTGTGGAAGAGGGAATGTCACCTCCCCCTCAGCCCCTGCCCCTGAGGCCACCCCGAGTGAGCCCAACACGGGGGTTTGGGTGCTTGGTGGTGCCACAGGGTGGTGACAGCCGCCTCCCCCCAGGTGGTGTGGGTGACAGCCACGCTGCCCTACGTTGTCCTGCTCATCCTGCTCATCCGGGGGGCCACCCTGCCTGGAGCCTGGAGAGGAGTTGTCTTCTACCTGCGCCCGGACTGGGGCAAGCTCCTGAGCACCACGGTGAGTGTGTGGTGGGACCCCCTGCCCAGGGCAGGGCAGCACCCAGAGCCCTCCCCAGGACACTCACCCAACCCTGCCCGAGGGTCTGGCCCCACCACGGGGCGATGGGGCCCTTGTTCCCACAGAAACGAGATGCCCTAGACAGGCTCTTGGAAATGTAAATCCATAATTGAATCACCCATCTCATTCTGGCCGGTTTTGTTTGCGCCGTGCTCCCCCCCTGGGCTGACAATGGGCTTCCTGTGGGTAATTACCAGGCAGCACTTGAGAATTCTCATTAAAGTTAATGAGGGCCGTGCTGCCAGCGCTGAACCTGCTGGGCAGGAGTGGGCACTGCAGACTCGGGGCTCCCCTCCATCCATCCCTGCTCCAAGCGTGGGCGAGCACGGGTGACACTGCTGCAGGACCCCGGGGTGGAAACAAGCTCACTCCATCCCACAGCAGATCCCTGGACATCCCCTGGAGGGATAGGACAGGCAGGAGAGGAGGTCTGGCACATCCCTGTGCCCTGGGGTGTCCATGCCACTGGTGCTGTCGGGCACCTCCCAGCCCCAAGGACCCCCTGCCCTGCCTATCCTCATGTCCTTTTCCCCTCCAGGTTTGGGTGGATGCTGCTGCACAGATTTTCTTCTCCTTGGGCCCTGGATTTGGAGTCCTCCTTGCTCTGGCCAGTTACAACCATTTCCACAACAACTGCTACCGGTGAGGGTCCTGGTGGGCACAGCTGCAGTGGAGGCACATCCCAACAGCTCCTGGTTCCCACTGGCACATTCCAACAGCTCCTGGTTCCCACTGGCACACGCCAAGAGCTCCTGGTTCTCACTGGCACATCCCAACAGCTCCTGGTTCCCACTGGCACATTCCAACAGCTTCTGGTTCCCACTGGCACACGCCAAGAGCTCCTGGTTCCCACTGCCACATCCCAACAGCTCCTGGTTCCCACTGGCACATCCCAACAGCTCCTGGTCCCCACTGGCACACGCCAAGAGCTCCTGGTTCCCACTGGGACATGCCAATAGCTCCTGGTTCCCACTGGCACATGCCAATAGCTCCTGGTCCCCACTGGCACATCCCAACAGCTCCTGGTCCCTGTGGCTGCAGGCTGAGCATGTTCCCCCATTTCACTGATGGTTTTGGAGTGAAGGGCCAGGAGAGAAAACTCGAGTGGGGGATGGCCAGGGCAGCTGGGTGAGGGCTGACCTGGAGGGGGGTCCCTCCCTCTTTTCTGCCTTCCAGGGACGCGCTCGTCACCAGTGCCGTGAATTGCCTCACCAGCTTCCTCTCAGGCTTCGTCATCTTCACCGTGCTGGGCTACATGGCCGAGATGAGGGACGTGGAGGTGGAGGATGTCGCCAGAGATAAAGGTTCTCCTCCCTCCAGCAGCCTCTTCCCCGAGCGAATTCCCACCCCCAGGGCTGTGCCAGGGACCAGCCAACCGAGCCAGTGTCCCCTCTTAGGGCCCAGCCTCCTCTTCATCACCTATCCTGAAGCAATTGCCAACATGGTGGGATCCACCTTCTTCGCCATCATTTTCTTCCTGATGATGATCACCCTGGGGCTGGACAGCACGGTGGGAGAAGGACAGCCCAGCAGGGACTGGGGGTGGCTGTGTCCCATGGCTGAGAGTGGGGTGACAAGGGAGTTATGGCCTTAGGAAGGGGGGGGATGGGATGGGATGGGATGGGATGGGATGGGATGGGATGTCCCCCCTCTGCCTTGCGGGTTTTCTCGGAGAGCAGGACTGTCCCCACATCCCATTTCCCCACCCAACTCCAGCGTTTCCTTTGCAGTTTGGGGGCTTGGAGGCCGTGATCACAGCCGTGATGGATGAGTACCCCCAGGTCCTGGCAGGGAGACGGGAGCTCTTCGTCCTCGGCCTCATCACAGTTTGTTTCCTGGGCTCCCTCAGCACCCTCACCTACGTGAGTTCCACTGCCACCACCCCACCCTGGCCCCTGCATCCCCCTCCTTCACTCCCATGGGGTCTGCAGCCACCCCTCCTCGTGCTGCTCCAGGGGGGAGCCTATGTGGTGAAGCTGCTGGAGGAGTTCGGTGCAGGCTGCTCCATCCTGGCAGTGGTGCTCCTGGAAACCATCGCTGTCTCCTGGTTTTATGGTAAGAAACTGCCTCTGGCATGGAAAACATCCCGTGGGCACCTACACAGGTGTGTGACCCTGCACAGGTGAGTCAGTCCCAGGCACTGAGGGGCACAAGCCCATGGGTGGCTCCTGGCCAGGCTGGGCTGGGAATGGAAGGTGCTGTGTACATGTGGACAGCAGGATCCCGGGGCTGTGATGGCTCTCTCCTCTGGCAGGGATCCAGAGGTTCTCCCACGATGTCAAAGCCATGCTGGGCTTCACCCCAGGGCTCTTCTGGAAGCTCTGCTGGGTTGCCATCAGCCCAGCCCTGCTGGCGGTGAGTATCCATGGCCGAATTATGGACAAGGTCATAGCTGTCCCTCTGGACACCCCACAGGACAGCCACTCCCCTCTGCTGCCCAGCCCCCTGTGCCACAGTCACTCCCCCTCTCACTCACACGAGGTGACCAAGCTGCCAGGAGAGAGGACAGGGCTGTGGGACCTCATGCCAGCCCTCCCCGTGCTGCTGCTCCAGCCACACTGCCCACAGCCCCAGGACCTCACCAAGAAAGGCAGCTGGAAGTACATTTCTCAGCCCTTTCTGCAGCTCCTGGGCAAAGCTGGGTGCTCACATGGGTGCAAGTGCAGCTTTGTCTCGTCCTCCCAGCACACAGCATCCCTGGCAGGGCTGGCCACAGGTCCATCTCCCATGTGCTGGGCTGGAGCCGTCCCTTTGAAATGCCAGCTCCCACGGCACTTCAAAGGCTGCCGTCGGCAGAGGGGTCTAATCTCACCGGATCTGCAGGAGAAGAGGCCTTGTGAGGATTAATTATGGCTCTAAGCGCTTTGCCCTGGTTATTAAAGAGAGGAGTATTATCATCAAAGCAAAGGGTTTCGTTTCAGCACGGGGCTGCACGGCCCTGGCAGGCCACCGGCTCACAGGGCTCGTCAGGCAGAGGCCCCCAGCCCTCACCCAGCCAGGGCTGGAAGCCTGGGAGATGTCCCTGCGATGTCCATGCTGGCTGGGATTTGGGAGAACAGGGGGAGCAGCAGGACTCGGATGGTGGTCATGAAATCATGGAATCACAGCATGGTTTGGGTTGGAAGGGACCTTAAAGATCATCTTGTTCCATGCCTGTGCCCTGGGATGAGCTGCCATCAGTGCCAGGGCTGGGGAGATCAGAGAGTTATTTAGGTTGGAAAAGTCCTGTAAGATGAAAGAGTTCAAGCATTACCCAGCACTGCCAAGGCCACCACTAACCCATGTCCCCAAGGGCCACACCTACACATCTGTTAAATCCCTCCAGGATGGGGGCTCCACTGCTGTGCCAGGGCTGGACAGCCCTTTTGGTGAGGAAATTTTCCCTGATGTCCAACCTAACCTGGCACAACTTGAGACCATTTCCTCTGGTTCTGTCCCTGTTCTCTGTGAGCAGACCCTGATCCCCCCGGCTACCCCCTCCTGTCAGGGAGTTGTGCAGATCCACAAGATCCCCGCTTGAGCCTCCTTTTTTTCCAGGCTGAGCTCCTTTCCCAGCTCTCTCAGCCACTCCTGGTGCTCCAGACCCTCCCCCATCTCTGTTCCATTCTCTGGACACGCTCCAGCCCCTCAGTGTCTGTCTTGTTGTGAGGAGCCCAAACTGCTCACAGGACCTGAGGTCACTGATGGCTCTGCTGTTTCCAGTTCATAGTCATCAGCTCCCTCCTGGACCAGCCACCCCTGACCCTCTTTGAGTACCAGTACCCCGAGTGGAGCATCTCGGTGGGATTCCTCATTGGAGCATCGTCCTTCATCTGCATCCCCCTCTACATGGTGTACAAGCTCGTCTGGACACCAGGGTCCCTCAAGCAGGTCAGGAGCAGGACAGACAATCCCATGGCTCCTGGGTGGTCTGGGGTGGGCAGGGGTCAGCCCGAGGCTGGGGCTGGGGTACTGTGCAGGTGGTTGCCGCATCCTCAGTGTTAAATCNCCATGGCAGGGGTGGGATGGGATGGGATGGGATGGGATGGGATGGGATGGGATGGGATGGGATGGGATGGGATGGGATGGGATGGGATGGGATGGGATGTCCCCCCTCTGCCTTGCGGGTTTTCTCGGAGAGCAGGACTGTCCCCACATCCCATTTCCCCACCCAACTCCAGCGTTTCCTTTGCAGTTTGGGGGCTTGGAGGCCGTGATCACAGCCGTGATGGATGAGTACCCCCAGGTCCTGGCAGGGAGACGGGAGCTCTTCGTCCTCGGCCTCATCACAGTTTGTTTCCTGGGCTCCCTCAGCACCCTCACCTACGTGAGTTCCACTGCCACCACCCCACCCTGGCCCCTGCATCCCCCTCCTTCACTCCCATGGGGTCTGCAGCCACCCCTCCTCGTGCTGCTCCAGGGGGGAGCCTATGTGGTGAAGCTGCTGGAGGAGTTCGGTGCAGGCTGCTCCATCCTGGCAGTGGTGCTCCTGGAAACCATCGCTGTCTCCTGGTTTTATGGTAAGAAACTGCCTCTGGCATGGAAAACATCCCGTGGGCACCTACACAGGTGTGTGACCCTGCACAGGTGAGTCAGTCCCAGGCACTGAGGGGCACAAGCCCATGGGTGGCTCCTGGCCAGGCTGGGCTGGGAATGGAAGGTGCTGTGTACATGTGGACAGCAGGATCCCGGGGCTGTGATGGCTCTCTCCTCTGGCAGGGATCCAGAGGTTCTCCCACGATGTCAAAGCCATGCTGGGCTTCACCCCAGGGCTCTTCTGGAAGCTCTGCTGGGTTGCCATCAGCCCAGCCCTGCTGGCGGTGAGTATCCATGGCCGAATTATGGACAAGGTCATAGCTGTCCCTCTGGACACCCCACAGGACAGCCACTCCCCTCTGCTGCCCAGCCCCCTGTGCCACAGTCACTCCCCCTCTCACTCACACGAGGTGACCAAGCTGCCAGGAGAGAGGACAGGGCTGTGGGACCTCATGCCAGCCCTCCCCGTGCTGCTGCTCCAGCCACACTGCCCACAGCCCCAGGACCTCACCAAGAAAGGCAGCTGGAAGTACATTTCTCAGCCCTTTCTGCAGCTCCTGGGCAAAGCTGGGTGCTCACATGGGTGCAAGTGCAGCTTTGTCTCGTCCTCCCAGCACACAGCATCCCTGGCAGGGCTGGCCACAGGTCCATCTCCCATGTGCTGGGCTGGAGCCGTCCCTTTGAAATGCCAGCTCCCACGGCACTTCAAAGGCTGCCGTCGGCAGAGGGGTCTAATCTCACCGGATCTGCAGGAGAAGAGGCCTTGTGAGGATTAATTATGGCTCTAAGCGCTTTGCCCTGGTTATTAAAGAGAGGAGTATTATCATCAAAGCAAAGGGTTTCGTTTCAGCACGGGGCTGCACGGCCCTGGCAGGCCACCGGCTCACAGGGCTCGTCAGGCAGAGGCCCCCAGCCCTCACCCAGCCAGGGCTGGAAGCCTGGGAGATGTCCCTGCGATGTCCATGCTGGCTGGGATTTGGGAGAACAGGGGGAGCAGCAGGACTCGGATGGTGGTCATGAAATCATGGAATCACAGCATGGTTTGGGTTGGAAGGGACCTTAAAGATCATCTTGTTCCATGCCTGTGCCCTGGGATGAGCTGCCATCAGTGCCAGGGCTGGGGAGATCAGAGAGTTATTTAGGTTGGAAAAGTCCTGTAAGATGAAAGAGTTCAAGCATTACCCAGCACTGCCAAGGCCACCACTAACCCATGTCCCCAAGGGCCACACCTACACATCTGTTAAATCCCTCCAGGATGGGGGCTCCACTGCTGTGCCAGGGCTGGACAGCCCTTTTGGTGAGGAAATTTTCCCTGATGTCCAACCTAACCTGGCACAACTTGAGACCATTTCCTCTGGTTCTGTCCCTGTTCTCTGTGAGCAGACCCTGATCCCCCCGGCTACCCCCTCCTGTCAGGGAGTTGTGCAGATCCACAAGATCCCCGCTTGAGCCTCCTTTTTTTCCAGGCTGAGCTCCTTTCCCAGCTCTCTCAGCCACTCCTGGTGCTCCAGACCCTCCCCCATCTCTGTTCCATTCTCTGGACACGCTCCAGCCCCTCAGTGTCTGTCTTGTTGTGAGGAGCCCAAACTGCTCACAGGACCTGAGGTCACTGATGGCTCTGCTGTTTCCAGTTCATAGTCATCAGCTCCCTCCTGGACCAGCCACCCCTGACCCTCTTTGAGTACCAGTACCCCGAGTGGAGCATCTCGGTGGGATTCCTCATTGGAGCATCGTCCTTCATCTGCATCCCCCTCTACATGGTGTACAAGCTCGTCTGGACACCAGGGTCCCTCAAGCAGGTCAGGAGCAGGACAGACAATCCCATGGCTCCTGGGTGGTCTGGGGTGGGCAGGGGTCAGCCCGAGGCTGGGGCTGGGGTACTGTGCAGGTGGTTGCCGCATCCTCAGTGTTAAATCCCACGGGGAGAGATGCTTGGGAAGGGCTCGGAGGAGCGTGGCTCCACGGCAGGAGGGAAACGCCCTGTGTTTTACCTCTCCCTCAGCGCCTCGCCGTCTGCATTCGGCCCGAGAAGACCACGCGAGCCCCCCAGGCAGAGGGGGTGGGCATGGCCCCCGTCCTGTAGCGCGGTGGCACGGCCGGGGGGGACACGGGGAGACTGCTCCGTCTCCCTCCTTGGCACAGCGAAGGGACAGCTGCCATCGCCCCCCGCACCGCCAGCTGGCATCACCACGACCAGCCCGGTAGAAGCGGCACCGCCGGAGCGTCCTGGCTGAGCAGAGCCCGTTCTCGCTGCTGGCAGGAGAACCTGCGATCCACGGCAGGGAGAACGGGACTCACCGCTGGGCCGTGGAAGCCAAGGGGACAAATGCCCGGGGCTGGAGGAGAACTCCAGCTCCCGGAGCAGATGGAGGAATTGCCGCTGCCCCCTCCCCATGACTCCCCCCGGCCCGTGCGGCCCCGCGGGTGCGAGCAGTGCATGTCTGTAGCTGTGCCGTGAGTGTTGGGAAAATAAAGCTGAGGTCGATGCTCGGAGATGAGGGCAGGGAGAGGAGCCGGAGCTCGCCGTGCTGTGTTCATGGAGCGCCGTGCGTGGCTCAGAGCTCGGGCTGGGCTGGGGGACACGGTGGGGGTTGTTGCTGTCCAGACACTCCTTGCCCTGATACAAAGATCCAGAATGCCGCGGAGAAATGGCCCGAGCACCGGGGTGGGTTCCAGATGCTGCTGAAGCCGGGCAGGTCGGTGCCTCCTGCCGCCCCATCCCGGGGGATCCAGGGAATAGGCACTTGAAGAAAGAAACACCCTAATATTTTAAATTTTAATATTTTATTTGAAAACCCAATGCCGGGTCGGGATGAAGTATACCCGGGCTTCTGTGAACCAGCCACCTGTCGTGGCTTCCTAGTCCCGTCCCATCGCTCCCAGTGCAGCATCACCGTTCCTCGGTGTTCTGGGCCCATTAGACACTTCAAAGAACCCACGTTCGTGACAGCGGGTGAACACACAGGGCTCGGGGGGGACACACGGGGCTGGGGTGGAGAAGATGGCCACGGGGGTGAAGGGACGCGAGGGGTGGACAGGCGGGTCCCGGTGCCGCTGCTGGTGCCGCTCCCGGTGCCGCTCCATCGCCCCGCTCCCCCGGAAGGCCGGTCCCGGGGCGGGGCGGGCGGCAGGAAGGGGCAGGGCNCCCCGCCACGACCCGGCCGGGGGCTCGCGAGTTGGTCAGGCAGTGTTTGATTATTGTTCTTTCTTTTCCCACCGCAGTGCTGCTGGGTAGCATCCTTAGCGCGCTCCTGCTCACCATCATCCTCATGGCCATCTGTGTCTACCGGCCCGTCCGGCGGAGGTAGCGGAGCGGGACCCGCCGGGGCATCGAGGGAATGCTGCTTTCCACCCGGTTCTCCCACCCGGCATCCACCATCCCAGCGCCGCTTCAGTCCTGCCGGTTCTCCCATCTGGCACCCACCATCCCGGCACTGCTCCGGACCCATCAGGTTCTCCCATCTGGTAGCCACCGTGCCGCCACTGCCCCACACCGGGCGGGTTCTCCCGTCCGGTACCCACCCTCCCAGCACTGCTCCCGGTTCTTCCCTCCGGTGTCCCCGCCGTCCTGCCGCCGCTCCCGTCAGCTGCCGGGGATGCCCTGAGGATGCGAGTGTGGCTTTTCACCCATCTCTGCCCGTGCTGTATCACATGGCTCCATCGTGATGTGGCTGCCAGCAATGGTCTGGCCGGGTGCTGGAGATCACCTCCTCCCTCAGCCGACAGACTCCTGGAGCTCCTGGGGGCGTGTCCGCAACAAACCCGTCTGGCTTGGAGCGGGGGCTGGAGCAACGCGCCTTCCTCCCAAATCGCAGCGTTTTGGGGAGGCTGATGCGGCGCCGTGAGCTCCAGAGCATCCCCGGGGTGTGCAGGCACTCGGGGGCTGGGATGTCACAAGAACAGAGCCGGACTGGGGACATTGGCCGAGGAGCACGGGCTCAGTCGCGCCACGTCTACTTTTTGCTTTCTGATTAATTCAGTTCCTTGTTTGAACGCTGAGTCGTGGGAGTTGGATGGAGCTTAGAGCAACCTGGGCTAGTGGGGGGTGTCCCTGTCAGGGCAGGGGGTAGAACAGGATGAGCTTTAAGGTCCCATTCATAAACAGTCCAAAGGTAAAAGCTCGGTGACCCAGCCAGCAGTGGGTGGGGCGGTCTGGTCCATTCTTGCCTCTGAGCAGAAACACTGATGCCTGACCCGATCCTGGTGTAGTTTTCCCGGGCCAGGCTTCTCATTCCCAACATTATTTGCTTTAACTCCTGGCTAAAATGCCCCAAGTAGCCTCACATCAAACCAGCCCTGCTGAACCTGTTGGGAACTGGGGTGCAGGTGAGCGATTCCAGCATGTGTTGGGCGTTGTCCTCCTGCAAACAGGAGCCTCCAAAGGTCTGCAAGCCCGGCAGATGCTCTGGAAGTGTTTGAGCTCCAGCCAGATCCACTTTCTGCAGTTTCAGTAACAAGTGTTTACACTGATTCCCACTTCCATACGAAGGCTGCTATTTTTGTTTTGCACTGCTACAAGTAGTAACTGGATTTTACTAATTATTACTTTGATATTTAACATAGTTTTGCTTAGTAATTTATTTAGAGTTTTGAAATGTAACGTCCGGAACAATTGTTGACCTGCTCTCTAAACCCTTGAGCTGCATCCGAGGTGTTTTCTGTTCTGTTTGAAGGACACCGAGTGCTGGCATTGAACAGGGATTTTCTTTCTGTGTAGTGAAACGACAGAGTGAGCCTGGCCTCAAACAGATGGAGTTATTAATCCAAGAGTGAGGCAGCAAGGCAGCACTGTTCTATTGCTTTCTGCTCTTCCTTTTGCTCACTGATTCCTATGTTCCTGACTTTTCTCAGTCCTTCATCACTGTGAAGTCTGGCCTGCAGCCTGTGCTGCTCGTGGGGGTGGATGGTGAAGCTCACAGCCCCAGCTCTGCATTCCCCAGAGCAGAATTCCTGTTTGCTCTCATTCCTCACTCCCTGCTATGCCTCTTTGTACAAATAAAACGCTCAGTAAACAATCCAGGCTCTTATTTATTCACGGCTGTGCTGTTTCGTATTAACTGCGCTGCAGGTCCACAAAGGGGTGAGGCTCTCCCAATTCTCACCTCTGGTTCCCTCACAGCTCCTTACCTTGTTTTTAGTGGGATGGCAGTGCTGGGGGAAGCCAGGGAATAGGATGGGGGAACGTTTCCATGGATGTTTGTCAGCAAGGAGCCGTTAACAGCACAATGGAAGCACATCCTATGAGGGCTGTGCAGTTACCAGCAGCTCAGCTGTGAATCAAAACTCAGCCAAAGCAGTGTAAGAAAGGTTTCCAAATAAAGAAAATCATGAAGTGCTGCTGTAAAAAGCCTTGAAATGGGGTCAAAAGAAAAAAAAAGAAGTGCTCAGTCTTGCTTTCAGGAACAAACAGCATGAACTTAACTTTTGAAGCTGGTTATAGTTTTAGAAGAAGCTACAAGTGTTTGTAATTCTGAGCTTCTCTTTCCTACATCAGCCTGAAGCTGCCTCAGAGAGAGAGGTTGGGCTCTTGTTACACAAGAGTCTTGGCCTTAAACATTAGACATACTCAGAGCCCTCTGCTCCTCTCTTACAAGAAGGGGCTGAGAGAAAATGATTATAAAGTTACCCTCGTGCCTTTCACTGCCTTACATCAGTGTTGTGCTGATTCCCCCTTTTCACAACAGGGAGACTCAAAACTTGGCTGACAATGTCCAAAAAAGGGGTTCTGGGGATTATGTGTCTGATTCACACTAAACCAGAACTACCTTTGAGAATTTCATAGATGATCATTTCACTTTAATGTACCAAAATACAACAAGAAGGCAGATAATTAGTAAAAAAAATATTCCAAATACAGTGCTACAAAAAAAAAAAAAACAAAAACAAACTCTGTGTGGTGTCATGTGCAGTACCTTTGGTTTTTCTTCCAGGACACAGAGGGCAATCATCTTACATTGAATGGGTTAAAAGTCAGGCTTTAAAAGAAGCAGCACCTGGCTGAGGGAAGCAGGGCCTTCTAGTTTTAGCTGGAATGATACAAATGTCAAAGAAAAAAAAAAAACAAAACAACAAAACAAAACAAAAAAACAAAAAAAAAAACCCAAAAGCAAATCCAATTTATTTTACAGTCCCAGACTAAGAAGCAGGAGTATAACAAAACTTCAACTGAAAGTGCTCAATGTTCTTTAGTTTAAATATAAAACCAGAACAAGTCAGCTTGAAAAATGCTATTTTTACCCCTCTTGTAACCTTTGAAATGCTTAGCAGAAGACAGGCAATGCCAGGCAGACGGGTTTGTAAAGGCAACAGCACTCTTTATTCCCACTGGAGGAATGCCCACAGCTCCATCTCCTACCTCCCACCTGCCAGGAGCTCAACACGAGGCCTATTCCCTTTTTCCAACTGTGACAGCCACAGTAATCCCCTTTGCAAAGAAAAAAATTCCAACCCAGCCCACTGCCCCTGTGCAGGACAGTCCCCATTCCTGCAGCACCCAGGAAGATGTTTTCAGGGATGCAAGCTGTCCCAGGGAACAAAACCAACGTGGAGAGGCCAGTCCTAGTGTACACTGAAGGAATTGTAATCATTTCCTATGTAAAACAATGGATTATTCATGTAAAATAGGGTTCCAAGTTACCAACTGCCCCACTGGTTATGATCAAGTTTTATAGTGATTTTACATTGGTTAATTAGTAGCTGGTCACCCAGAACCGCCCTGTTTAGCCTGAGGAACAGGAACAGTGTTAGGAGCAAGCTCAGAGCAGCTGTACCAAAGGTTCCTCCACTCCTGCCAGTCAGAGCAGAGGGATATTCCTCACATTGAACAACTGTAAGGCTTTCCTGTGGCTGTTCATCATGTACTTGTGGAGTGCACTCGAGAGTCACAGTGTGAGTACTGTAAACACCGACAGAAGTGCAGATAAAAGAGCTACAAAGATCCTGCATGGCCAAAAACCTGAGGAAAGCTGGTTAAAACAGACCTAGGAATCGTTACAAGACCAGTTTGATGAGTGCAGGTCTAGTGGCTTGGTTTAAAATCAATAAAAATATTCAGGTAAAAAAATAGATGTATTCACATGAAGGACAAGCGTCGGGGTTTTAAAAAGCAACACACATTTCCCTTGCAGAATTAAAACTTCTCTTCCAATAAGGATACATTAAAATCTCACCTGAACTCTATTCCTGGTTGCATTTAGCACCCACACTCAGCCATGCACACCGAGAGATCCCAAAGAAGCACCTGTATCTATCCCTTAATTTCTTGCTGCCCTCTGACCACGGGAATGAGCTGGTCTGGAATCACTGCAGAAACTGCTGCTGTACTGGACAGATGGTCCCATTTCAGCATCTAAAATTTTACTGGCTTCTTGTTTTGTCCTTTTTCAGAAAGCACTGGTTTAATCTGGAGCTTGGATGAGCTGTTCAAGTATAAAATTATCCCTCTTAAGCCAAAAATCTCAGTAACTAGAGGAGAGATAACCACATCTAAACAAAACTAACAGAGAACATCTGTCAGCATGAAGAACTACCGTGTGTGTATAGGCAGGGAGATGCTCTCCCATGAAACAGCTGGAAAAACAGGTAATGTCTTTGAATTATTGAGAAATAATGAAGCAGATGAGTATTTCTTTGGTAAGTAATGAAGTTTCCCTCCTGAACTCCCCCATAAATCAGGCTTTCAAGCTTTACTGCAATCCTACATCCTGATGCAAAGCAAAACCTCCATCTGCTCTTCAATAAATAAGTTTAGATAAAAACATTTCCTTCAAAGCTAAGACTGCATGGTTGGGGAGCCAAATGTGGAGTCCTGTGATCTGGAACTCTCCCAAACAAAAATAAATCAGGTTTTTGCAGCTGATGCCAACTTAGAAGGCAGGTGAAATGTTTCCTTAAGCAATCCAGGAGTGGTCTTCAGACTGACAGCTCCGAAAACCTCCAGTTTTACACAAACTTGGTCATCCCTGCTTCAGGAGGTCACTTAGGAGCTATTTTTCCACTAGAGAGAGCTGTAAAACTTGCTGAAGCTCTGCATCTTCCTTTTCCCGACGCTGCTTCTCCTGCTCCTCCTGCTCCCGCACAGACAATTCCATGGCGAGCTGCAAGTCTTTCTCAAAGCTGGAAGTTTCATTGGAGCTGCTGCTGTGGGAGTTCCCTGACCTCGTCAGAAAGCTCTCCTGCAGTGCCCTGATGGAAAAGAAGAACTTTGAGAAGTAAAAGAGACAGAGCCTGTCTCACATTCCTTGCAATGATCCTTCCTGGCAAGTGTTTTAGACTCACAAACCTGGAAATCTCTCCCAGGGGGAAGAAAACAGTTTGAGGAGATGAGAGGAGCTGTTTGAACACCTGTAAAATTCCCAGTGTCAAACCTTGATTCCTTTGAATCTTTCGTAGGTACCAACAGTTATATTTCCAATGGGCCTCTAAAAACATCCTCACCTGGTTTAAAGGATTTTCCATTTACAGAAGAACCCAGAGGATTCACTTCTTGGTTTCTTTGCACTTAACTGCAGAAAGACTCCACAGACACCAGAGCCCATATTTAAGCATCCATTAAATCTATGTTTTTAAGGATTATATAAAGATTTTGAAAAGAAAGAAGAGCTTGAAGTGTGCAGTCTCTAATAAACAAACATTCAACCCAGAGGGATCAAATGCAGAGTTTTAAGAGCAGAAGAGCAGGATTGGGTTTGTTTGTTGGGTAAGGAATCTGTTGTGTGCACAGACCAGTTCCACAGCTGGGCAGGACTACACTACATAAACCATGGAGGCCCAGTTTGGAGTCCTTGTTTCTTGGAAAAGTTGGAATAAGCACAAGACCTTGCTACTTATATACACGAAAAAACCCTGCCAAATTGCTTCATGCTACTGCTGGGGGTATTTTTGCTCTATCTCTGCATGGCCTGATGTGAAAAAAGGTACTTACTTCTGATACTGTATATTGAAGTCCTGGGAATATGCAACCGCTCCATTGGAATGCAACCCCAATTCCTAGAGATGGGCAAAGACAGACAATTCCACAGCAGTTGGCAGATCTACAGAGTAACTCACTGAAAGTAACCCTTAAACCACCCTTATTTCCTCTTTGAAATGCATGATTTTTATCTTCTGAGAACTTGAAAAACTGATCCTACATGGGCTTCTTTCAGCTCTTGCTGCAGTCCTTGCCCAAGCTGCCACTGCACAGACCCCAGAACTTACCTTATTTCCACCAGATTCCAACAGGCTCTGCTGGATGGCAAACTGCATGATCTCATTATCCTCATCCTGCACGTGGATGTTCCTGCCATCATCCTGGACGTGGTAGGATTTGGGGATCTCAAACACCGACTGGTCGACCTCGAAATTAGCACCTACAGGAGCCAAAGGAAGTTAAAAATACACTGTGTCCTGTTTGTAACAAGTTGTAACTGAAAAGATTCAGATGAATGGTTTTTTGCAAGATAACACATGGCAGCGTTATCCTCCCTGTTCCACCCCCTGCAGTTCAGCTTCTCTCTCCTCTGTGCATTCCACAGACAGGGATGTAAAAACGTGGGATCCCTGCACCTTCCCACCCCTTACCTGCATCACTCTGTGCACCTCCAGGGGAGGTTCTCTCAGCTGTCCTGCAGCTGTTGACATTTTCAAAAGTAATTCGGGCATTCAGGACATGAAACAGGGGAATTTCTGTAAGAGCACAAGATTTCTGTCAAAATGAGAACTCTTATTCACTCCCACACCAAACCCTCCCATGTTTATGGGGTATATATTCCACAACAGCTTCCTATAATGACAAAGCACAGAGTAACTCACTTCACCAAGAAGGTGGCTTTAGTTACTCTCAACCTCTCTCTAAATCTCTCATTTTAAAATAAGATTTGCCAAATTTAAGGCACTGAAGGTAAGAGGAAAGGGGCTGACAGCAGCTCATTCTCACTGAAATGACACTGTCTTCAAAATGGTATTTCTGAATTGCTCATTCAGAATTTGGATTCTGTGACCCCAGATGTACAAGACAGTGTTTTAGGTATCATTTAGAGATAGTAAAAGATAAGTAAAAGGCTAATGTGGTTAGTGTAAATAATATATTGCAAAACAAAAAGAAAAAATGGACAAGATGCTACAATAAGAAGTTGCTAAATATTACCAATTTTGACAGGAAACCCTGGTGGAAATTCCAGAGTGATGAAATCCCTAAGTCTGGCAAAATGAGCACTGGTTCTGGCCATCAGGTCGATGATTGGAGTGACTTGTTCCATAAGAGACAAGGGGAACTCTTCACTCATCCACAAGGTTGCTTTAAATCTTAAAGATAAAATAAGATAAAGACATCCTAAATTCACAGTTTAGGAACAGATGCAAAGCAAAACAAGCAGTTGGGCAGTGACAGGAGGTTGCTAGCAAGTTACAGCACCAGCCAAATGTTTGCTTTGACTCAGTGGAATTAAAAATAGATTATAGCTGAATACTTCAAGATCTGTCTTCTGATTAATTGTGAAAACTGGAGGAAAAAACCACACTGGATATTTGTAAGAATGGTTTCCAGGGATTAGATAACTGGGAAGAGACAAAGTAGCAACAGTTAAAATGGTATTTCTCACTTCTGTGTTCTAACGGTGACTTCCTTTGGTCTTCCTATGTCTCTGCCTTTCAAATCAAATTCTGGGTTGAAGTATTCCTCCAGAGTGATAGCAGTGGGATTGTTGGTTGCAGCATACTCTGTTGTCCTGGATGTGCTCTAGAAGAGAGGGAAAAAACAACCCCAAAAGTACTGAACAGACTGTGGCTACTACAAGAAACTTTTAATTTACCCTTTGTGAAGTAACTCATTCCCTATTTCAGACACAGTGACACACAGCCATAAATACCAGCTGTTATTAGACTGGTTTTACTGAGGTTAAAAACCTCCAAGCTTTTCAGAGACAGGAAAAATCTACTTAGATACTTTAAAAGCTGGAAAGCAACCAACACAAGAGCCAAAGCATTTCCAGGCTGCATATCCTTTACTAAAGTCAAGCCTTTGATGGAGTATTTGAACCCAAAATCTCTAAATCCCTGTAAATTTGCAATGCCATCCTGACAGAGAGCCAGCAAATCCATTATCCACTGTTCTTCAGCAGTTTAGAAGCAAGGGAGTTTCTAAAGCCATGTGGAATCATGGAATGGTTGGGGTTGGAAGGGATCTTCAATTTCACCCCATTTCCAACCAAACAAAAACATCCTCAGGGAATATGAAAACCTCACAATCAAAAGTGCTGCCAAACTAAGGAAACAAGAGGTGATCCCACACACCAGGAATTCCTACTGCCACAGTGACCTGTGCTGACACCAGACACTCACCTGAGCACCACATTCATGCTCCACTGTCCCCAGGAATGATTCCAGAGGGCTCCTATCAGCTTCAAGTAACAGGAAGGAAAACAAAGACATCCATTAGCATTAATTAGCAGTAAAATTGGCACTCAGGCCAGGCTTCCCACCCAAAGGGAAGTTGTTCAGATCTCCTGTGAGCTTTACCAGGCAAGCCCAGGACCTGCAGCTGACAGTATAAAACAAGTACAACACACAGGATGGAGCAAAGATTGTCACTGTTTTTTTTTTTATTAGGAGACACCTTTACAAATCCCAGTACCTCAGTGGCCTCAGAAAAGGAGAACTTCCATATAAAGTTACTGGCTGGTCACCCTTTACTCTAATTCCAATACCAGAAGAAATTAGTGGACCAAAACAAACAAAAACTCAAAGCAAACAAAGCCTCTGTGAATCTAGTATCCACAGCCAAAGGGAAGTAAGGGCATGAATACATTTCAGAGCAGAAAAGTGAAGTAAACCTTCAACAGTGTTGAAGGGCTTTTCTCCCTTCTAAATACAGCTGGGATAAAACCAGGCTCATTTGTAGGTTGAGAGTGAAATAATGAGCTGCCTCAGACACAGAACATGTCAAAGTCAAGCAAGGCAAAGCCAGCAAGAAGAGAATTTCCTTGTTTGTGTGCCCAGTTCTTCAGACACAAAGAGGAGGTGTCAGAAAGCCAAAGGGTTCTACTTATTTCCTGTTTTCCTATGGGGAAATACCTTTATATCTCCTCTTCTCCTCTTCTGTTAAATGTTCTGTTCTGATTCGTGTGATCACATTCACGTTGTTTGCCATGTAGACCTTACAAAAAATACAGGGACAAAAACAGAGCAGCAGCACAGGTTAAAAAAAAAAAGGTTCCCCAGTAAAACATCACCTACACAAAACTAACTGAACCAACCTCAACACCAGACAGGCATTTCCAAGAGATTTTAGGAGGGAATGGAAAAGGAAAGTCAGGGAACAGTATTTCCAAACAGAGATTAGTTACAAGACCTCATAAATGAAATCTAGTGACAGTTTAGTTCTGCAGGAACACTAATGAACCCCTAATGAAAACTAATTAACTAACGTCCAACTGAACAGCCCTGTAGTCTCACCAGGAAAAAACCTTCAGATAAATGTAAAAGCTACTCAGCACTTAATCTTCTAGTGAATGAAATTACAAAATGTAATTTATTGCACCAAATTCCAAACCTGGAGTAAACCATGGAAGTTAAATCTTGTGATTCTGGACCTAAATTCCTACCACAGTAAGGCCGTAAGGCCACCTTCAAAAACATTTCACTGAGGTGAAATGGAGGTGAAATGGAGGTCAAAACCAGCGTCAGGTGGAAGCTCTCTAAGCAGCTGTGACTCAGGAGCAGGGCAGAGTCCAGTTCATGAATTCATGATGCTACTCAAGGCTGCTGGTCCCTTGCAATGCTGTTATTACCAACAGGTTCCTCAACTTTCACACAGTGAAACAATGGCAATGCTCAAGTATGAGTTAAGTGCCAGCCTTTGGAAGGGAAGGATTGCTGGCAGCTTGGCAGAATCTTCTGTCCTTCTTCTCCCCTCTTCAATCTCCCTTTTTTCTCCTATATCCCTTGGTGACATTCCTGCACACAGGCTCCATCCCTCCCACAAGCCTGGAAGTTCCTCACTCCAGCCCAATTCTGCTGGCAAGACAATAAATGTCCCAATAGGAATTTTAAAGACCTGAAATAGGCAGGAAATACAGGAAAAGCACAACCAGACTTGAGTTTGCTGCAAGACCTGTCATAAGAACAGAACAAGCTTTACCTTGGCTTCATAACCATTGACACCTTCTGATTTTTCTGTCCTCCAAACCCAGAATCCAGATGTGGTTCTGACAAAAAGGGAACACCACAAGTGTCTACACAGCTGCATTTCTACACAGCCCCCACCTGGTTCTTCTAAATCTGTTTTTAAACAGCATTTGACAGATTATTAACCCCAGATGCCTGGAAAAATAGGTGTAATAATGAAGGAAGACAAATGTGTGTCTGTTAAAAGACACAATGTACACAATTTTTTAAAGTATCCATGTGAAAATTGTCTTATTTGTTACCAAATCCAAGTACTTGTCCTTTATTTCCAGAACATGCATTTGGGTGAAACGCAAATTTGCAGTGAGAAATTGACTTAGTCTTAGATGCCTTTTCCAACCTTAATGATTCTATCCCACTAATATGAGAAACTGGAAGTTATATGCCAATGATTTCTTTCAACTGGGAACTTTTTGCCAAGCAACAGCAGCAAGCTGACCAACCCAAATTTCTTTATCTAGTGGTTTATGCAGCTTAAAGTCATTTCAGACCTAGCCCTAAAACTTTTAATCATCAAAGCTTTTGAGAGCTCCTCATTAAAGCTTTTCTCAAACATAACATCAAAATGTTTATCTGTTAAGAGAAACTCTCTGTCTCACCTTTCAAAAGCAATGTTTTTGGTATCAAGGCACGTGCTGATGATTGGAGATGTAAGGCGTCTCTCCACATCTTTCCTCTTGGGCGTCATGGATCCCAACGTCAAACGCTTCATGTGCTGGGAGATCTCAAACCTCTCTGTGGTGACAAACTTGTCATCGTGGTTGATCTCGATGAGCTCTGCCCAGCCACCAGCATCTGGTGGAAAAGGCATGTTTCAAGTTGAAAAACTCAGCAAGTGTTGCAGGGTGAAAAGCTGGGGGTATATCGTGTATCAAATCCAGGTGGTTTTGCACTCAGCTGGGATCAAACTTGGAGATGAAACTAAAATAGTTTTTTATATGTGGGGCAGCAGAAAAGAAGGAGGAAAACTGAATAAAATACTGAAATTTTAGCCCTACTGATGCCTTAAATGGCTACCTAGACACAGAGACTAGGAATAAAGGAATAAAGGAGGGATTGATTGGAAAGGCCTTCAGAGGTACACTCTGGGCTCCAGAGGCTCCTGCCTCAGTGCATCCCAGCATGGACAATGACAGCTCACAAGCAGAACCCAGCCAAGGATGGAATTTGCCCAAGCTTGCTCCCCTCTCCCCAAGATTGTGGTTTGCAGTTGTTGGGCCTAGGAGGGTCTGGGTGTCCTTGGAGAGTGAGCTGGAGAGGCTTTGTTGTGTGTGTGTGAGCATGAGAGAACAGCACTGAACGAGCTCCAGGGAACTTCAGAGTTACACTGGATAAGTACAGGATTTGAAAAATACAGAAGTTAAAACCTAAGGCATCATTATCCCCTAATTTTTACTTCAGGTTTGCTCGAAGCCAAAAGCTAAGCCATCACAAAACAGTGTCTCTGTGAGACACGAATATAACCATAAAACCTTCGTAAAACACAAGAGGCCCTTTTGTGTAAAATCAGGATTTCTCACACAGTATTTGGGGATCAGTGGTGCAGGCAGGTGAGCTCTTTACCTTCTCCCTTGAAGATGACAGTCCTCCTGCCCCTCTCCCAGCTCATGTTCTCGAAGCCCAGCAAGGTGATGTCGACGCGCAGCTTGGCCCGGCTCTTCCAGATGCGGCACACGTCACTGGGGCACACCCTGGACACCAGGGGCACTGGGAGACACGGGAGAAATGGAAAGGGAAAATGTGCAAGAAGTGCAGCACAGAGGAAATGAACTCAAGCACAGGGATTGCTCACTCCTGGGAATGTCATTGAAGAGGAGGTGGGATACTGATCCTCTTTAGCTTTCAGAACAACCAGCTTAGGGCAAAACTGGCCTAATTTAAAGATGAATATGAAGAGGACATTTGTTCAGACTGAAAGATGTGGCATAAAGCCCATGCCTGGCAGTCTAATAGTTTGATACTTGAAACATTTAGTCAGCTGTGAGTCCTAGCGTTCATTACTTTCAGGGAAAAGCAGGTGCTTCCCAAATAGCAAGAGCATCCATAGATGACACATGATCAGTCATGGATGGCCAGGGACAGGTAAAAAAAAAAAAACCAAGAAAACTCTTCAGCAATTGCAACAACAGCTAAATTCTGCACTGCTAAAAACCAGCCAACCCAATAAATAGGAAACAAAGAATAATTGTGCAACAAAAACACAAGAGGTCATTTTGAGAGGGAAGAGAGTACGATTCCAGGGAGCAGATATTTCCCTGCCTGTGCTGTGGGACATTTGTAACTCCTTTTTGTAGCTTGGAATTGGTAACAAGGAGCAGGATTCTTACCCCAGCTAGTGAACTCCCATTTCATTTCCACATAAAAGTCAGGAGTCTGCAGAAGGAAAACACTTGATGAATACCTCATTAAATAGTTTTACTCTGACATTCAGTGCAGCATTTCCCATGAACATTTTACATAAAAGAAAAAAGGGGACCAGAACTGGAGAAATAAATGATGAGTGAATGCTAAAACTGAAATTGAAAGTAGCAAACACAACAGCTACTGCCCTGCCCCTGATGCTATCTGGGGAGCTGTTCTTCCTCATTTTACTGGAGAGGCAGTAATGCCTTCAAGATTCAGCCTGCAATGCTGGAGTTCATCACAAAGGATTTAAATAAAGTCAATGAAAAGCCTCCATGTCCCTCAGCGCTATGGAAAACGAAGGCTGGAACAAAACACAATTGCCCAGCTCACTGCAGTAGTTCACTTAACTGAACTACTTGAATGAGAATTCAAGCAGTGATTTCAGTCTGGAGTGAGAGTTTCCATTTCAATAAATCATCACCTCATTAATTTTCTGGAGCAGCTCAGGAACTCCTCCGAGGGTCATGGAGGTCTGCTGGTAGTCCCGATGCTGCAGGATCAGCTGCACCATCTCCGGATCCCCTGTGCTGACAGCCTCGTGCAAAACTGAAAGAAACCCAGCCACAGCCTCGAGTCACTTTGCTTGCTGACCAAAATTCCATATAAAAACAAAGAACACCTGCTACTGAAAGTATCACACCCCAAGCTGTCCTTACCCGTCCATCCCTGCGCGTTCTCCTTGGTCACATCTGCCTTGTGCTGCAGGAGGACCTTGGCAGATTCTATGTAACCCAAGGAAACGGCCAAGTGCAGCAAGGTCCGGCCCCGCGGATCCCGCTGGTCAACATCCTGTCAGTGTCGGAGAGAGAAACAACACAGCTCATCAGAGCTTACACAAACAAAGGGCTAATCCAGGAGTCAATATTCCCTGCCATTCCCATGGATCCGTTCCCAAACTCTTACTGCACCGCCCTTCTGCGGGGCTGCCTCGCTTCCCCACGTGAATGAAAGGAGAAGCAGAACGGGGCCTATGGAAAGACCCAAAAAACTGTAGGATGGGAGGTCGTGTTGATGCTTCTTATTTCTTTTTCTGTCATTATTTCCCCTCTGTCTCCCTCCAGAAGGGTCAGGAGGAGGTGGGAGTTCTGTGTGCATCACCCCACGGACAGCCAAGAGCCTGAGACCCCACAGAGGGCTTAAACTGTCCAACAAAATGGGGGGAAAAAGGGAAAAAAAAAGGCAACAGGGCATACAACACGGATTTTGGACAGCACTTTTCAAAGGACAGAAGCAGATGGTGTTTCACAAAGCACACACAGCACAATGAGGAGTGAGGGCATTCTCTACAAGTCACTAAAATAAAAAGTAAACTACACAGGCACAAATATCCAAAACATGCAAGCACAACATACTCATACCTTACACATTTTTCACTATTAGCTTAGAGATTTGAAACAGAAGAGCATCTATAACTAAAGGAAAAGGGGAAAGTCAATAGCAGAATGAGAAAGGAAGGTTATTATGCACGTTAACAGCGTTATCTGACAGCATCAAGTCAGAATACCTCACACAGAGTGGGGAAAGCTTCGGTTTAATCTTCATTTCCGGGGTGGAACATTAATTAATTTGCTTCCCCACCTCCTGCAGCTCCAACACTGCAGCACCATAAAAAGGCTCCAAGGGTCCCTCCCCACTGTCTTTGTTGCTGTTCCCTGGTCCCCACACGCCCGACCCAGTTTGCCACTCCAGCTGCAGCTGGGAAGTGGCTTCGATCCCTTCACACGTCCCTCCGGCAGCAGGAAGCTCATCCCAAAGAAGCAGGAGGAAATATATCTTTGGAATACTTAAAAAAAAAAAAGGCAGGTGTTTAAAAGCAGGTAAAGGAAGTAAGAGACAGACACAGTCCATCTTCATACGCTGCTGGTTTCCACAGGGAATGGAGGGAGGAAGCAGCGTTCCACCGGTGGGAGCTGCTGAGTGATCTCTATTTAAGGACAAACTCTCACAGGTGTCAGAAATAAACACACAGGAGCAACGTGCCAGTGAGGTTAAAGATTTTGTTAATGCATAAGATGGCATAAATCAGATAAAAAGTGACTGCATTCCAAAGATTCTCCCGAACCAGGGCAGGAACATGCTCTAAGCAGGAATTAGTAAGTCAGGTGCACTGTTAGAGCTGCAGGTGACAGTCAGGAGGTGGCACAGCTGGTCTTGGGCTCATGTACTTGTGGTGTCAGGTATAATTAATTAATCACCTCTGCTTATTAACTGTACCTTGCTCTAGCCCGTGTCAGAGCTTTTCCACAGCAGCTCGGCCAGAAAGATTTTTGCTGCTCGAGCTCTGCTGCAGCTTTCAGGCCATTTCCTTACGTCATCATGTCCCAGAGAGGGGACAGCTTTGTGTTTTCTACTCTCCAGCATGGAACAATGATCCTTTTTTTTTTTTTTTTTTACCAGAGATGCTGAAAGCATTCCAACCAATATAAAAACTCTGGCCCCCAATCTTGGACAGCAATAAATCTATGTGAACTGATGGTGCTCAGCAAGGTAGAGGCTGGTTTACTCTCTGGCAGCAGCAGCCTATTTTGGTGCACGTTGACTTCCCATTAAGATAAACACTACTTATTGCTTTAATAAATAAATTAATGAGCATCACAGCCGCTCTTCTTAAGCGACTCCTAACTCTCCCAAAGAGCTACTCTGCAGCTGCACGGGAATACTTAGAGCAAAGCTTTACAGATGGGAAGCCAGCGTTTAATATCTGACATAAAAACATATTCCTACACCTTCTTCCATCACTCCCACACCACAAATAAGCAGGTAACGAAGCGCAGGGATCCCTCAAGCCCAGCGAACGCTCCTGGCAGCACCCCCAGGGTGCTTCTCCCTGGCACAGGCAGTGAGCGAGGGGCACCAAGCCCCGCACTATGGCACAAGCTCTTCTGGGGCGACCAGCCCCCCTCCAGCAGCCCCCTCAGGGCCCAGGGCCCTCGTTACCTGGTCCTGCAGCTCCTCGTCCAGCCGCTTGTAGTCGTTATTCCAGACCAGGACGTGGAGGGGGAAGGCGCTGCTGGCCCCGCCAGGGGAGCTCATCCCGGCACACACCTGGGGAGGGGGAGCCAGGACCCCTCACTCTTTCCTCTCTGGGTTCTGGAGACCCCAAGTTGCTCAAGCCCTGACCCCTTCAGCTTCTCGTCACTCCTGGCACCCACCTGACCGAGGTGTGTGTGTGTGCGAGCCCGGGCCACAACCCCCTATGAACCCTTGACCCCGCTCCAAAGGGAGCCCCATGCATAAACCCCTCCGCGGGGGTCTCCCCTGCTCCTGGTGCCCCTTGAAGCCCCCCGCTCCCGAGGGTCTCGTCCCAGTGCCCCCTGAGCCACGCTCCCGGGGGGCTCTCCCCGATCTCGCCCCCTCAGCCGTCCCTGCCCCTCTTCCCTGTCCCTCCAGGGACGGCTGGGACGAACCACGGCGCGGCCGGAGCAGGGGGGCTCCTCGCGGTCCCCCGCACTCCACCGCCACGGACAACCACACGGAAAGCGGAAGCTGCTCCCCCTCCCCCTCTGCGGACGGACCGATGGATCGTCCCGCCCGTAGCTGTCCCATTGCCTTCCGCGCGGGGGGGGTGCTCAGCACTGGCTGCTCTCACCCCGCCTTCGCCCGGCCTTGGTTTCGCTCGCCTGCCCGCCATGGCGGCTGAGGGCAGGGCTCGCTGGAAAGCTGCCTATTCCACCAGACTTCCGAAGCCCCGTCTCCCCCATTCCCCCGCCGAGAGGGCGCAGCGCGCGGACGGGCGCGGCCCCGGGCGGGAGCACTCGGTACTGCGCCCCTGAACCAGAGCTAAGTCTAAGGCACGCCGTTGCCAGGAGTAAAGATGGCGGCACGGGCAACACGTGGAGCGGCGCTGGGCGGTTCAGGCGCGCATGCGCGGGGCCGGCCCAGGGCTGGCGGGGCCCGTTNCCCGGAGCGGCCGCCGCTGCACCTGTGAAGGGCCCGGGATGGTTTGGGTTGGAAGGGACCTTAAAGCCTATCCCGTCCACCCCCTGCCATGGACAGGACGCCTTCCAGGAGCCCAGGTTGCTGCAAGCCCCGTCCAGCCTGGCCTGGGACACTTCCAGGGCTGGGATGTAACTCAGTGTCCGAGTGTCCCGGGTCCCGCTGGCACCGCCGCCCCTCCCGAGCTCGGCGGAGGCTGAGCGGGGCAGAGCTCCGGGGAACATCCTGTGGGCACCCGACGGCATGGAAGGAAATGTGGAGCTCCCCAGTGTAGGAAGGAGGAAAGCTGACAGAAATCCACCTTCCAGTCACGGGGCTGAAAGGTGGGAGGAGGGCGTAGGTTGGGAATGTGCCGCTGGAAGGGACAGTGGCTGTTTTGGGGGGAGTTGCGAAGGCGAAGCGGGGCTGGGTTCGGAGCCGCTCATCCATTCCCGTATTCCCAGGGAGTTGAACCGGGGCTTGTTCCACGGCCGGGGTTGGGTGTAGGTGTCCCAGGCTTCCAAGGAAAGTCGTGGTGAGGTGTCTGGAGACGCGGACACGCTCAGGGAGCAGCGTCTGCTCTGTGCTGACACGTCTCCCACTGCAGATCCGTTTGGGAGCTTATGGAAACAGATCTTGTCTTTTGAAAGGCTGTTGCGTCTCCTGCCCATCTGTAGTTCTGCTGCTCGTGTGTCTAAAACTGCCCTGCTCTGTGTGTTTGTTCTCTCTGTATTTTTTCTGTCTCTCTAGTTTTGGCTGTTTGTGTTCTGGGCAGGTTCTTGCAATACAGTTAATTACTTATGCACGTACTGGAATGAATTAAAGCACTGTAATGTAGATAACACTTGAATTGACAGAAAATAGGATGTGGGAGAGGAGAGAACAACTTTTATTAAAACTGAGTTATGTTTAAAAAAAATATCAAAAATTCCAAATGAACTTCCAGGAAGTTACGTTCTTCTTTTTACAGAAGGAATTCTTCCCTGTGAGGGTGGTGAGGCCCTGGCACAGGTTGCCCAGAGAAGGTTGCCCCATCCCTGGAAGTGCCCAAGGCCAGGCTGGATGGGGCTCAGAGCACCCTGGGTCAGTGGAAACTGTCCCTGCCCATGGCAGAGGGTGGGACTGGGTGAGCTTTAAGCTCCCTCCAACCCAAACCATTCTGGGATTCTGTGATTCTGCTTGAATCTTTGTGGAATTTTGGTTTTACAGTAAACGGAGCTGGCATCTCTCAGGCAGGCAGTTGTGTCCCTATCACACAACGAAGCCTATCTGTGCTTTCACACATCAGGGGTGTTGTGGCGCTGAGATAAAGCTGTGTGAATGTTTGTGTTCCTTAAGCTCCTCGAGGTATTGGAATCACTGTTGGGGTAATCCTGTAACCCAGCCTTTTATCGTGACATTAGAGCACTGCCAGGTCTTTACTTATTTACTAGAAATCCGCTGGCTTATCCACGTGTATAAAGAAATCTTAATTTAATCCTTTTGTAAATAAAACGAATCAATCCCTTCCTTCACCTAAACCAGAGGGTTTGTCAGTGGGTGCAGGGGGGCTGTGTCCAGAGACCTGGGGGCTGCAGCCTTTGCATCACAGCGGGCGTGCCTGGCACCTGCATTAATTATTGCTTCCCCTGGAACCTCACCGGTGCCCCCCCTTTGTCTCTGTGGCAGAGTACAGAGGGTTTTCTTCGACACGAGGTGATCTTACAGGAGCTCTTGTGCTGCATTTCCTATCCTGAGGCAGGAGCTCACTTCTCAAACCCACGGCCGGGCTTGTCTTCGTCTCACGCTTCCTGTTTTGAACCACCCTGAAGGTTCCTGAAAGCGCCTGCCCAGCCCTGCAGCTTCTCCCTGCTTGTCTTCTGTACCAAAAGCAGCGTGAGCAGCAGGGCCAGGCTGTGACCACCCCTGTGCTGGGCACTGAGGCCCCTTGAGTGCTCTGTCCAGCTCTGGGCTCCTCTCTCCAGGAGGGACATTGAAGGGCTGGAGTGTGTCCAAGGAAGAGGAAGGGTCTAGAGCCCCAGGAGCAGCTGAGGGAGCTGGGAAAGGAGCTCAGCCTGGAGAAAAGGAGGCTCAGGGGGGACCTTGTGGCTCTGCACAGCTCCCTGACAGGAGGGGGCAGCTGGGGCGGGTTGGGCTCTGCTCCCAGGGAACAGGGACAGGAGGAGAGGGAACTGTGTCAATCTATGCCAGGGGAGGCTCGGGTTGGACACCAGGAGGAATTTCCTCATGGAAAGGGTGGTCAGGCATTGGAAAGGGCTGCCCAGGGATGTTTGGTGTTCCCATTCCAAGGTGTCCAAGGAAGGTCTGGATGTGGCACTCAGTGCTCTGGGCTGGTGACAAAGTGGGGATCGGCCACAGGTTGGACTTGATCCTGGAGGTCTTTTCCAGCCTCAGTGATCCTGGGATTCTGTGTATTTTGGTACTGACTTAAACATATTCTGATCGAGTCCATATGTAGATCTCTCTTAAAAATGACTCAAATTCCAAGACAGACACTTAACTGCATTAAATTTAAACCTAAAATATCCAGGGGCATTGGGTGTTGAGGTGGAGGTAAGGAAAACCCCCAGTGCTGACTGCTGATAATACAGAGCAATGCTCACCAACAGCCTGGGAACAAGGCAAGGGGAAGGATCCCTAAGGATCTCATCCATGTGTGATGAGGTTGTCTCTAACAGGAAAGGACCAGGCTCATTAATCTGGAAGGCTGCCTCAGTTTGGGTCATTAGGTTGCCATGAACTCATCTCACTCCATTGCTATTCTTTTTCTTCTTGGAAGTGAAAATTGTTAAATAATGGAATGATTTAAAAAGGAGTTTATGTGCTTGTTGTTAATTTGTTTTTTATAATTAGTTTTTCTTCTCTAAAACACCTGCTTTAATTTGGCTCTGGCCTGGGCTGGTTCTGGTGGATCAGGAGATGCTCCCATCCCTCGTGGCTCAGACAGGTTTGCCTGCAGCACACCTGGATCATCGACTGTGCTCAGAAACCACAGCAGTGATCACATCTCGTTTGCAGGGATTCAGTCCATTTGTTGCATGGGTCAGAGGAGACCTTTCCATAATGCACCACTGCTCAGATGTGTTCTGACAGGACTCAGAAGTTCTCTCATCAGATACCAGGCTCACCTTGTACTCGCTTATTTGGCCTCAGACTCATCTCTGCGTTTGAAATTAAGATTTTTCCAAAATAAAAAGATCTTGATTTCCTTTTTTCCTGGGATGTGCTAGGTCTGCAGCTCTGTCTGGCTGCTCAGCTGCCTGTTCCTGCCAGGTTCTGGCACACTGAGTTTCACGTGTCACTGACAGAAATTGGAGTTTCTTCTGGAGACTGAGCTCTGAGCAGCCGAGGGACCTGTTTGGTGTCCTGTGGGCATTTATTGTTTCAACCTAATGTGCCATTCCTACTTGATTTTATGCCTTTTGATGTTTGAAGCTACATAATAGCTCATGTGTATTATTTACCACTTCACTTCCCATCAGTTTTCTTTTTGGGCTGCTCATGAGATGGTTCAGTATGGATCTGGTGAGAGATAAAGTTATTTTGCTTGAGAATTTTGGATGTTATTGAGCCTTTGATTTGACACATAAGTATCCTTTTTTATTATGATACTCTTGAGTGTTTTTATTATTAAAAGTGGAAATCTAAAAGACATCGTTATATATAAAACTGAAAACTGAGTAGTAGGTGAAAAAGCCTGAGTGCTGGAGCAACTTTATGTGTATAGATTTGTTTTTTAAAAAGATTTTTGACAAGTTTAAAAAAACAAAACAAAAACAAGAAAAACCTCAGTTTTTCCAAAGATCAGGTAGGTAGTGTTGTTAGGAATACTTTTGTGGGAGTCCACAAAATAACAAGTAGAGCACTTCAAGGCAGTGATAAATTCAGTGTCCTGTTATGCTTAGAAAGGAAAGTATTTTCATGGGAAGAACTGCAAGCAGTGGGCCTTTTTCCCAAGTTTCCACTGCAGATCTCCTCCCTGTCCTTGGAATCTCACATCCCCCATGAGTGCAAGGACTGGTGTTTCCCATTTTCCCAGCATCCAGAGCCCCAGCAAGGCTGTAACATTTCCAGGCTCACACACTGGCTAAACAGGGCAGGTTAAAAGGCAGAGCTGCTCATTTTAGACTCTGCTTTTGCAACCCAAGGTCATGGTGCTTCCTGTGTTATAATGAATGGCTTCTTTTGCAGATCCTTGCTGGGCATCCATAAACAGGGGGATCCTGATCTGTGACGAGTGCTGCAGTGTGCACAGGAGCCTGGGCCGGCACATCTCCCAAGTGAGGCATCTCAAACACACCCCATGGCCTCCAACATTGCTGCAGGTAAACTGTTTTCCTCCATTAGAAACAGATAGAGTGATGTTTTAAAATGTAATTTAAATCACTAAACTTTTGTTTGAGAGGGGCTGGTCCTTTTAAGCTTTGCTTTTCTAAGTTATTCTCGTTTTGTTTCTCTTGTTTTGCTGGGCTGGACCACTGAAATAAGAATATTCTTAGCCTTTTGAATTTGATGCTTTGCTTTGGAAGGTCGCCTCAAGTTTTTTTTATTTTTCTTCACAATTCTGCAGTGCATCTGCTTCAACCTGAATTTTCAGTGTAATGCAAGCTTTTCTTTTCACTGGAACTGCTGTTGGGAAGAGCAGAGAATTTTAAGGAGGCTCTCACTACATTCCACATCATAACCTCCTAAGCACGTGCCCAGTTCTGATATCCCAGTAGGTTACGGATGCTGGCACACAAGAGTGGGAATCTGCTGGCTTGATACCTGCTTGAAAACAATTAGAGATATTTGATGAGTGCAGCCAGCAGCAAAATGTCTGTGTATTCTGGCTTTCAGATGGTGGAAACGCTGTACAACAATGGTGCTAATTCCATCTGGGAGCACTCCCTGCTGGACCCTGCCTCCGTGATGAGCGGGCGGCGCAAGGCCAGCCCACAGGATAAAGTGCAGTAAGTGGGAAATGCAGAATTGTTCTGTCAGAAAAGTGGGATTGTTTTATTCAGGGCAACAGGGAATCCATAGGAACCTGTGTGTGTTGGGTTTCTGGAAGAGAAAAAGGCTAAAGTAGGTTTTTTTTTCCTTTATTTCCAAGTATTAATTTATTTTTTTTTAATTTATTGAAGAAATGGGAATACAGTGCTTGAATTCTCTGAATTATTGATTTCTCTTGAATAGTGAGAAACCTTTGCTTGCACTTTATTCAAAGGATTTTTCTTTGTCATGTGCTTCAGTTAACTGAATGCTGCCAACAAAATGGAGTTTGATTGAGGAATTAAATAAAACTTCAGAGATTTTTGCCCCTGACTATGGTGCTACATTTTAAAATGTAAATAACTGTGTAGTAAGTATAGATCTTAAGTTGGCATGGTTTTAAAGTCTGTATTTCTTTTAAGAAACAGACACCACACACTAGAGTCTGCAGCTATTTGATGGTTGTAACAGATGTTTTCTGTGTGGTCAGACAATCTGCACTGGGTTGTTTTTTAATGAAAATATTTTTCCATGCCTAACTTCTCCACCAGCAACACGCAAAGCTCTGATTCAATCTTCACTTTCAAACTTTTCTTTTTCTGGAGTGTCTGTATTACTTACGAAGGCACTGATATTTCTTTCCTTTCCCTTCCTGTTGCCTGGGTTTCTCTTTGCAGTCCCAACAAAGCAGAGTTCATCAGAGCTAAATATCAAATGTTAGCGTTTGTGCATCGCCTGCCGTGCCGGGAGGACGACAGTGTCACTGCCAAGGATCTCAGCAAGGTCAGTGGCTCCTGGGACAGCACAGGCAAATCTCACTGACTTCCCTTACTTGCTTTTGGCTTAACTGTTCCTGCTTTTCTGCACAAATAAATAAAGCTTGACTTCAACTTGTAGCCCATTTTTTGTGGTTATCTATGTGGATGCTGGAGGTGATGTTAAGAGGCATTAATTGAGGTGAACTTGGAGAAAACCTTTTACACTAAAGATCTGTAGTGAGAACTCTGCATAGTCCTGTTTCTCAAAGCATGGCTGAAAAACAACTGCAGAATCACAGTTGTTGCTGCTGTATTAAATATAATTCTGCTTCTTTTTCAGCAACTCCATTCCAGTGTGAGGACAGGGAATCTGGAGACCTGTTTGCGACTGCTCTCCTTAGGAGCTCAAGCCAACTTCTTTCATCCTGTAGGAACACTTTTATTTTTCATTATTTTAATACACAATCAATTACAGTTCATACTATTTACACTCATTTCAGCTGCTTCATGTTGTATTTCAATCTCCTGCTCAGACCTGTTGGTTAAGTAGATATTTTCCTGAATCTCTTGCAGGAGAAAGGAAACACCCCGCTCCACGTTGCTGCTAAGGCAGGGCAGACTTTGCAAGCAGAACTATTGGCAGTTTATGGTGCTGATCCTGGCACACAAGATTCCAATGGGAAAACTCCAGTTGACTATGCAAGGTAGGAGTCTCTGATGTCCATAAATCACACGATGGACCTGCTGAGATACGTTTCTCTCCTGGAATGATTTGTCTGTTAAATGCTAATAATACTTTTTCCAGAAAGAGTGAATGAATGAAATTGAGGAATAAGTATTTTCATCAGATCACAGCCTGTGTTCTGGGTGCCTGAGACATCAGCTGTGATCCCAATGACACAGGCTGTGCCGATCTAGCAGCTCATAAATCAGAGAAGAGTTTCTGCAAGTTCAGGCCCCAGGAGTGGGGATTAACTTGGGAATTGCTGTAGGTAAAGGCTGGGTTGGGGCACAAAGGGTGGAACCAGGCTATGAGTCTGTGATGANGGAGCCCAGAGTGTACCTCTGAAGACCTTTCCAATCAATCCCTCCTTGATTCCTTTATTCCTGTCTAGTGTCCAAGTAGCCATTTAAGGCATCATCTGTGATGGGTTGATGCACTCAAACACATGCAGTGTTGGCTTGTACTAAATCTGTTTCTCTGCCCATTTCTGTGTGTCACTGACTGGCTCCTGTCCCCTGTGTGTGAGCAGGCAAGGGGGGCACCACGAGCTGGCAGAGCGGCTGGTGGAGATCCAGTACGAGCTCACAGACAGGTTGGCTTTCTACCTCTGTGGCAGGAAACCAGGTGAGCACATGTCTTGAATTGACTTTATAATGTATCCCATATCACTTACTCTATGCCCAGAAAATAAATCTTACACCTTTCTGTACCTTTAAACTGAGCCTGAGAGGGGAGAGAAAGAAAAAAAAACAAGAAAAACTTTTTCACAACAATGCTGTACTTCAGTCGCTACTCCTCTCTGTTGTTCTTCTACTATAAAAAAAAATAACTATAACTACTGCTACTGCAGAGAGAAGAAGAAACACCCTTCCTTACTTTGCAGCCAGTTTTTGGCTGTGTTTTCCTGGGACTTCAGTTTCTTCTTCTTCTCTTCTGGGCTTGTTCAGATCACCAGACCAGCACAGCAGCTGCACTCTCAGACCTGTCACTGGCAGCTACAGCACAGTTCAGACTGTGCTGTGTCATATTTGTGTCAGTGGCACTGCACTTTTTGTGTCTCTCCTAAATACTGTAATGTTATATAAATTACACAGAGAAAAAACAGAGAAAGTATAAGATGCAAGATTAGGGATGATGCTTTTAAAATTCGGATAAAACTGCAAGGTTTTAAATAGATACAAATTAAACACAAAATTCCTTCCTGTTTTTCCACAAATGCATGTTTTTTATATACTCTAAAAGCTCTTCCAAGTAATTTCTTCTAATTGAAATGCAGCAGCAGGGCAGTGTTGTATTAAGTGTGTGCCTTTTGAACACAAGGACACTTACAGATTTTAACTGTAAAGGTACCTGTTTTAGAACTTAATTTTAATTTTTAATGGAATTTCAGTACAACTAATAAGCCTTAATTGGCATCTTTGATAACACCTGGAAATCATGGCAGAAGCCTGCTTTTATAACTTGCTAGTTGCCTGTAATTGGAAATTGAGTAATTACATGCAAGATAAATTATTTAATGTTGCCTGATGCTTATATTACTGAAAACTGTAGGCCAATACCAACCTATTAAAGTGCAATTTGTTTTCAACTCTAGAGCACAAAAATGGGCAGCACTTTGTTATACCTCAGATGGCAGACAGGTAAGTTGCTGATCCCATCACATGTCTGAAAACATCAGAGTAAAAAACCCCTAATCATAAAGTTTTCTTTCCTTCCTGAAACACCTTTTAAGCTTGTTGCCATTCTGTCTTTTTTACCTGTGCCTTTATTAGTCTTGAGAGCATTTTTTCCTAGAAAAAATACTGGGATATGAACAAATCAGAAAATTGTGGAAGTTGACTGTATTTGTTAAAATACAGGGTGAAGGTGAGACATTTCTATGAAGGGAACACACATGGGGAATTCCTAGGAAGCAGATTGTGGAAATAATTTAAGGACCAACTGAGTATTTTCCTGATTTTTGTAATGCTTTTAACTTTTGGTTGTGATCAATGAAATCATATTTGTATAAGAAGCATCAAGTACTAATTTTAAGTCCCTGTTCCTCTTTTATTGCTGTGCAATTGGAAATAAGACGGCTGTAAGTAAACCACTGTCCAACCTCCTGCTTGCAAAATTGCTGTGAAAAACTGTAATAACATAAAAATGGTGTGGGTAAAAAACTGGGGGTATTCATTTTCCAAAGAATTATCGGTATTATTTTGTTTTAAATTTAAAGATTGTAGTGTAAGAGAGCATAAGAATGTGCTAATTGTGATGTTATAGTAGCAAAATTAGTAATATCAGTGTGTTAAAAATAATGCTAAAAATACTACAATATTAGGGGGTTTAAGATAAAAGTGACATTTTAACCACTGAGTTATCAAAATGTAGAATTTCGATGTGTAGAAGCCATGTAATGCTGTAGATGTAATGATCACTTCTTGTTTTCATAGCAGTCTGGATGTATCAGAACTGGCAAAAGCAGCCAAGAAGAAGCTTCAGTCTGTAAGTAAAACTCCTTTTCTAGATGTGGCAAACTCTGCACTTCATCTTTCAGGCTTCCTAACACAAGCATCTCTTGACTCATCTTCTGTAGGAACAGCTTGAAACACACAAATGTTTTGTGAGCCTTCACTGTTCAATGAAGTCCTCATCTCCGGTGGCATTTGGTATCTCATTCCCACAGTGCCTCTGCCTCACCCCAAACACAAAAGATCTTTTTGTGGTCAGATGGGAGAGGGAAAAAAAAATCCATTAACCAGGAAAGGAGAACTGTAGAGCAGAATGGTTGTCTCTGTACCTAGAAATGGGGTGGTCACACATGTCTGCTCCCTGTGCAGGCTGAGAAAGGAACATTTCTATAAATTAGAGAGGCTTAAGAAAAGAGCAGAGCTGTGGTGTTACATTTTCTCTGTTATTCTGTTATCAGAGATCTTACTATGTTTCATTTCTTTTCAAACTGTAATTATTCTCTTCTACCCTTAGCTAAGCAACCACTTATTTGAAGAGCTTGCCATGGATGTGTATGATGAAGTTGACAGAAGGGAAACAGATGCAGGTGAGTGAGGCTTTCTGGAATGAAATCAAACAAATCTGGATTGTTACTTTACACACAAGATGCCAATCCAAGCCCTGTGTTCTGCTCAAGTGCTTCTGTATTCAGCGATTACTGCTGAGGGGAGTTGCTTTGTCTTGCATTGCCTGAAGGGGATGTTAATTGAAAAAATCTTGTGTTTTTCACAAAAAGGAGAACCCTCTGGGGAAAATCTTTCCTCTGAATTGATTGTGTTTGTGTTTGAAACTGCAGTCTTTTATTCGACAAAGAAATACTGTCAAGCAGTACAGGAAGGTTATTCCCTCTTTTTGTTTTTTCCTCTGGAGCAGTTTGGCTTGCTACTCAGAACCACAGCACACTCGTGACAGAAACCACAGTGGTCCCTTTTCTTCCTGTAAATCCTGAATATTCCTCAACTAGGAATCAGGTATGAAATGTTCTTAATCCTGTAAAAATAATTTAATAGGCCAGGTAATTAAATGAACCTAAGTAATATTGCTTTACTGCATTTCATTCTTGTAGAAGAGTTGCACCTCCTTGGAAAGAGGTTAAAATAATTTCACGTTTCCCCTTTAAATCACACTTTTTGCAATAAATGTGGTTGAACAGTCAATTCAAAGTGTATAGTCTTAGTTTTTCCTGGGAACTCTGCTGTTCATCTGATACAGGATGTATTTTTCTTGTCCCTGCAAGAAAATTCTGTATTTATATATTCTGTATTAATACAGAAATTCTGTATTTAGGGAAGGCAGAAACTGGCTCGATTTAATGCCCACGAGTTTGCTACACTGGTTATAGATATTTTAAGTGATGCCAAACGAAGACAGCAGGGGAATTCTCTGAGTGGTTCCAAAGGTGAGTGAGCTTTTGTTGTCAGCTCCTTTGCAGGTACTTCTTCAGTAGTTTCATCACTCTCAGGGCCCCTCAGCAGTGCTGAATTAAGAGAGAGATCCATTGTTTTTATATATTGGTTTTTATCTGGAGAGAAAATCCAAAAGAATCTTTTCTAACTTTTATTTTTTCCCTATATTTTTGATTTGAATGCTGCCACCCATTTGTCCAATGTAGTCTGTTGGGATTTTTTAGTTTGTATGAATTTTATTAAGCTGCTAAACAGTTCTCATGACTTAGTTTAAGTTGCCCAAACACTTAGAAGAAATGAAAAGACAAAAGCATAAAACATTGAACTTTGGGACAGTAATCATTCATACCTCTTAGGTGTATCTAAATTAATTTTTTTTGAAATATGAACTTCCATTTCTTCTCCAGACTTATTAGTATGTGTTTAATGTGTTGATCTGCAGAAAATGTGGAGCTGATACTCAAATCAATCAGCAATCAGCACAGCAGTGAAAGTCAGGACAATGACCAGCCTGATTATGACAGTGTTGCTTCAGATGAAGATATAGATCTGGAAACGAGTGCAGCTAAATCAAACAGGCAGAAGGTAGGCTGGAAATAGTGATACACCCCCAAGTGTTATTCATAAAGGTAATCTGCATTAATTATCAGAAAATTAATATCTTAATTTCATAATCATGCCTCAGTCTATGAACTTTCTACAGTTAAATGTTGTTGCTTAAGGAATTTTTATTGTTTAAAAAAATACCTCTCTAGAAAAGTAATGTGTATGTCTGGAGATAAGATATAGATTTAATTGCATAAATGAAATAATTGGATCTGCCAAAAAGCTCTGAACCACTGATTCTGTGGTATTTCACAAACATTTACTGCTTCCTACTGAAGAAATACAGGAGACCAATAGTGTCCAAGTGAGTTAAACCATTCCTGGAGTAATGCAGAATGATATCAAAGGGCAGTAAACCTGGTAGTTCTGGTTTAATCTTCCCTGGGAGATGCACACTGGATATTTAGCAATCTGTCTTTTATAACTTTGCAGTTCTTTATTGCATATTTTTAAAAAATCCTTATAAAACAGTATTTTGTCACTGAAACAATGATGGAAATGTTTTTAGAGGCACTAAAAGCTAATTGACATCAGATTGCTTCTATACAGGGCTTAAAATGATTCTGGTTAATGGATCTTATTAATTTAAACTCCATTTGAACTGTGATGCCTTTAAAGTAAGTACTTGAAAAGCTGTCGAAATCTCACGCTCTTGTTTTCTTCTTCTTAATGGTGTAAATATTTTTCTCTTGCTTTTCCTAGAGCTTGGATTCAGACTTGTCAGATGGACCAGTGACAGCCCAGGAATATATGCAGGTTAAAAATGCCTTGGTGGCTTCTGAGGTGAAGATTCAGCAGTTAATGAAAGTGAACATCAACCTGAGTGATGAGCTGAGGATTATGCAGAAAAAGGTAACAGCCACAGCAGAGGGAACCCCCCTACAGCTCTTGGGGTGTCTGAAGTTGTCAGAATAAAACTGCTGGAACTGAGGATGAAATAATCCAGTATTAGGATAGTGAGAAAACTCATTTTAAAGTGGAGCTGCTTTGGGATCAGATATGAGACTATAAATATGTGCAACACATGCTTTGAATGTTGTTTCTTCTTGGTGCTGGTGGTGATCCAACCTAGTAAACCATGATTTGATTTACTGATTTGATTTATGTCAAAACTTTGACATAAGTTTTTCAAGTGACAAGGCAGTTGCTGCAAGTCTTGTGTGTTGTTGCTGTCTTGCTTCAGTATAAGCAGCTTTAAACAATGAGGAAGCAAGTGCCAGCACACATCTTATGTGTGTGCACTTACCTATATTTTTGTGGGGTAAAGGACAATTTATATCTGAGTTCACTATCCTGTCTGTCTGGCTAGAAAGAGCTGGCTGCTTACCCTCAGAATAATCTCTTTAACTAGTGTTTAAAATCCTGTTTTCCAAATAATTACAATCCTGCAAGAGTGATGTGTAGAGAAAGTTGTTCAGGCTGTAGGGTGGAGCTGCTGTTTTGGGGCAGAGCAGGGCTTTTGGAGAGTGGTGAGGCTGGGCTAATTCAGTATATTGGAATATCCTTGTCTGTGAAGTGCCAACATTCTCTTCTATTCTGTTGGAATCAACACTGGGAGATCTCAGGGTGTTTCCTTGGTCTTTCAACAGCTTGTGCTGGTTGAGCACTTCTCTTGCATCAATTGAATTAACTTTTCACTTATATTGAGTTTCTTTAAACAGATATAGTCTATTTAGGGTAAAAACAAAACAAAACAACTTTTTTTAAACCTGTGAATTAATGAGGCTTTAGGATATTTACATGGTGTAGCAGAAGGGAGATCATTGCTGTGCTGCAGTTTTTCTTCACTGCATCTTTTCTTTCCGATGTGTTAATATAGCAAACTTACTCCAAGTCCACAAAATAATCAGAATTGGTGCATTTTTGCTATCAAATAAATACATAATAATAAAAAGCTTTAAAATGCTTTCTTGTTGGCTTCTTAGATAGCACTAGCTGATGCCTAATTTTCATAGGCTAAACTCTCTCCTTGCTTTGCAGAGCAAGCTCGAGTTCCTTTGTGCTGCCTCTGGTGTCTGTGCTGCAGTTCTGGCATTGTCAGATTTCATGGGCCTTATGTTAAAGTCTTCTAAATCCTTGTATTGGCTGCTGAAATGGATCTCTTTGCTTGGAAAACTGTTGTGTTGGCAGTCCTTCCCCCCACAGGAAGCACAGGAGTTCCCCAGAACTCATTCTATCCCAGGATTCCTGTGCCAGTAGAGCAGGCTGGAGGGGAATGGGTCTTGTGTTTTGGACTGCAACAGCCAATTTTAACATCTAACTTAGCTTACAGCCCAGCAGCTGCTGGAAATCAGCACCTAAATATTTCCAGATCTGGAACAAAGGTGTTTTTATGCTTACACCAAGCAAGTCAAGTAGATTTTGAAAAAGAAATGAACCCCCAGCTGGATTTTCTAGCACAGCTGCAAGCGTTTGCGTGGTCACTTTGCTTTTGGCACTTGCTCTTAGGAAACCAAGTCCCACCGCTAAACATTTCTTTCAGCTCCAAACGCTACAGAGTGAAAATACCAACCTCAGAAGACAGGCCACAACCAATATCTATCAGGTGCAAAGTGGCTCTGAGTACCCAGACCCCAGCAGCAATTCCTCCCTAAAGCGGCGTCCATCAGCCCGGGGCAGCAGGCCCATGTCCATGTACGAGACTGGCTCGGGGCAGAAGCCCTACCTGCCCATGGGGGAGGTCACCTACCCAGAAGAAAACATCACCAGGCTGCAGCCCTTCCCTCCACACGTGAGTAAAACCTGCTGCTGCTTCTGCATTGCCTCTCGTGTTCACCTTTCCTGTCTCTGCTCGTTCACTCAGCTGCTGCCTCAGAGGGGAAAAAAAAAAATGGGGGAGTAAGAACTGTGAGAATTGTTCATGTTTGCTGTATTAACATGTCTGCAGGAGCCTGATGGTTTGAAAAGCAGAAGCTGTAGCAGTTCTGGAATCTGTAAACTGGAGCTTTTGGCTTCTGCTCAGCTGGTTTTTTAACCAGACTATATTTATATATATATATATCAAATATCAATGTGTGATTGTCTGAAAAACAGGAAGCGAGGGGAAAATGCTATTGCAAGGAGGTAGGTAAAGTTCATGTATTTCTGGAGATGTGCAGACAGGTACCAATTTGTGGAATTTCATAACTACCTTGCAAAAATAAAATTAAATTGAAAAATTTTCCCCAGACCACCAGTTTCTTATTCTGAGTTTGGAACTGGAGGCTGGAGATGGTTTCGATCTGCCAGTCGAGCAGATTCTTTTGGTTTAGTATTTTCCTGTGTGATGTGGAGAGGGAGTTCTCTGTTGGCCAGAGGGATTTTGCACTGAGGTGTTCACACTTGACACAAGTGACCCAACACACACTAGTGTTTCAATTAACAAGTGCATTTAATTAAATAGCACAGTTAATTTTTTGTTTCACCTTCTTAGATTGCCTCATGGGCAGGAATACAGGACAGTGGTTTTTTGACACACATTTAAAATGTGTGGATTTTTGGCAATATCTTTCCCTGTTGGTAGCACTGTCTTGTATTTTCTTCCAGTTAAATCCAGTTTAAAATGTATTTTGAAGTTACCTTTGGCACAAGGGAGGACAAATGTTCCATGCACATTCCACTGAAGACAGTTGAATGCTCCAAGGGAATCAGTCCTCACCTTCAATTAAATTAATTTAAACTATGAAATCTTGATCATTTGAAATCATATTGCCATGTTGATGTGAAGGCAGCAGGAAATGTCAGAATTCTTCTGTGTGTGACAGTGTTTGCAAAATGTGAGGGTGTTTATAGGTTCTTGGGTCATTTGAGTGGAGATTTGGATAGGAGTAGCTGTTCTGAAGTATTGATTCATTATGTGGAGTTAGTTAATTTGGCATATGGTGAATTTTTTTAATTCTCCGTGGAATTTGGCACCTCTGGAATCTCAGTATTAGAACGAGCATGAATTCAATTGTGTTTTGAAAGAATTAAGCCCGCTCAGGCTAAGCCAGATTCTCAACATCATTCTTGCTTTATGTCGCCCCCATGGTTTTAAGAATGTTCCTTTAATTTCAGTTAAGAGTTTGTTTGTGTTTTGGTTTTGGTTTTTCCCGAGTGTTTTTCTCTTTCCCATTTTTAGATCGGGAGGAGTGCGTTTGTGACCTCCTCTTCATCTCTACCTTCCTTCCCCTCCACGCTTTCCTGGTCGAGGGATGAGAGCACACGAAGGGTTAAGTACCTTCCCAATCGGTCTTTTCTCTGGAGGAGGTGCCAATCTCCCCAGAACCACATCCTCTCTCTTCCCCCTCTCACTGCCTGGCCTTGCAGCCTGCATGGAGCAGAACTTCCTCCCTTCTACTCCTGCTGCCACCAGCTCTGGGCACTTGCCTCTCTCTTAACTTCACATCTTCAGCCTTTAACACCACGCACAGGTCACTTGTTCAGCTGCACAACAGCCCCAGGACAAGCTGGCTGCTGTTTGGACAGTGATTTTTCCAGGCTCTCACTGATATTTCTAAGCCAATGTACAACTCTCCTGCTGACTAAAAGCACTGCATGAGGCCCAGCTTCAAAGCTGCTTTCCTTGGGGGCCCGTGGCTTGCACCAATCCAGGTGGTCCTGATTGACTGTTTGCCTTACAGATACCAAATTTGGAGTTTTTAAATGTTTACTCTGGTTTCTCCCTGCCAGGACACAGAACCTGCTTTTTAATTCCTTCTGTCCCCATTTTATTTTGACTCTACTGTGTTTGGACATATCAGTCCAGAAAATGCTAAATTTGCAAGTAGGGATAGATGATAAAACTTTCAAGGGAATATCCTGCTTGGCCAAATGGAAATCTGGGTTTGGCTGCAGTGCTGTCTGCTACTGGAAACTTGCACAGAGTTTGGTTGGTTGTTTTTATTCTACACTGATTCTGTATTAGTGATTTCATAGTATCCTTTTCTTATAATTCATCACCGCTGTTTGTATTTCTGACCAGATGGTAGAGCTTTGCCACTATTGGTGTTGTCTATACACCTAGGAGAGGGGAAATGTCAGACTCTAGATATCATAGTTTCTAATCTTCAAAATACATGTCACTTTTACAGCTGGTCTTTATCAGCTGTCCTGAGAGAGGAGTGTCCAAAAAAATGCTGTTTTTTCCTTCTGTGCAGAGTAACTTTAAAATTGAAAAGGGTTCCTAACTCCAGGTGTTTCACTTAAGAATTGATGGGTTTAACATCAGTTGAGTGCCTAACAAATGTACTGAATCTCAGCCACTGAAAAACAGTTCCTGGTCACATTTTTGGTGTGTCCTTGAGGTAGAAGTGTTATTTGGTAAGCTGATTCCTAAATATTTGGGTCAGGGATGCACATTGGCGATGACCTTTACAGTTTAACCCTTGAGATGTCTTCAGGGTTTCTGTAAGAGCCCCAGGGCTAGTTTTTGGGGCTGTGAAGGACCCTGGGCTGCTGCTCTGTGATCAGAGTGACACCAGCATGATGTGTTTGACACCAGACGTGCTGTGCTGGAGCTGTGCTGGGCACCTGGGTGAAGCTTTGCAGTTTTTAGATGACTTGAGGAGGCAGATGTGTGGTGATCCTGGAGCCTGGCTGAGGATTTGGCCTCCAAGCTCATTTTGGTATCCCTTTCTTCATTCAGCCTTTGCTCTGGGATCAGCCTCCCAGCTGGGTCAGCCTCCCACTTTGCAATGGGCCTACAAAGCTCAGTCCAGCCTCTGCTTCCCCACATTCCTCCTGCTCTCATTTCAGCTTCCACTTTGGAATTGGCCCCAAATTTGACACAGTTCTTCCATGGCCCTCTACTCTGATGGTTGGGCCTCCTGCCCTTGTTGCATCCTGTGCTCTGGGGCACAGCTCTCACTTCTTTGGTCTTCCAGCTCTGCACCAGTATTAAGCATTCAATGGGCCTCAGTTCCTCAGACTTTGGCCTCCCATCCTGTTTAGGGGGGTTTGCAGTGAGCTTTAACCACTCTTGTGTTGGCCCCCAAATTGTAATGAGTTCCAATTCTCATTGGTTCTTGGAGCCCTTGGTCTTCCACCTGCAGTTTGGACTCGCCCATCTCTGTCTCCTGTTTTTGTTTTGGCTTTCCCTTTGCCACAGTCTTCAGCCCTTGTTTTGGGCTCCATTTTGCAGTGGTCTTCCCAGGGCCAGCCTCCCACCAGTTGGTTTCCACTCTGCATTCAGCCTCTCCCCCGTGGTCTCTGGCCTCTCTTCTGCTGTCTTGGTCTGGCCTCTTTTTCTCTGGGGTTCTCCTCCTCTCCAGGGGTTCTTGCTCACTCTTCAGGCTCCAGTTTTATGGTGCTGCTTCTCCGTTTGGCCTCTACTCCTGGTGGGCTTCTCAGTGTGTGCTCCTGGGGCAGTTTCAGTGGCAGGGAAGGATGCTGTGCTGTGTCTGTCTGTCTGTCCTGCCATGCTGGGTGCTCAGGGGCTGGTGGCTGTGCTGGCAGTGCCCAGGGCCTCGGGTACAATCTGAGCAGGAGCCTGGCATGGGGAGAGGGGCACAGCAGCTGCTGCAGGAGCTGTTGTGCAAAGAGCAAATCCACGTGCGCAGGACATGGCCCTGGCACAGCCCAAGGCTGTTCTTCCCTGCACAGGCTGAAGTAAATCTGTTCCTTGCAGGCCTCAAAGCTGGAGAAGCAGAGCAGTGTGTCCGAGAGTGATTATGACAACCCCACCACCCCCGTGGAGCTGGAGGAGCCGGGGTAAGTGCTGTGACAGAGCTGCCACAGCTTTGGGGTGACAGGAGACTGTTCTGTCCCCAGGCCAACCCCAGCTTTGCTCCCCTGCAGGTTGGGCAGGAAGGGCCGGCAGCGCAGCGTCATTTGGCAGGGGGAGGGGTCCATCCCTGAAGACACAGACTCAGCCCCCAGCTCCAGTTTGCCCAGCACAGAAGATGTGATTCGGAAAACTGAGCAGATCACCAAAAACATCCAGGAGCTGCTGCGAGCGGCACAGGAGAACAAACATGACAGGTAAAGAGGAAGCGCTGGAAAAGCTCTGCAGTTGGTGAGAAAACAAAGAAAATTCTCCAGGTGTTTTCACCTGTAGTACAGGTGCAAGTGAAATACAGCCCCACTATTTCATACCTGTAACATATGTAGGTCTGTGGTGTTCCCTGGTGTCCTGGTCTTAGTGCCACAGGGCAAGCTGGGGATGAGTGACCAGCCCCTTGTGAGTGAATTCTGGCTGCAGTGCTGCCTGCCCTGCCCTTAACTTGGGAATAGGGCACAAATCTTGTTGGATAAGACACAAATCAAATGTGTCGTAGAGAACTCACTGCAAGTGTTTCTTGGGTCTTCACCCCCTGTGTCCCTAGGTGATCGCACCCCACAGAATGTGATGGTAAATACCAGGCCTTGCTTCAAGAGAAAAACCGTGAAAGGGGGGGAATTTGGCTTTCCTACTGAGGTATTAGTACAGATTATGTACCAGCAAAAGGTATTTTGAACTATTAGGTTTAGACACAGACCCAGCTGAGTAAGCAGAACACTGACTGAGCACATCAGGCTGCAGCAGCTTCAGCTCCCTCAGGGAACTTCTGGCCCTCCTGAACAATTTCCAGAATACCTGTGAGTGACTGAAAGTGATACTGCTCTCACTGATCATCAAGTGGTGCTCCACACAGCTCTGTTAGAAAGCTGTAAATCGGTTACATATTCCCAGGTGTGAGCACATTTTGGGGCTGGAACACTCTGGGCTCCAGCAAACCTGGCCCTGCAGGCTGGTGGCTCTGGCCCTGCTGTGGCCCCACCTCGGTGCCCTCTGTGCCTGGGAGAAAGCAGCAGCGGTTTGTGTTGAGCCCTCACTTCCTGCCTCGCTCAGAGGAGTGCACAACAATGGGGCCACTTTTGTTCTGTGTTTTTTCCTTCTTGTACTTTGCTATTTTTAGCGGGGCCGGCGTGGCCTCTCCTCCTCATGCCGAGTGACGATTTCTGCCGTGTTTGTGCTGAGCTCATTGCCCTTGGTGTAACCTTTTCCAGTGCAATCTCTTGTTGCTCGTTTCACACAGAGAAGCTTTAAATGAGTTTATTTTTTATGTATATCACACCATACAGTATGTGATTATTTTCTAAATCATTGAAGGAAACAATGCAGCGTACCTGGCTTTCACTGTTGAATTGATCAGGTTTTTAAAAAACCTGTTGTGCTGCATTTCTGTTTTCCATACCACACGTGGAGTGGGGCGTTTGCCTATGCTTAGATGAGTGTTATCTTGCAAAACACTGAACTAGGAAGCTGCTGTTCTTTGTTTTCCTCTTCCCTGGCTTCCTTAACACAGGGGAATGCTTCCTTATCAAAATGAGATACTTGAGGATGTAATAACACATCCTCCAAGCTCGTGCTGGGAATGTTGTAGAGAAAAATCATGTGCTGCGTAGATAACTGGAGAGTAAAAAAAAAGCAATGCAAGAATATAATCTATTAATGAAACCCCTTCTTCCTTTTGTTTTTCACTCTCTCCCATCCCTTTTCCTGTGCTCCGTGGGCTGAGCAGGCCCTTGGAGCGTGGGGGCACATCCCAGCTCAGACACAGCCTCGGCATGCGGCTCCCCGGGGCTGAGCGAGCCCCCCTGCAGCCTCTGACCAGCCAACAGCCCGGCCCTGCCTCCTGGTACTCTGGCCTCTGTCCCTGCCTCCCAGGCACAGTGTCCTTTCTCCTTCTCTCTGCTGCTCCTTTCCCTCCCACTCCGGCCACATGGGGGTCGTGGAAGGCGATGCATGAAATGCTCCAGGGCATGAGGAACTGCAGACAGCCCCTCCAGGCACTGCACCTTCAGCTCCCAGTAGTGATCAGTGGGGAACAGAACCACAGCCCGGAGCTGCAGCTGGCTCTGGTGTAAAGGATTCTTCGGTCTCTGTTCCGTTTATTTTCTGTCAGGATGAATTAAATTACAACAACTTGGTTGGATCATGGAATCACAGAATAGTTTGGGTTAGAAGGGTTCTTAAAGCCCATCTTATTCCACCTCCTCCATGGGCAGGGACACCTTCCACTAGCCCAGGTTGCTCCAAGCCCCATCCAGCCTGGCCTTGGACTCTTTCAGGGATGGGGCAACCACAGCTTCTCTGGGCAACCTGTGCCAGGGCCTCCTCCCCACCTTCACAGGGAAGAATTTCTTCCTTTAGGAAGAAATCTTTGAGGTTTGAAAGTCCCTCCTAACCCAAACCATTCTGTGATTTTATGAACAAAATGTGGTTGCTGCTTCTTTGCACCATTGCAAAAGTAGCAGGAGCTCCACGTTCCCAAGGTGGAACATTCTCACCTGACAGCTGAGGCCCCTCAAGTGTTTATTCAGCTGGGGGTCAAATGAGATCATTTGTATCCCAAATCCATGAAAAAAAAGATGTGTGTTTATATGGTATCTTCCAACCTGACCAAAATATTGTTTGTTAATGCCTAAAATAGAAGTGACATTTAAGTGAGAGGCTCTTTAAAACAGAACTGCCCAGGTTCAAAGCCCAGGCAACAAATGTCAGGATTGGAGGAAGAGATTAACACAATTTACTGCTAATGAGGGATTCCTTTTCCAAGCTGTCACTACTTGAATATCTTCCTGATGTCTCACTGGAATGTGTGTAAACCCAACACAGTGTCAGAGCATTTCCCAAGCTCACAGTGAGTGTGACATTTAGTTTAGACATTAAACTAAAGCCATTCCTCCAGGCTATGCTGGAAACTTTGCAGCTGACCTAGAGAACATACAATGGAACACGTGTTGTTCGCCTGGGTGTCTCATTCAGGTTATTCTCAGGGCTTTCTCCAGTTTATTAGTGAAGGGTTTAATCAGTAAATTGACTTTTTAACGAGTAGGATGCTGGTCAGTGTGGCTGCAAGGAGCAGATTAATCATTAACTCAAAAGCAGAAAGGGAATTGTGGTGAACTTGGAAGGCCTCTCTCCACTTTTAGTTTATTTGGAAGAACTCATGACTTGAGACACATGGAAATACTCCTACTCCTTTTCAAGCAATTTTCCTGCATTGCCAAAATGACCCCAGTGTGTTGCTTCTCTCAGTGCATTTGCAAGTGACTGATTTTTTTGCACCTTTGGTATTGCAAGAAAATCAAATAAATAATGACTGAGGGGGGTGGGTTTTGCTTGAAAGGGCACTGACCTACCATAACCCACACACGCTGAATAGTTTTCTTGAATGCTTTGTGATTTTTGAGATTCTCTTCGTTAAGACTGAATCATGTGAACTAACTTATGCTGAAGTTGGGTCTTTGAAGCATAAAAACGAGTCTTTTGAAATGAGACTTGTGAGAGAGCACACTAACACTTCACTATTCACAGCAGTTTATGGTAAGATCTATTTTGAGCAGACCAATTTTCATTTGTTATATAAATCAGAAGTGAACTCTATGAGGATTCATGGAATCTGCCTTTGTTTTATTAACTAACTCATCAGAATTAGTGAATATTTAGCCTAGAACTCACAGATTGTGAGTGTAGTTGGTAGTTTGGGGGTGCATGTGTGTGAGAATTCTGCCTTGTCTGTTTGCTGGGTATTAATTAATCCAATAAGGCGTCTTGGGTGTTCTGAAGTTGCACACAAATGGAGACTTCCCTGAGAATGTTTTTTATGTAAAAGGTGGGGACGGTTATTCCTTCAAACCAACTCTGAAGAACAGTGAAAATCAAAAAAATAATTTTGCACTATTGATTAAGTTCTTGCTTTTGCTGAAGCCACGTGGTTGTTTTTAGAATAACAGTCACTGAGCAGTGAACTGGAAGAGGGAAGGGAGTCTCTACACAATAAATAACCCAGGGCATCTTTTTGCAGCTATATACCGTGCTCCGAGAGAATACATGTGGCAGTGACAGAAATGGCAGCCTTGTTCCCAAAAGTGAGTACCTGCCACCATCAGAATGGTTTTGCCCCTACTCCTCATGTGTGACTTGCCTTCAGAATGAAAACAAAAAATTATTTTCCTCAAATGGAAATGTTAGGGAGAAATGATGGGGTTATGATGCACCGTTGTATTTATTAGCATGGCAGCTGGGAAGGGCTAAAGTGTGAGTGCAGGCCTTTAATTGTACTCTTGAACTTAAAACTCTTAAGAATTGCACAAAACTGGAAGTACTTGGATCTGGCATGAAGAGCTGTGTGGTTATATGGGAATTGCACGAGACTTACCACCCCCTTTTCCATCTGAGTGCCACTGCCTGGATCTCTTTCCTGCAGCCATGTTTAGATCTGTTATCCATCCACCAAAGTGATCTGTTTGCTCACAGCAAACTTAGGGAGTGAAATCCCCACGGCTGAGTTCTTGTAAAGTCTTACCCACCTCTCCAAAACTGCGAGGAAAGAGCCAGGGCTGCTGTCCCGCCTGCACTGATCACGGACACGCCGTCCCCTCCTGCCAGCCAGGGCGTGGGCTGGGACAGTAAACAGGCACCAGAAATGTGCATGAGTAACTTCCTAAGGGAGGGCATGGAGCAATATTCCCTGCCTGCTGCCTGGCAGCCGCCTGGAATCTCCGAGAGGAGAAATTCCTCCCGCTGCCACGAGGGGAAGGCAGAGCCGGGCCGCAGCCGTGCCGCATCAAAGAACCCTTGTGAGCACTCCCGGCTAATTAAAAGCTTGTGTTGTTCTGCCTGGTTCAGCTTCTGTTTTCCCTTCCCAGAAGCCCAAGTCGGAGCTGGTGAGGACTTCCCTGCGGCTGCTGACATCCAGTGCCTACAGACTGCAGTCGGAGTGCAGGAAAGCGCTGCCCGCGGAGCCCAGCCCCGCGCCCGACATCCAGCTGGTGACACAGCAGGTCATCCAGTGCGCCTACGACATCGCCAAGGCTGCCAAGCAGCTGGTCACCATCACAACCAAAGAGAACAACAACTGAGGCACTCGGGGCTTTTTACTCTGGGGTTTTTTTAAAGGTTGGATTTCAGCGTATAGGTGTGGAACTATGCGCATTTTTATGAGGAAAAAAAAAAAACTTAAAAGGGGCAAGAAACTTTTTTTTTTTTAAACTCAGTATTATTTTTGCATGTTTTCTAACAATTTTATGATTAATTTAACCCACTGCCTTATTTTGTGCCTGTGTTGCCAGTGTAGTTATGGATAATAGCATGTTGCAAGTAGCTGTCGAGCCACTCTCATGTCCCAGCGCTGTACTGAGCTCTTGTAGATGTTTCCTTGGGGCCACGTTCTGCTTTCAGATCCTGCTGGTGGAACTGCTCTGACACCACTGCACGGATGGGAGGGCAGCATCTCCGTCCCTCCAGAGCCTCCCCTGCCGGGATCCCACTGGCTGAGGCTCCCCCCAGGCTCCGGGACCGCTCCCAGCAGGAAGAAGGTTTGTCCTGGTAACGGGGTACAAGCCCAACGTTCTCTGTTCCCATATCAACTGTTGTGCAATATGTTTTTAGTCTGCTAAACCAGTAGTAGTTGTGGGCATCCAAGCTTGTTACGTGTAACTCTACAAGGTCTTTGTCACTTTATCTGTTTTGGAAGGAATTTGAAACTTAATAGTTATTTCTTTTAGTTGTCACTATGCCATTAATATATATGTTTGATGTTACTTTAGGGCATTAGTGGTTAAAATACTATCCTTTGTTTCTGAGTTAGTAATTCATTGTTAAGTTTCCTGCAGAATTTTCCTGTCATCTTTGAGGCACCGTCTTGTTTGCAGCAGCATTTCTCAGTAACTCCAGATGCAATTTCACTAAAGATTTCTGTGCTCATTAACAAAAAAAGAAAGTTAGAAGAGTGCCAGTGCAAAAGCAGCTGTGCCTGCCACAGCACATAACCTCTGTACCTCAACATATCCAAATGTGAAAACATTTCTTGTATCTCCTAAGTTTTTTATGCAAATCTTTCAAAATTTGACAACTTGCTGAGTAACCCCTGCCAGGCTGCCTGGCCTCAGTGGCCATGTGTACTCCAGGTTTCTTCATCCATAACAGTTCACAATAGTGTGTCAGTCCATAATTTCAAAAATGAGATTATTTTTTGGGAGGGGAGTCTGAATTTCAGGTGGTGCAGGAAATCACTGATTTTTGCCTCTGCCTGTGTCCCATTGGAAGTGTGTTGTCAGTGCCCAGGAGCCAGCCATGGTGGGTTTGTGTGGGTATACACAAGCGCAAGTGCCATAGCACTGCTGGGATTCCTGGTGCTGTGTCTGGCTCCCAGAGTCTGAGGGAGGGAAGGAATGGAGAGAGGAGATGACAACCCAGTAAATTAATGTTCTTCATGGTGGGGTTTTATTTCCTTTCTGCCTTTCTGAATCCCAGAAGCAGCCCTAGCCTGACAACGCAGGCAGGCTGGGATTAAAACTGCAAATGACCTTTGTGAAACCTACTTCAAAATCATGCAACTGGCAATTAATTGAATACATTGAGAATCTTCTAGGAACTTTTCCTTAAACTGGCGTGGCTGAAAGGCAGCAGATGGTATTTTTCAGTCTCTCAGGACACCTCTGTGTGCTGTTCTTTAACATATCTTACCTGCTTTCCAAAGCAGGGTGACACTGAGCTGTGGTGTAATTTATCACTTATTTAAACCTGCCTTTGGTCCAAAACCAAGGGAGACTTTAGTAACTGCCAGCCCCTGCTCCAGCTACACTGAAATCAGAGTGGTTCACACCCCACAGGAACCCCCAGCAGCAAGTTCATGAACCCTCCACTCACAGCACTGCAGCCACAGAGTTTGTAGCACCTCAAATAACAAAGGTGTGTTTTTCTTTTAGGACTAGATTTCCTCTTGTTCCCCTGTAAACAAACTTGCTCTTCCTTTACAAAATGCTGCAGAGGAAAGGAAAAGCTTTTTTGCCTTTTTCCAAACCTTGTATTTATCAGTGTCATTCTGTCTGTACAATATTTTGACTTTTAATCTTTTGTTTACAGTATTACTATAAAATGCTAAAACCCTTTCAGTGTGTGAAATAATGTGGGGTTATTTGACTGCTGGTTCTCTAAAGATCTTTTGGAAAGGTTTCTACACTTGAGTAAAGTGCTGAGGTGGCTCCAGTCTTTGACACAGCCCTGTTACAGCTCCTGGTGCACTGGGACAGGACTGATGTCAAGCTGCTGTAGCTGATGGTAACAGCAAGGAATGAAGTGCAATAATCAACTCTCCTGTTGCAGTAGTCTGCTTGTGTAAAAAAACCAAATCCTTGTTCAGGTTTCAATTATTCATTATTTACCAAATGAGTGAAAAACAACATTTAATGAAGTCTTCAGCACCTTTTGGAGAGGAACTGGACAAGCACTGCTGCCCCAGCACACATGATCTGACTGATCTGCAGTGTGCATTATGCATTAACTCCTCTAAGTCCAGTGGGCACCCAGGCACAGTCTGATTCTTCAAGGTGGGAAGAATCTGACACAACCTGTGGTATTTCACAGCTCCTGTTCCTGGGGAGGCACAGATTCTCTCATGGCTCAGGTCCACAGGGGCCTTGTATTTGCTGGGTTGCCTCTCATGTACTTAAGTACATGAGCACAACTCCACAATGCAAAGTGAAGCAGTTCACTCCTCTGAAGGTGCTCACACCTCCACATTCTCGAAGACAGTAGAAATTCTCTCCTCTTCAGCTGGGCCACAGCTAAATGTTTTCAGAAATCTACTGAATCAAGTCTTGGTCTCACTGTAGGCTATTCCAGAGGCACCATTATTTCATGAGTTCCTTGAGGTTTTTGAGTTTTCTTTCTGTAGTCTGGAGCTGCATCTCGTGCTTGTTTTTCAGGTCCAAGCTGCTCTTGGGTAACTGTAGAACTAATGGGGTCAAAACAAAGACCAGCACTGGTTTATGGGTTCTGGAATTAATCCACACACAGTTTAGCATGGACAGGAGGTGATGTGCAGGGCAGGGGCTTCAGGTAGGGTTAGTCAAATGTAATTTTAGAGCCAGGCTAAGCAGGACAGACAAGAGACACTGAGGAGGGGAGTTGCACTTTACCAACTCCCTTAATGGAGCCAATGAATCCCTTTCAGCACTGAACAACATTTGTGGCATTAGCAACACCTCTGCCTTAAAAATTCTTTAAAAGATAATCTATCTAATCTATCAATATCAGCAAAAGGGAAAAGAGAGAACTGTAGAGCTCTGGGAGGGGAAGGAACAGCTCAGCCTTGTACCCTGGCACTGTGACAACTAAAGTGCAGATCAGAGACAATGCTGTCACCCACCATGCTGGGCTCGTGTGTTGGGGTGCCCCCTGTGCCAGGGTGACCCAGGTGTGACCTTACCCTGTTGTGCCAGCCCTGCTTGTCCTCCCGCTGCTCCAGCTCCTCATGGTGCTGCTGGGGGGATCCCTGCTGCTCCTCCTCCTCCTCTCTCAAGCTGGGCTCTGTCCCCTGTGCACAGGAAATCAGGTGAGCTAGGGCAGCCTCACCAGCCAGGTGTTTATGGGGGGTTCGGCCTACCTGTGCCTGCAGCTCCCTCCTGTGGGTTCTCTGCAGCTCCTCCTCCTGCTCCTTCTCCCGACGAGTTCCTTCCTTTGCCTCCTCGAGTTCTTTGATCAGCTGCTCTCGGTACTTTATGGACTCTTCTTGGGCCCTTCTGTTTAACTCCATCTTCTCTTGGATCTGCCTCTGCCTGCCTGCAAGGACCTGTGCGAAGGGAGGGGATGGAGGGAGAAGATGGTTAAACAGTTCCCAGAGAGCACACCAGCCAAGCAGAAAAATTCCACCCTGGTGTGGAAGGCTCTGACTCTCCAGAGGGTGGTGGGTTACAAGTGGAATGATGGTTTCATTGAGCCAAAGGAGACACCTCATCAACAGAGGTCATCATCACCTCATTCATCAGGCGATCTCTGGCCGCCTTCTCTCTTTCCCATTCTTCTTCCCTCTTCTCCCACATTTTTTTAGCTTCTTCCCTAAAGGAGAGAGGAAGAATTATCTCTGGGGTTAAAAGCCCTTTATACTCCTGTTGTGGTTTGACACTGGCCCAATGCCAGGTACCCAAGAGAGTCACTCACTCACCCTCTCCTGCCACAGCTGGGCAGAGGAGAGAGGAAAAAAATTAACCAAGGGTTCATGAGTTGAAATAAGGACCAGGAGAAAACACTTCAAGGGCAAAACAGGCTCAACTTAAAGTTACAAAGCGAATTTATTATTAACAGAATCAGAAGAGGATAGTGAGAAGTAAAATATGCCCTTAAAACACCTTTTCCCCTGAGCCACTCCATCCTTCCCACTGATAGCGCAGGGAGACAGGGCACGGGGGTTTGGTCAGCTCATCACCGAGATTTCCTTCCACTGCTCTGGAAGAGGAATCCTTCGCCTGTGAGGCCGTGGGGTCCTTCCCACAAAAGCCAGTTCTCTCTGAACTTCTCCAGCATGGGTCCACTCTCACATGCAGCAGCCACACCACACCTGCTGCAGTGTGAGCCCCTCCCACACTTGGGTTTCTCTCCAGATTTGTTCCCTGGCAGTTGGTGTGTCCACCCCACCTCTCAGTGACCCTCTGACCCAGAACATTCAGCACACACAGACTCTTCAGGTGAGGTTCAGAGCTGGGCAGACTCACCTAAAGATAGTCTCGAGCTCTGCTTCCCTCTCCTTTTCCAGCTGGAGCTGTTCCTCGATGACTCTCTTCATCCAGGCCACGTCTGCCACCGCCCGTTCCCGCTGTGCGATCTGCCGCTGCTGATCCTCATCTTCTCTCTCCAGGAGGGCTGATAAGATTTGCCTGTCTGTCTCCTGGAGAAAAACCACGAGATTAACAACTATCCAGCAGCCTTCCAGCCTGTGTGCAGGGCTCCTCTGGTGACAGTATCAAGGGTGTGCTCAGCAGGATGCTCCATCTGCTGCTTCCCTGTGAGCTTTGTGCTCCTGTGCACAAGCTGGAAGGGGCCTCCTGATCTGTAGGAATCAGAGGCAGACACAAAACACACAGAGAACAGGTTTTTTCACCACACAGCATCTATAAAGTATAAATTAATCTCTTACCAGCTCCTCCTGTATCTGCTGCGCTCGTCTCCTTAACTGGACGTCACACTGATGCCTCAAAAAGCGACTGAAGGGGGAAAAAAAAAGAAAAAAGAAAAAAAAAATCACACTGACTCTAAAGCACAGCATCATTGTACAGCAGCACCCAGGGAAGTACATCTGTGACAGTGAGAAACCTGCTGCCAGGAACAAAAAAAATTAAGGGCACCTGTGCCTCTGCTCCTTGGCTGCTGTGGGCAAGTCCACAAAAACCTAAATAGTTGCATCCTACCACTGCTACCTGGAATATCTCCTTGTGCCCCAGGTACTGCTGTGGACACACAAACAGATTCTATCCAAAACAAGCTCCACTTGGTGTCCTACCTCAGGTCTTTCTTCCTCCGGTGCTCTTCCATTTGTTTCCTTTCTTCTTCCAAGTTCTGCAGCTCCCACTGCTGCTTTAATAAATTCTCTTGTTCCTTTTTCAACTTTGTTGCCTAAAAAGGAAAAAACAAGCACCAAGAGAGAGTACATCAGAGAGCTACAACATCCCAGGGAGCACACTTGACCGGAGTTTGTACCCTGTTCTGCTCCTCTGCAGGCAGGGAAAGCCCTCCCTGCAGAGCAAACACAGAGAGCAGAGGTCAGGTCAGCCTTGCTGCATTTCCAAGTGAAGCAAGGAATTCCCTTCTGAAATGAGGAGAAAGTCAAGATTACCTTTGTCTCCTGTAATTTCAGTTCTTCTATCTGCTGAAGCAACGTCTCTGCTTGCTGTTTCTCCGCCAGCTGCTGCTTCTCTTCCTCTTGTCTCGTTCTCTCCGGTGCTTCCCCTCGTGCCGTTTCATGCTCGTTTTCATAATGTTCCTTCTCTTTGAGTTCGGTCACCTCATCCTTTCCCAGCCAAAAGAAAACAGCACTGCAGGTTAGCCTGACACAAAGAAACAGCTTCTGGCTCAGAAAATCCACAGAGAATCCACAGAGCAGACTTCTACAAGCTGGATGGCTTTGTTAATTACAGTGTCCTTCCTGGCAGCAGCTCCCGTGGCACAAGTGTCACATCTCCACCTGCACACGCGTTTCAGAGTCCTCCCAGAGACCAGAACACCCCCCATACCTTGTTTTTTTGCGTTAGCTGATCATCCCAAGCCTCTCTCACATGCTTCCTGTGCAGCTCTGACTCCACCTGGAGACACAACAGATGCAGCAGGGCCATCAGTTCCAGAGGTTCTGTCCCTCAGGATCTTCCAGACTCTCTGGAGCACCACCTGGCCCCAAAATCCCAGCAGGATCTGCCTCTGCAGAGATGGGCTCCTCTGGGTGTCCAAGGTGCCCACCAGGTCCTGAGCTGAGGGTAATTGTCACATGGGAAACGCCACAGTGGCAGTGACAGAGGGCTGCAGCACTGGAGCAGCACATGGGTGGAATAAAGAATGAGGAAGCACCACAGCATGGCAGGTACAGCTGAGATATTAATATTTATATCTTTTATATTATTTATATTTTAGGCACCTGAGATATTTATGTTGTGAGCATGGAAAATTTGCTCAGAGTTTGAACAGATTTCTGACGTTTAAAAATGTAGCTTTGAGGAGGCTTCTTAAAACTTTAAACTTAAACCCTTTCACTTCTTTGCCTTTTGTTTATCAGAACTTGGGGGTGTTGCTGTGATGCGAGATGAGTGACAACAGTAGAGATATGATGACTTTCAAGTTTAAAAATTGGTTTAATAAATACAAGGCAGCAGGGACTCAAGAGAAATCAACATTACCTCTCGGAGCTCCGCGTTGTTTTTGTTCCAGTGCTCGTGCAGCAGCGGCTCAGCAAACTGGGAACACAGAGTGGGGTCAGGTCAGGATACGGGAGTGCTCGGTATCCCAAACCCCGCCGAGGTTGCCAGGGGTTCAGGGCACCAAGCGGTGGCAACTCCTGGGGAGCGCCCAGCAAGTCCCGGTGGCACAACTGAAGCCCGGGAGCGGCCCTTCACCGGACGAGCCCGGGGATGCGGGACGAGCACGGCCGAGCCCCTCCCTCACCTTCCTCCTGCACTCTCCGGGGCCGTCCCGCAGCTCCTGGCTCCGCATGCCGCCCCGCCGCCGCTCCCGCAGCTCCGCCGCCA
>VZTN01002614.1:396810-414518 GCA_013400515.1 Erpornis zantholeuca | reverse complement strand
GAGCCGGGCGCGGTGCCGCTGTGCCGGCTCGGAGCGCGAAGCACCGCGGGGTTTTATGCCGCTGTAAATATTTCAGGGGTTAAAGGTTTCTGTTTCTGCCCGCCTTGGCAGGGCACCAGCGCGGCGCCGCCCGCAGCGAACCCAACCGGACCGGCCGCTGCGTGACCCGGGATAGGCCGGGCACCGCCGGAGAGACTCTGGGCATCCCGGAACGGGCTCTGGGCATCCCGAAGTGAGCTCTGGACATCCCAGGACGGGCTCCGAGCACCCTGGGGTGAGCTCGGAGCACCGTGGGCACCACGGAATTGGCTCCTGGCACCGCGGGAGGGAGTCCAAGCATCCCGAGAGGGGGTCCGGGCACCACGGGAGTGTGGCAGCGGGGAGGGAGGTGGCAGTAGCCGGCAGCCTCCGCTGATGCCACTGCCTGTGACCCACAGCTCCCCACACCCGCCTTGTACCCGCACCCTCCCTGCCAGACACAGATCGTTATCGCCCCACAACTTGTTTTTCCAGAATAACCGGTAAAAACACCGGTTTTTGGGGCCCTGTGACCGGCAAATCCGCTCCCCACGCAGCGGATGGGTTGAGCATCCCTCCGCTCCCACCCTTTCTTCACCTCTCCGTGTCCCCGCTCGGTGTCATTTTCCCACCCAACCCCTCACTGAGGTGTTTCATCACTCCCGCGCGTTGAGGTTTGTTTTCCATCTGTTCCCTATAAAATATTTATCTCCGTGAATAATTAACGCCGGCCCCACCTGACGCTCGGAACGCGGCCGGGGCAGCGCGGGGTCCCGGGAACGGCCAGGCCCCGAGTCTGAGGGGGCGATGGGGGCGTGGCNCCCCGCTGCCCTCAGAGCCCCCTCAGCCGGGGAGCGGTGAGGGGGGGAGAAGGGGGGATCTACGCCGATCATGGCGCTGCTGCTGGAGCACGAGTTCAAGCCGCTGCCGGCTGATAAACAGATCGAGACTTTGCCCTTCCTGGAGGCCGTGGCGCACCTGCCGCCGTTCTTCGGTGAGACCGGGGTGGCCGGGGCTGGGAGATACGGGCTGGGACCAGGCCTGCTGCGGGCTCAGCCGTTCCGGGGTGCCCCCTCCCCAGTGATCCAGGGCTGATCCAGGGCTCACGCCGGGCTTGGCTACTCCTCCAGGGCCAGGGCTGCATCACGATCCTGTCAAACCCGCCGAGCAGCCCCTTTGGGAAGCGTCCTGCCGTCCCCTGGAACACCCGATGCCAAAGGCATGGCTCGGGGCAGGAGCTACCATCCCGCCCATAGATCCCACCCCGTGTCGGGACATGGGTGGGTGTCGGCGTGGCCGCCCTCGTGTCACATTGTGCCCGCTGCCCTCCACAATGTCAGCTATTGTCTGGCGGCTCGGTGGCAGCCCCGGACGGGCAGGACATGGGGCTGCCTGCCTGCGGACGGGCAGTGTCCGGTGCCTGTCAGGCTAATTCCAGGACGTTCTGCCAGGGCGAGGGGGATTGGAGGTGGGGCCGCAGTAGGTGGCAGGGCTGTCCCAAGGGCCAACATCCCTGTACAAAGCTCAGAGAACCTTTTCTAGTCGCGCTGGAGTGTCTCGGTGCCCAGGCTGTGCTTAAAGCTGGGAAGTCTGTGGTGTCCCCTGTGTCACCAATGACTAACTGTCCTCCCTCCCTCTTTCCACAGATTGCCTGGGGACTCCCATCGTCTACTCGCCAGTCAAAGCAGACCTGACTGGAAATATCAAGGTAGGAAAGGACTTAGGAGGGCTCAGAGGGGAGAATCCCTGGGGAGAGATGCTGTGGGAGGTGTTTCAAAAGGCTTTTATTCCCACGGGGACTTTGGGCTCAGCAGTGGCTCATCGGGTCACATGTTTATTCCCGGGGCTCCTGCCCAAAGCCCCATTAGCAGCCGCTGTGCTTCCCTGCTCCCGGGAGCCAACCGCCTTCTCTGCCCTCAGAAAATCCGGGCCGTTTATGACTCCAACCCTGCCAAGTTCAAAACACTGCAGAACATCTTGGAGGTGGAGAAGGAGCTGCATGGCTCGGCCTGGCCCAAGACGGGTGCGACGCTGGCGCTGATGTGGTTGAAAAGGTGACTCACGGCGTCGGGAGCTGCTCCGGCTGTGTCCCGGCATGTGGGGAGCTGGAGAACGCCAGCTGGAGGCTGTGTGGGCTGGGCTGGTCCCTGTGGGCTGGGGCTGGGCAGTGTGGGGTGCTGTGTTTGGGGAGCACAGCTGTTGGGAAGTTCCTCCTCAAATTTCCCCCTGGGAGTGCACAGGAAAATTCAACCTCAGAGCGTGAGGCCACAGATTGTGTGGACAGGTCAGGACCCTGCAGTGCCTGGAGGATCCATGGGGCTGCACCTGGCCCTGCCCAGCTCGGCTCTCAAACCTTCACCTGGAGGCTCTATCCTGCCCTGAGCCCCATGTCCTGCCCTGGGGGCTCCACCCAGCCCTTCTCTCTCTCTTCCCTGGATGCACACACAGGGACAGGCACCAGCTCTGCGAGGGGGATGCGCTGCTGGTACTGTGGGTTTTTGGGATGCTTGGACACACCAGGCTGGAAGCTGGGAAGCAGCACCCACTTCCCTGAGCCCAACATCTCTGCTCTTCTCCCAGGGGTCTGAAATTCATTCTGGTGTTGCTGCAGAGCATCTCCGATGGTGAGAGGGATGAGGAGCATCCCAACCTCATCCGAGTGAATGCCATGAAGGCTTACGAGATCGCACTGAAGAAATACCACGGCTGGATGCTGCAGAAGCTCTTCATGGTGAGCATTCCCTCCCTCTCCAAGCGTCCAACCATCATCCCTAAGGCTGTTCCCGTGCACTGACAAGTGTCTGAAGACCCCACAGCGTTGGTGCATGGGAACAACCCAACCCATGTTCTCTGTTGGGTTTGTGGGAGTCAAACACTCTCTCCCTGTTTTATAGGGCTCAGTCTATGCTCTCCCCTACAAATCCGATTTGCTGAAGGCCTTGGAGAAGGGTAAAGAAGTCAAGGAAGAGGAAAGCATAGAAAAAATCCATCAGTTTCTCACGAGGGTCACTCCAATCCTGGATGCAATTTATGAGATGTACACGAAGATGAACGCTGAGCTGAGCTACAAAGCCTAAAGCTGGCACAGGATTGGCACAGATTAAATAACGTGTGATGGGTGTTACCTGTGTCTTCATCACTGAGGCAGCTGGGGCGGCTCCCAGCTCTCAGATGACTTCGATTCCTGTCTGGATCTGCAGTGGATAATGTCTTTTCTAACCAAAAAATAATAGTAATTAACTTTCTATCAAGAACACGGCAATAAAACAATTGTGGGTGTCACCCTCGGATTTCCCAAGAGGAAGAACAAATCTTTATAGTCCCAACTCTCAGATTCCTGTCTTCAGTGGGGCAGGGAATGAAGTGTCCTGCTGATGAATGAAGTGGCACTCGGACCGTGCCTGGAACCCACCGACGGGCACCTCGTGTTGATTGGCACTGGATTGTCCGGAATGATGCCCGTGGTGGAGGAGCTGATGACTTTCCTGGGTGACCCCAACTCCTCCAGTGCCGGCGTGGGAGCGAGCCCCTCCGCCGGGATTCGGAAACCAGGGACTGTCCCCGCGGTGTTTGCGGTGCCTTATGAGCCCTCCCTCGCCTCCCGAGCTCCGGGAGCAGCAATTAATAAAAACTGACAGTACCCGTGGCCTGAGAGCCTCATTTGGGGCTGTTCATGGGGGCTGTGTCAGGAGGGGTGTTTGGGGAGACTGTTTCAGGGAAGGGAGATTTGGGGTTTTTTCCTAGGGGAGCTGTTTTCAGGAGGGTTTAGAGGAGAGCGTTTTGGAGCTGTGTTTTATAGGGGAGGACGCCTGTTTTTTGCGAGGGTTTTTGGAGCCGTTCCTTGGGAGGGCTGTGTCAGAGACGTTGTTGCTGGGGGTTTATTTTTTGGAGGGTGTTTAGGGGCTGTTCCTGCTGGGCTGTTTTGTGGCGGGTGTTCCCGGGGGACTCTGGCGGGGGCCGATCCCGAGGGCGGGNGCCGCTCTGGGGACCGGCCCCGGGCGACTCGGCGGCGCCGGAGCCTACGGGACTTTCCACGGGACCTTTGGCGGTATGGAACCGGGGGAGCGGGCAACGCGGGGCACGGCCGGGAGTGGGACGGGCCGGGACACGGGGAGAGGGGCTGGATGGAGCTCTCCTAGGGGGGGACATGGAAACTGGGGCAGGGTAGAGCTCTCCGGGCAGCACACGAGGACCAGGGCAGGATGCAGACCCCAGGTGAGGCCGGGGCCGAGGGCTGAGCTGGGCAGGGCCAGGTGCACCCTTACGGATGCCCTTGGCACTGCGGGGTCCTGACCTGTCCGGACAATGTGGGGACTCAAACTCTGAGATTGAGGTGCGGGGTGGGTTCCCAGGGGCATCTCCCACCGGCTCCGAACCCCCCGTGCTGCCCACACGGAGCTCCTGCCTCTTGCCGAGGTGAGCACTGGCCCAGCAGTGAGGATGATTTTGGGAGGCAGCTGCATCACTCCGGATGAGCATTTCCAACAAGAACCCGCAGTGGTTTCAGTGATTCACTCCCACCAGATCACCCTTTAATGTCATGGGACACCCTCCCTGCCGCCCACCCATGGATGTCCCCACAGCCGTGATGGGCTGGAGTGGGGACTGACTGGGGACACTGGTCTGACTGGGAGGTACCTTGGTGGGAAGCTGGGAAGAGGTGGGAGCACAGGTGGGGCTTGTGTTGGATGCGAGAGCTGTGCCTTGACTCAGTTATTCCATGAGGTGAGGAAGTCTGAAAAATCCAAACCCAAATAATTAACGGGCCAAATCAAACTCCTGTGACAGCACCTTTCCTGGCAGCACCCGGGCTGTCGGCACCAGCCCTCAGTCCCTCATTTCCCACACGAGTCCCTCATTTCCCACACAAGCTTCAGTCCCAGCCGGTGACAGCAGGTGACAGCCTGTGCCCTGTCCGGGTTATCCCTAAAGCTGCACTTTCCCAGGTCCCAGCACAGTTTGGACAGGTCAGGTGCTCCATCCCCCTTCCCAGCCCGCAGTGCCCGTGTGCTTGGGCAATTCCCTCTCTGTTGTTCAAGGTCAGACCGGCCATGCAAGGGCTCCTGTTTGGATGGGGTCGGGATGTGGGACCTGCGGGCTTTGGCAGGTGCTTGTGGAATTTCTTGCAGAGATGGGGATGGCAGGGAAGTCAGCAAAGAGGAGAAGCTGTCAGCTCTGTGTCCTCCAGGTCTGCCCTGTCCTTTCTGGGCATCCCTCGAGGCTGCACCAGCCCTGCTGTGTGTCCCCCAGGGCTGTACTGTCCCCACCGAGTGTACCCCACGGCTGCTCTGGCCCTTCTGGTTGCCCCCCGAGGCTGCACCATGCCCACTTGGTGCCCCCAAGGCTGCACCATCCCCACTGAGTGTCCAGCAGGGTGACAGGGAGAAGGGGGGACAATTCTGCCTGAGCCCCCTCCCTGTCCCCAGGGTTTTGGGGCCGTTTCCCACCCTCGTCCCCCGTGCCCACGGGAGCACCGCGTGGCTGCCAGGACCCGCTTCCTCTTTCAAGCCCTCTCCCCGGCTGGGCTGCCCTCCCGACAGGGCCCAGCCTGCCACTGTGGCTTGTCGCACAGAGCTGCAGCCCAGCACAAAATGACACGTTTCCCGCTGCTTTTTCTGTCCCGGGAGGGCTGAGCTCCCCGCAGAGCTGAGCTCCCGGGAGCTGTGCTGAGCCCTAACGCCGCTGGGTTTCGCCGGAGGGTTTTGGCGGAAAGCGGGGCTGGGGGAGTGCCCGGGGTCAGTCACCTGTCCGTGTCCGGAGGGACGTGGCGGGCAGGACACGGTGACACGGTACAGTGCTCTCCTGGCCGCGCTGATAGCACGTCTCTCCTTCATCACCACGTCCCACTGGGCAACCGAAACCCGTAATTTCTTGTCCCAACCACTGCTCCTGCCCTCCCGCGGGCTGCAGCCCCCTCGTGCCGCGCCCGTCCCCTCCCGGTGCCCGGATCCGGGTCCCACCGAGCCCCCCCCGGGTTGTGGAGCATCAGGAGCAGCCCTGGCCCCGCTCCCAGCCCTGCTGCGGTGGCAGCTCCTGATGCCTCTGGGCGCTTCCCTGGAAGCATTCCCTTGGATGTGGGGAGTATCCCAAGGAATGTTTTCTTTCCTTGGGCGACAGATCGGAGCGCACAGGGTCTGCTCTGTGCCCTGTCCTGGGCTGCACCCCGGCTGACCGCAGCGGGGCTGGGCTCGCCCTCGCCCAGCACGGCAGCGCCGCAACCGGAGGGGCCCCCGCAGACGTGAGGGGTCCCCGCAGCGGGTAGGTGGGTGCCGAGAGAGCCGCGACAAGGCAGGACCTTCCGGGAGACTCTGAGCTACAAGGGGTCCCGCTGGCTCCAGTCGCTGCCAGGGTGGGTGCGGGGCTCCGTGCCCCGGGGAGAGGATGGGGACGATCTTTTGGGGGTGACGCTGGGTTTTCCTCTGCCAGGTCCCCTACTCTCGTGGAAGAAGCCGGGGGTCACAGCCACCCAGGCAAGTCAGTCGTGCCCGTCCCTCCGGGCAGGGACCATGGCAGACACCGAAGACACCCCGCGCGATGCCGGGGAGGGCGCGGGGGAGGACGGCACCCTCCAGAACGACTCCTTCCCGCTCTCCTCTCTGGCCAACCTGTTCGAGAGCGAGGACAACCCGAGCCCCGCCGAGGCAGCCCGGGGTCCCCCCGGCGCCGGGGATGGAAAGCAAAACCTCCGCATGAAATTCCACGGGGCCTTTCGGAAAGGTGCCCCGAAACCCATGGAGCTGCTGGAGGCCACCATCTACGAGTCCCCCGTGGTCCCCGCGCCCAAGAAAGCCCCCATGGACTCCCTCTTCGACTACGGCACCTACCGCCACCACCCCAGCGAGAACAAACGCTGGCGCAGGAGGGTCGCGGAGTGAGTACGGGACCCCCGCGTCCCACGGTGCGGCGGGGGGTGCTGGGCTGGGGGCACCCCGGTGAGGATGGGGGTGTTCAGCAGCTGGGGGCGTGGGCAGACCTTCGAGTGGCATTTTGGGGTGCTTTGGGCAGAGGTGCCGCGCACAGGGAGCAGCTCCTAGAGAGTGGCAGTGGCCGTGCCGTGCCGTGGTGGGGGTCCGCAGCCCCCGGTGCCGCGGGGCCGGGAGGGCGCTCCCCTTCCCCCTTACGGGAGCCATGAAAGAGGCTCTGTGCGCCCGGCCGCTCCCCTGGCCGGTGCGGTCGTCTGGCTGCGGCATGAAAGGGCTTTTCAGGAGGCCTCCGCCCCTGCCCGCGCCAGGAAACCGGAGCCGGGGGGGGGCCAGCCCGCGGCCGGACGCACAATGCCCCTCTGTGCCGGGCACCTGGGGCGGCCACCGTGGCCCCCCGCCAGTGTCCCCACCCAGGGGTGCAACCGGCTCAGGAGAGCGGGATGTTCCCCCTTGGAGGTGGGTGGAGGGGGCCAGGGTGCCCCACGAGCACTCAGACGGGAAGTCTCCGGCTGGGGCAGCCTCCGTCCGTCCTGCCCTCATTCCCGGTGCCCGGAGCTGACCGGTTGTCCCCGGTCCATCCCCCCGCTGCCGACTGCTCCGACCGGTCTGGCTTCAGCCGTGGTGCCGGAGCGTGACCAAGTCCGAGGGGCACAGCTAGGGGCCCAAAGCTCTGCAGCACCCGGGTGGTGGGAGCTGGCAAGGCGCTGGGAGAGCGCTGGGCTGCTGTGGGTGGGGAGGCTGCCTCGGCCCCACAGGTGACCCCAGTCGGGAGGTGTCCCCCACGTGCTTGTCCCCAGTGGCTGAGCACCCTCAAACTCGTTGCACAGGTGGGAAGCCGAGGCAGCGGCTCCGGTTCCCAGCGCTGGCGTTTCTCCCGCAGGAAGCAGCCGCCGGCCGCAAAGGGGCCGGCTCCCGACCCGCCCCCCGTCCTCAAGGTCTTCAACAGACCCATCCTCTTCGACATCGTCTCCCGGGGGTCCCCGGCCGGCCTGGATGGGCTCCTCTCCTTCCTGCTCACCCACAAGAAGCGCCTCACAGACGAGGAGTTCCGAGGTGAGGTCCTGGGTGTTCCCTGCCCTGGTGCGGGGCTGTGCCGTGACCACTGGCGATCCCGGTATTCCTGCGGGGATGGGGGATGCACAGCTCTGCCATGGGGAGCCAGGGGCCTGAGGGGCTTGCCCTGGCTCCCCCTCAGCACCTTCCACTCGCAGAGCCCTCCACGGGAAAGACCTGCCTGCCCAAGGCCCTGCTCAACCTGAGCGGGGGCAAGAACGACACCATCCCCGTCCTCCTGGACATCGCCGAGAAGACTGGAAACATGCGGGAGTTCATCAACTCGCCCTTCAGGGACGTCTACTACCGAGGTGCGGGGCGTGGGGCCACTGCTGGCCCCGCCTGGGCATGGGGGAGGACCCTGGGGTGGTTCAGGGACCGGAGAAGCGGGGACCTGGGAAGGCTGGGATTCGGGGGGTGTCACGGGGAAAGGCGGCGGCTGACGGGCGGTGCTGTCACAGGTCAGACTGCCCTGCACATCGCCATCGAGCGCCGCTGCAAGCACTACGTGGAGCTGCTGGTGGAGAAGGGAGCGGACGTCCACGCCCAGGCCCGCGGCCGCTTCTTCCAGCCCAAGGGCGAGGGCGGCTATTTCTACTTCGGTGAGCAGGGAAAGGCCCCGGGGGGCGATGGGCTGTACCCTAAGGTGCCCCCGCAGCAGGGAAGGGGTGACAAGAACCCCGGCGTTGTCCCCCGCAGGTGAGCTGCCCCTCTCGCTGGCCGCCTGCACCAACCAGCCGCACATCGTGCACTACCTGACGGAGAACGGGCACAAGCAGGCGGACCTGCGGCGCCAGGACTCCCGCGGCAACACCGTGCTGCACGCCCTGGTGGCCATCGCCGACAACACCCGCGAGAACACCAAGTTTGTCACCAAGATGTACGACCTGCTCCTCGTCAAGTGCGCCAAGCTCTTCCCCGACACCAACCTGGAGGCCTTGCTCAACAACGACGGCCTCTCGCCACTCATGATGGCAGCCAAGACCGGCAAGATCGGGGTACGGTGACCCCCCCAGTAGTGGGGGACGTCTCCCTGCCGTCCCCGCTGAGCCCTGTCGCGCTCAGTGCATGCATGGCTTCTCTCTGCAGATGCTGGTGGAAACCTGGATGTGCAGCCTATTAACCTGGCTAATTAAAGCCTCTTTGCATTCTGTCCCTTTCCTAATTAACTCCAGACCCTCACACAGCCCATCCTCTCCCCCCTGATCTGCCCTCGGCCTCTGGTGAGGCAGGGAGGGGGGGATCATAAAAAATGCAGAACTGCAGCATCCTGGGGGCTGTGGCAATGTCTTTGGAGCACCTGGGAGCATCCTGAGCCCTCTGGGGTGCAGAGGGTGGGTTGGGGGAGGCACCCGGGATGGGGTGGGAGGAGGGCAGGTGGGGCCAGTGTCTGGGGGTAGCAATCCTCCCTCTGTCCTGCAGATCTTCCAGCACATTATCCGGCGGGAGATCACGGACGAGGATGCCCGGCACCTCTCCCGAAAGTTCAAGGACTGGGCTTATGGCCCTGTCTACTCCTCCCTCTACGACCTCTCCTCGCTGGACACCTGCGGGGAGGAGGTGTCCGTGCTGGAGATCCTCGTCTACAACAGCAAGATCGAGGTGTGCAGGGGCCAGGGGGACTGGGAGGGGTCTGCAGGGGACCGGGTGGCCCTGTCCCCTCCGTCAGCACCCGTGTCCCACCAGAACCGCCACGAGATGCTGGCCGTGGAGCCCATCAACGAGCTGCTGCGGGACAAGTGGCGCAAGTTTGGGGCCGTCTCCTTCTACATCAGCGTGGTGTCCTACCTCAGCGCCATGGTCATCTTCACCCTCGTCGCCTACTACCGCCCCATGGAAGGGCCAGTGAGTCCCCACGCCGGCACAGCCCCACGGGCCAGCGCTGCCTCGCAGCGTGGTCTGCCTGGTCTCTGTCCCAGGGGATGGGGAGCAGCTCAGCTCCGTCCTCTCCCCACAGCCGCCCTACCCCTACACCAGCACCGCTGACTACCTGCGCTTGGCCGGGGAGATCATCACTCTCCTCACCGGAATCCTCTTCTTCTGCACAAACGTCAGTGTGGCAAGGCAGGGGGTCCTCCCACGGGACCACTGAACCCTTGGGGTCCCCAGGGGTGATAGTCCCCTGTGTCCTGAGGCCTCCACCGCTGCCACAGTGGTCCCAGACACGGGGACCCTGCCACCTCAGACCCTCCAACCTCTGCCTCTCTCCCACAGATCAAAGACCTGTTCATGAAGAAGTGCCCGGGTGTGAACTCCTTCTTCATAGACGGCTCCTTCCAGCTGCTCTAGTACGTGGGGAAGCCCTGGGGCCACCACAAGCCACTGCACCCCCTCAGGCTTGTGGGTGCAGGGTCTAACCCCAGCTCTCCTCCAGCTTCATCTACTCAGTGCTGGTGATTGTCACGGCGGGGCTGTACCTGGGTGGCATCGAGGCCTACCTGGCTGTCATGGTCTTCGCGCTGGTCCTGGGCTGGATGAACGCCCTGTACTTCACCCGCGGGCTCAAGCTGACGGGGACCTACAGCATCATGATCCAGAAGGTCTGGTGGGGTCATGTCCTTCCCCAGGGGTGATCCTCCTGTGGAAGTGCAGCCTAAAGAGGTTCCTCCAGGCTTTGTGAAGGGTTCCAGTGGCTCTCCACTGCCCTGTTCCCAGCCTGGCCGTGTTGGCAGCACAGCTTGATGATGATGCCGTGGCTCAGCACACCTCACCTTGCTCTCCATTGCTTTCAGATCCTCTTCAAAGACCTGTTCCGCTTCCTCCTGGTCTACCTGCTCTTCATGATCGGCTATGCATCAGGTAACACCTGGCTGGGGGAAGGACAAGCCCTGTGGCTCAGCATGGCTGGGCAGGGGGCTGCAGACCCCCAGCTCCATCCCACCTGCCTACAGGCTCAGCCTTTGCCTCCTCTGATGCCTTAAATGGCTATCTAGAAACAGAGACTAGACAGGAATAAAGGAATAAAGGAGGGATTTATTTGAAAGGCTTTCAGAGGTACACTCTGGGCTCCAGAGGTTCCTGCCTCAGTGGATCCCAAAATGGACAACAGGTCACAAGTTCTTCACACTTTTATATCAGGATCAATTTGCCAACCAGAACCCAGCCAAGGATGGAATTTCCTCAGGCTTGCCCCCCTCTCCCTAAGATGAAGGATTACAGTTTTTCAGCCTGGGATGGTCTGGGTGTCCTTAGAGAACAAGCTAGAGAGGCTTTGTTGTGTCTGTGTGAGCATGACAGAACAACACTTAACAAGCTACAGGAAACTTCAGAGTTCCACTGGGCAGTGCAGGATTTGAAAAATATAAAAGTTAAAACCTAAGGCATCACCTCCCATGGTGGAGAAGATCTCAGCCAGCACAGAGCCACGTTGGGGCCCACTGTGGATCCCATCCTTGCTGTTGCCCCTGTGGACTCACTGTCCCTGTCCCTATCCCTTCCTCCCCAGCCCTGGTGTCCCTCCTCAACCCATGTCCCAGCAGCGAGTCCTGCAGTGAGAGGTCCAACTGCACAGTGCCCACCTACCCGTCCTGCCGGGACAGCCAGACCTTCAGCACCTTCCTGCTCGACCTCTTCAAGCTCACCATCGGCATGGGCGACCTGGAGATGCTCGAGAGCGCCAAGTACCCCGGCGTCTTCATCATCCTCCTTGTCACCTACATCATCCTCACCTTCGTGCTCCTCCTCAACATGCTTATCGCCCTCATGGGGGAGACCGTGGGCCAAGTCTCCAAGGAGAGCAAGCACATCTGGAAGCTGCAGGTACCACCCTGAGAGCTGCGGGACAGGGGCTCCAGGGGCTGCCTCTGCCTGGGGGGCTGCAGCATCGAGGCATCCCAAGCTCCATGGGCAAGGTACCTCCATGCTCAAGCAGTCCCTGGTGTCCCTGGCAGTGGGCCACCACCATCCTGGACATCGAGCGCTCCTTCCCGGTGTTCCTGCGGAAAGCCTTCCGCTCGGGGGAGATGGTCACCGTGGGGAAGGGCACGGATGGGACCCCGGACCGCCGCTGGTGCTTCAGGTAAAGGCTGGGCGCCCTCAGGGGCTGGGGAGCAGCTGAGCTTCTCCCACCACAGCCAGCAGTGTTTTGGGTGGGGGCTGGCACCGTGCACTTGTTTGCTGGGTGCTTTGTACCGATCTGGAGGCAGCTGGCATTGCTGGTGGGTGCTTGCCCTGGCTCCCAGGCAGCCCCTGCAGGTCTGGCCTTCCCCACAGGGTGGACGAGGTGAACTGGTCCCACTGGAACCAGAATCTGGGCATCATCAGCGAGGACCCGGGCAAGAGCGACACGTATCAGTATTACGGCTTCTCCCACACCATGGGCCGCCTGCGAAGAGGTGAGGGCCGCGCTGTGGGCTGGGAGCATCCCTCAGGATGAGCCCCAGGAGCAGATCTGGAGGCTCCCGGTTCTGCCCATCTCCTGCCTTCTCTCCACAGATCGGTGGTCGACAGTGGTGCCGCGCGTGGTGGAGCTGAACAAGAGCTGCCCGCCGGAGGAGGTGGTGGTGCCCCTGGGGACCGTGGGCACAGCGGAGCCGCGGGAGCGGCGGCACGGCCATGCCCCGAGCTCCCCGCTCTAGCACGGCAGCACTGGCAGCTGATGGACTCTGCCCGGGCCCCCAGAGCGGCTCCGGGATCACAACTGAGCTGGATGGTGCTTGTCTGCTCCTCAGGGATTCGTGCAGCCTCTGTCCCTCCGGCAGCTGCTGTCCCGGTGGGTGTCCAGCCCAGAAGGTGCCGGTGGTCTCGGCTCTCACCGGTGAGCTCCAGTGCCACCGCTTCGCTTTGCTGTGCCGGGGCTGTGCCGTGCCGGGAATCTCGGCCCAGGCCGGGGGAAGGGGAGCACGGCCCCTGCTGCCCACCAAGGCCGATGGTTTTGCCACAGAGTTTTGCACAAGATTTATAGGACTATTTATTCAGTAATAAAGACTGACCCTCCACCGCCGCCTCCTCCCGGCACCGAGTGATTCCAGATGGGAGAGCCAGGCTGCCGGCAGGGCTCGGGGAAGGATGGAGGAGCTGGCTGCTCCCTGGCTGTGCTGTGCCATGCCAAGCCAAGCCGTGCCTTTGGGCATGGTCACTCATCACGCTGAGCTCAGATGTGGTGCGTGGCCATGGTGTACAGGCATGGTACAGGGATGTGGTGATGCACAGGTGAGGTACAGGGATGTGATGTACAGGTGTGGTAGATGGATGTGGTGATGCACAGGTGTGGTACAGGGTTACCATGCCCAGGTGAGTTAGAGGGATGTGAGGTACAGGTGAGGTACATGGATATGATGCACAGGTGTGGTACAGGGATGCGATGATGTGCAGGTGTAGTACAGGGGTGCAGTGCACGGGTGTGGTACAGGGATGTGATGTAGAGGTGTGATACATGGGATACAATGCACAGGTGAGGTACAGGGATGTGATGTAGAGGTGTGATACATGGGATACAATGCACAGGTGAGGTACAGGGATGTGATGTAGAGGTGAGGTACAGGGATGTGATGTTCAGGTGCAGTACAGGGATGCGATGATGTGCAGGTGTGGTACAGGGGTGCAGTGCACAGGTGTGGTACAGGGATGTGATGCACAGGTGTGATACATGGGATACAATGCACAGGTGAGGTACAGGGATGTGATGTAGAGGTGCTGTAAATGGTGCACAATGTGCAACTGTGGTACAGGGATGTGATGATGTGCAGGTGTGGTACAGAGATGTGAGGTACGGGTGTAATACATGGATATGATGTGCTGGTGTGGTACAGGGATACGATGATGCCCAGGTGTGGTACAGGGATACGAGGCACAGGTGCGGTACCGGGATGAGATGCACAGGTGCGGTACCGGGATGAGATGCACAGGTGCGGTACCGGGATGCGGTGCACGGTTGCAGTGCGAGGCCGCCCCACTGGAGGGCAGCACACACCGCGCGATGCGGGACCGGGCCCGGGCCTGACCCCGCATCCCGAGCGCAGGGGTGGGGCCGGTACCGGCCCGGGGGCAAACCGGCGCTCCGCATCCCATCCCCATCGCATCCGCACCCCATCCCCTCCCGTCCCTAGCCCATCCCCATGGATCCCCACCCCGTTCCCATCCTCACCCCATCCCATCCATCCCCCCTCTGTAACTCCTTTGCTCCTCATCCTCCCAGCCACCTGCAGCGGTGAGCGTTCCTTTAACAGCTGGATGTTGTGCAGGTGTGAAGGAGCACTTTGAGTGGGCACCAGTGGCATGGTGACACGGTGACACTGACAGAGACCCTGGCCAGGGCCCTGGGGACAGCCCAGCTCTCTCAGCAAACACTTTAGCAGCAGAGGGGACACTTCATCTTCACACTCGATGAGTCGCCGTCAGCGTTAACTGCACCGTCTCCATTTAAATGTGATTTACATACATCTCTCATATTGTGGTTTAAGTATTTCCCCAGGGTGAGGGATGAATATGTTTCATTATCACTCCTCGGGAGAGGCGGAGGTGGTGGCTCCTGCTTCATAATCGAATGAGGAGCTGAGCTGCTCTGCTTCTAGGCCTGTTCTTGGGTGAACACAGTAAACTTGGCTTTGACCTGGCTGGGTGGCCACAGGTCCACAGTGGCCAGTCCTGGCTGGGCCATGTGTGGTGGCTGGGGAGCCCTGGAACAGAACTCATTTGCCCAATGTGCTGGTGACAAGCTCAGCACTGTGGCTGCCCCCAGCTGCAGCACCAGAGATGGGATTTTCCAGTAAAATGAGATTTAAACCAATTTCCTCCACTCCCGTGCAAATCTTGATGCCCCAAAGCCAAGAGGGCACATGTGAGTGGGCTTTAAAAAGATTTTGGTTGAGGGAAAGGCAGCTGTCACCCACCCCATGCATCATCACTCTGCACCCCGAGGTGGCTCTGTGGGGACAGGGGCACCACGGCCACCATGGGGACATCCCAGCACAGGATGCCTCTGCCACCTTGGCCCTTTTACCCCCTGCCCCACCAACCCCCGAGGTGTTTCACCCTCAGCTGTGGTGAAGGGGGCACCCTGGGGGCTGGTGAATAGGGGGTGCTTGGCCCTGGCCCCCTCCCGCCCCTCCCTGTGCCGCCCTGCCAGCGATGACAAACCCAACAAAGGGAAGAGAAAAGCACTTGTCATCCAGAATGCGGAGCGTGGAAGCAAATTTATTTTTAGATAAATCTAAAGCTTAATTTGTGAAGCTAATATCAATCAAAGTGAGAGATGGGTTTTTTTAAGTCCTTTTGCAGCCGTGCAATTTATACTGCCTGTCTCTCCTCCTCGCTCCCAAACAGCAAAGGCAGCCGCTAAGTTTAATATCAGCCTCATGCACACCTGCCTTAGAAATTTGTATTATTATTGGTATTGTTATGAATATTATTGGAATTGGAAGATGTCTGTAGGCCAGAAGCATTTCCCTCGGTGTGTTCCCACAGAGCTCACGGGGTGTTGTACCCCACGGGATGGATTATGGTGGCTTCGTGCTGGGTGCTGGGATGCACCTCAGGGGTCCCTGCCCCATCTCCCACCGGTGTCTGTGCACATTTTGGGTCCCCACGTGCTCTTCTGCACCCACCAGAGCTGGCAGAGCAGGCCCTGGCTGGAGGCAGGTGCCTGCCAAGGAGGGACCCATTGATTTCACATTCCACAGGTGAAGCCTCCCCCGTGCCCGGCGAAATCCTCCTCGCAAGGAGCGATCTGAGGGGAGAATTAACCTGCTAAATAATAAAAACCCCGCACACCTCCTAATGAAATGTAATGACTTGGAGACCTGCAAGATGGATCGCGCCGTCGCTCCCAGCCGCTCGCCCTGATTTATGGCGAGCTGGGAAATCTGATGGAGGCAGCGCTAATGAATCCTCCTCCCACGGGCACCACTGACAGAGCAAAGTTTCTCCTGGAGCCCCCAGCACGGCTCCGTGCACCCCAGCCTTTGTGAATTCCCCCTTTTGGGGTGGGGGGCCCCTCAGGGAGGGGCTGCCTGGCACAGAGGGACCCGCCAGCAGCCCCCACTGCGCTCCAGCCTCACATCCCTTTGATGTGGCATCTTTGTAATGACAAAGATCTGAGCAAAGATCTTCCTACAGACGGACTAATTTTAACGCGCAGGCAGGCAGTGGCCCCCCCCCCGCCATGAGTAACGTTAACCTCTGTGAAAATTTCCTTTTGTCCCAATTTCTCTTTGTTCCCCGGCTCGGCTGTCACGCCGCTCGCTGCCGGTGACGGAGCGGTCCCCTCCCGGCGTGCCATAAATACCGGCAGAGCCACGCGAGCCCTCACGGCGAGTGAGCAAACCAGACAAACGGAGCTGCCAGCCACAGCCACGGCCACAGCCACGGCCATGGGGCAGCTCCAGGCACATGGCTGCGTCCCCATCGCCATCCCTGTCCTTGTCTGCATTGTCATGCCATGCCATGCCATGCCATGCCATGCCATCCCATCCCGTCCCATCCTTATCCCCCTCTCATCTTCAGTCCCCTCCTTTTGTCCCCATCCTCATCCCCTTCCCCATTATCTCATCCCATCCCATCATGTCCCGTCCCATCCCATCCCATCCCGTCCCGTCCCATCCCATCCCATCCCATCCCATCCCATCCCATCCCATCTTATCCACATNTCCCATCCCATCCCATCCCATCCCGGTACCCCCTCAGCCCCACAAGGAAGGCAGCTGAGCCCCTGCCACCCTCAGTCCCCTCTCCAGCTGGGATAAGGACACACCATATGTCCCACCGTGGGACACAGAGCCCGGGGAGATGCATCCACCGCCCGGAGCTATTTGGGATTCAGTCCCATTATCCCGGTGCAGCTGACTCACTGCTGCAGCCGGGCAGAGCAGGGAGGTCAGATTTGGGAGCCCCCATCCCACCCAGGAACCAGGAATGCCCCTGCCACGGGGAAACCCAGCGGGAAATTGGCTGTGGGTGACGGGAGGCGTCACCCCCGCGCCGGGGACGGGATGGGGACGCGGTGCCTGACCCCGGTGCCCTGTGGGTGTCCCACGGGTGCACGTGAGGCCGCAGCCCTAATCCCAGGGATTTGTCCCATGTGGCCCCTCTTGGGTGTGAGGCGGAGGCTGGTGCCAGGCCGGATTAATGGCTCAGCATCGTTAACAGGTTATTTATAGGTGCTGCTCCGTGCCCTAAAAAATCTCCGGGAGCAGGGGGTGGAGGGGGAGGGGGGAGGTGTCCCAGCTCTGGGGGGAGCCCAGGGAAGGCCACAGCAAAGCAAAGAGACTCCAGAGCACACATCCAGCGAGATCCTGGTTTTACTTTGGGAAAAACACCATCCGGACACACGGCTTGCGGGTTTTGTGTTGGTTTTTTTTTTTTTTTTTTTTTTTTTTTTTTTTTTTTTTTTTTTTTTTTTTTTTTTTTTTTTTTAAAAAGNTTTTTTTCATTTTGTTTTCTCGTTTTTAAAACAATATAGTGCAGCCAGCACTTCTCACAGTAGAATATAATGGTCAATTTTAGTATAAAAAAAAAACATTCTCAGAGATTTGTAAATGCACTTAGTGCTTGAACAGGCTTTCAGGGATACAGTACCTCTTTTCCGAGCACAATCACCTTGGGTTTCATCGGGATATTATTCTTCTTTTACCTTTAAACATCAAAACACTTTGTATTTCGTGGTGAGGAGCCTTTTGTAAATGAACAAATCTATTAAACACAGAATTACACAGAGTGAATAACGGACCATAATGAGCATTTTGGAATTGTTTGGGTTGGTTTTTTTCTTTAAAAAAA
>VZTN01002614.1:368563-395061 GCA_013400515.1 Erpornis zantholeuca | reverse complement strand
ACGCCCACCTGGGCGGGCGAGAGCTTAGTCCGCTTCCCCTCCGAGTTCTTCACCACGCTTTTGCCGGAGGCTTTGACGATGGCCAGCAGCCCCTGGTAGCCGCCGGCGTGCAGGGGGTAGGGGCTGTACCGCTGCCCCGTGGTGTCGTAGCCGTTCACCGTCCGGTTAAGGTGCTTGTGCTGGGGGACCCTGATGTTGGTGGGGAAGATCTTGATGGTCAGCGGGCTGTTGGCCACCTTCTGTGCGTAGGCGTCCAGCTCGGCGGGGCTGGGGTAGCGCGGGGAATGCATGGGGGCCGTCTCGCCTGCAGGAGCAAAGCGTGGGGTGAATCCAACATCCAACTGGGATGAGGGGACCCAGCAACACAGCACCATCCCCTTCCCCCCCCACAGGCTGGATCCCACCTGCTCCCAGCAGAAACCAGGTCACGGCACCGAGCTGTCCCCTCCCGCTGACGGGAGTCACTTGTAAGTGGCCTAAAATAAACTCGGTGTGGAGAATGGAAATGTCACTTTACCCAACGGGGGAATCTTTCTCTGAGATTGGATTTAAACTACATTATACAAGCAATTTCATGGGTGCTTTGCGCTGCTACGAGAACCTCACCAAAAATGGAAGAGCATTGCATTTACCAGCCATAAATCAGCAGTTCCTATAATGAGCACAAAAATGTCACTTTTATGCAATTTTACAGATGAACAAAACTGGTGAAATTAACTGTGGTAACCTACTGGAGTCAGCAAAAGCCACTGCAGAAAAAAAAATTATATATGTATATAGTTTTGTTCCTTTCAAACTCTTTCCTGAGCAAGTTTCTGCCATTCTGGTGTGAAAACTCATTTGTCGTTCCCATTATACTTTCATTTGGAGTTTATCTTGAGTATCCAATGAGCCACCAACTGTGAAAATGATTAAATCTACAAAATCTATCTAATAGATGGAATAAATTAGGTGTTTAAAATCTCCACACACACTCACACACACACAGGCACATGCACATACACGTTGGCACGTTGGAATGATGGCTGGTTCCCGGCTCGTTCCCAAACTCCCAGCCCTGCCAAGGGATGTCTAAAGCACTCAGGGAATGTCAGACTTGGTGCCTGCCCAGAGGAAGATTTGGCAAGGGAGAGATGGTAAAACTGGGGGGGTTGGGCAGTGCAGCCCCCCAATACCCTGAGCACTTTGCTCCCAACACCAACAACCCCTGATGCCACCACGTCCTTGGTGGCAAAGTCACCGCAGAAGAGCTGCACCACTGGGTACATTCCTAATTTCCTACGAAGGGATTTCCCATCCCAATCCTGCTCTGAGTGGCATTTCTGTGGCTATGACATGTCCAGATGAGCCAGACACTGGTTAAAACCAGGCTTTGGAGGGAGGGACGCACTGGAATCTGTGACTCTCCACATCACCCCCCATTCCCAGCAGCAGAGGGGTGCTGAGAGGACACAGTAGCCAGGCTGTGGCTGCTTCCTGTGCTCTCCATGCTCTCCATCCATGGCCACTCTCCGTGCTCTCCGTGCTCTCCATGCTCTCCATCGGCGCAGTAATTGCCCAGGCAGGACGCAGCGCCTGCGCCAGCCACTGCTCCCATTAAGCTGATGTTATATGGGCTCTTTACAGGTGTCTTAAATAGACATTCTTATTAACGAGTGTATTAAGCCAATTAAAACCGGCGCCTTTGAGGAGGATTTAATGGAGCTGCCGGGACGCAGGAGGCACGGCACCAGCAGCTCCCTCCGGCAGGACACGTGAGGACGTTTGGCAGCAGGACATCCCAGGCACCAACCCTCCAGCATCTGGAAAACTCTGGTGCTCCCTCAGAGCTGTCAGGGCAGTGAGGGCACACCGAGGGGGCATGGTGGGCTCTGCTGGGCAGGGGCACCCCCCAAGACAGTGGGTGGAGGGCCCTGAGAAATGGGACCTCTCTGCCCAGAGGCATGGCATGGAACGGCACCGCACGGGACGGCACACACATCTGCATTCCCCTTCATGCCAGCACCACTGCCCTTGGAGGTGGCAGCATCACGAATACTCAATTAACACGACACTTATTAGCTGGTGACACTTGCAGAATCCCTAATGAGCCCGTTCCGCGGAAACACTCCTCTCCGAGGAAAAACATTAAAAAAACCAAGGGTCCATTGCAGGAGGGAGGGAGTGCCATGCACGAGCACCACGGTTCCCTGATGGGGACCACCCAAACCCTGTCCCCAAGCACTGAGGCTGCAGGTGACACTTTTTGGGGCGGCCCAGTGCCGTGGGACAAGCCCGGTGATCCGAGCCCTGGCCCGGGGGCATCCCACTCGCCAACCCCGGCGAGCGGCGCCTGCCCGGAGCTCCTCCGCCGCCTCTTTGCTCCAGCTGGGGGGGATGTGACAAGCCACCGATGCGGTGTGGGTTGTCACATCTCAGGGGGAAGCGACCCCCCCCNCATCTCGGGGTGCCGCGCCGCCCCCCCGCCGGGACAATTACAGAGCGGCCGGGCTGCCGGCACGCCGGCGGCTGCGGCGCTGCCGCTCTCCGCAGTAATTACTGCTTTTCCAGCCGCCTGTAATTACTGCGAGATGCAAACTCGCCCGAGCCACGGCGGCACCGGCGGGAGCAGCCGGCCCTGACACTGCCGCTCGCTGCTTGTCCCCCCCGTGTCCATCTCCTCCCTGAACTTGGAGCATCGGAGCTGACCCCCCATGGACCACCCCCCTCAACGGCTGCCGGCGCAATCACAGTCTCCACGGCTCTTCCCATCCCTAAATCCGGCCCCAGCCACCACCAGGGATGAGTTTCCACCACCAGCCCCTTCTCCCAGATGCTTCCCTGCCTCCCAACTCCCTCCCTCGCTGGCATTCCCATGGGGATGCATCCGGCACCCCCCCAGCTCCCCCCCTCCCTCCCTGACCTGCTCTATTTTTCCAGCCTGCACTCAATAACAGCTAAATAATTGAATCTGCTCAGCAGCCAAAGATTTGGTTTGAATTTTATTGGAATTTTAAATTGTTTTGTTTCTTCAGTATTTTATTACTGTAAATGGAAAATGCATCGCCCGCAGTAATAATCCGGTGGCTTTTTATATTACTCTGAGCTTCTGCTCGGAGCATTATTGGAAAGCCAGGCAGAGAGGAGACCCCGGCTAATGGCAGCACGGGCTTATGAGATTACGCCTCCAGCTAAACAACTTTTTACTTTAGCAAATTGGCCACCAAACCCGGTCCCAGACACAGATGTAAATCCCAGACCCCGCTGGGGCCGTGATCTGGAATAAATCTCGGTTTATGGATCATGGAGCTCTGGCCCTGCTGTGCCCGGAGCAGTGGGATGGGGAAAAATGTCCCATGGGGACCAGGGGTGGCTGCAGGAAGGGTGGGAGAGGTGGGGTAAACCCCTCCCAAAAGCCTCCTCAGATGTGCCCACCTGCATCCCCCACATCCCCAGCATCCCCTGCCATCTCCCACATCTTCGTCATGTCCCACATCCCCCTCACACCCAGCATTCCCTGCATCTCCCAAATCCCCCACATTCACAGCATTCCTTCCGTCCCCTGCATTCCTCTGATCCCTGGTGTCCCCAGGGACCCCCACACCATGCCTGGCTGCAGCCATAGCCTGTAAGGTCTAGGAAAAAAAGGAAAGATGGGAAGAAAAGGAAGAGAAGTTAACCAGGGTCTGCTTGGTAAAGCAGTTGTGGGATCAAAATGGCACCAGGAAGGATGCCCAGGATGAGGAAGGAGAGGAATGATGCTCAGGACCAGGAAGGATGCTTAATACTGGGAAGGATGTTCAAGATCAGGAAAAATGTTTAGCACTGGGAAGGACAGAATGGATCCTCACTTCCACAGGAATGACAGTCGGTACTGGGAAAGATGGTCAGGACCAGGAAGGACAGGATTGGACGCTCAGCACCAGGAAGGAAGCTCCACTCTGTTCCCACAGCCCAGGTACCTGCATCACCCCCAGCCTGCTGCTGGAGCAACATCCCTGGCTGGGTTCCCTCTTCCCATCCTGAAGGAGGATGAGCACAGGCACCAGCAATTCGTGCCTTTAATTTCCAGCCTGTGAGACTGCACTACCTGGCAGCTGCCCAGCTCTGGAATGGGAGCAGGATATTGGGGTGCACAGAGGGATACAATTTGGGGATCAGCGCCAGCAGCACCACAGCCCTGAGCAAGGGCTTCTCCTTGGCAGGGAGGAGCCGAGTGGGAATGTGGCAGGACAAGGCACCTCACTGGTTAACAGCAGCACGAGAGACACGTGCTGCTCCCTCCCTCCCCCCCCATTCCTTGCGAGATAAGATGGGACAATCCTTATTTTTACACATCGAAGGCGCTACAATATTTCGCAATAAATGGAAGAAGTAATCTCGGCAGGGAATCTTTGTAAAGCTGCCGAAGGCGACGTGCGGCTGGAAGCTTCCCAGAGCCGGGGATGGGCCTCGCCTTCCCGTGGTCCCAAAGGAAAACGCTTTTCACCCCTTTTTTTCAGATGGGAATAAAGCTGCAGTGGAGGGCTCGGCCCCAAAAGGCAGCTCAAGGAAAGCATCTGCCCCAGATCTCTCTTCGCGTGGTCCCATCGCCACATTCACCCTGGGAAGGGACATTTTCCTGGAGCCTTGAGCATCCTACCCAACCTCACCCTCCGTCCTCATCCTCACCCTCCATCCCTGTCCTGCCCTGCTCCTTCTTCCTGAAAAAAGCTGGCATTCCCAGCCCTGAGCTCCTGGTTTGTTCCTGCCCGGCCGCTCTGAGCTGGTGGGGCAGAAGGGCAGCAATTAGGCAGGATTTTTAATTGGCACAGGGGCAGGAGGGGTGGGAAGGGGAGCGATGCTGGGTGGAGGCAGGAGCACACTGGGGACCTGAGCAGCCGTGCCAATGGCTCTTATTAAAAAATAATAGTGCTGCAGCCTCCAAATGAATTAAATTCCATGAGAGCCGAGAGCTCATCCCCAGCTTTGGGACCAGGATCCCCGTTCCCCTTGCAACGAGGCAATCCAAATGCCTTCGGAGCTTCAAAAAGCATCAAAAATCCCCTTTTTCTCTGCCTGCCACACTGGGAACAGATTTTGTAAGAGCTAAACCCTAAATATTTGCAAAACACTTGGAAGAAACCTCAATATTTGGAAAACACTTGGAAGAAAACAAACAAAAGCTGCTACATTTAACAAATCGAGGCAGTCCTTCAAGTTTTGGGTCTGTGCCCCAGGTAGCAAAGCTGCCTGGCAAAATCTGGCTGCCCTGGAGGGCAGAGCCTGGCACAGTCGGGGTGGGGGACAGAGCCAGTGACCCCCGGATGAGGGCAGGGCAAATTCCAAGCGGTCCCAGCTGGAGCCAGGGGGAGGTGGCTGGGGGATCCTGCCCTGCACAGATCAGGGTGACCAACGGGTGGGCACGGGGAGGGGGATGTGTGCAGCCCCCAGCCCGGGGGGAGCAGTCACGAGTCCCCCGTGGGTTTCGGGTGCTGCCTGGCAGGGTGAGGGACCACGGGCACCGTGCCCCCCAGCTCCGGGCGGGTTGGGCGGCTGCCACATCCTCCCGGCGCGAGCGGCAGTTTCTATGGTGACAGTGTCCCCAGGATGGGTGGCGCAGAGGCCACCGCGCCGCCGCGGATGCCGTGGGGGTCCCTGTCCCCCCTCCCTCCCCGACAGAAGGGACCGCACCGCCCGTACCCGGCACCCCCAAAATCACCACGTCCCCCCCGGCAGAGACCCCACTGCGGGACCCCCCGGCCCCAGCGTGGAGCATCCCCCGGTGCCGGGAGCCGAGACAAACACGCCCCAGCTCCGGGGGCTTAAATTAAACCAACTACAGCAATAATAGCGGGAGAAATCCATCTGAATAACCGTAGGTGGCAAACCCCGCGCGGCAGCGCCGGAATCCGCAAAGACAACAAAATTCATGACAAAGCACAAAGGGAAGCGCCGGGCTCGCCGTCCCCAGATATTCATCCGTTAACACGTTCCCTTTTTAGGCTGACATGTCATTTCAGACGGGCCTTTCTTCCTCCCCTTTCTTCTCCCCCTCGTCGCGCGCGGCTCTGCCGAGGCGGCTGCTGAATTGGATCACCTCGGGGCGAGCACTTTATTATCTGCAGTCAAAGCGTCACCACAAATACCCGTCTACACACACACGTGTCACTTCCCATTTGTCTCCTCCACGAGGTATTAGCGCCGAGCCAGCACCGTGTTCCGTGCCACGCTGGCCACCGTGCCACCGCAGCCAGGGCGCGGGGATGCCATGGTGCCACCCCGATGCCGCCCTGATGCCACCCCAGTGCCACCCCGATGCTGCCCTGATGCCACTCATACGATACTCAGTGCCACCCCAGCGCCACCATGATGCTGCCACGACACCACCCCGATGCCACCTCTGTGTCACCCAACACCACTCAAGCACAGCCCTGACGCCACCCCAACACAACTGCCACCTCAAAGCCATTCAGGTGCCACCCAAATGAAGCCAACAGATCCCTAAAGCCACACCCAAGGCGCCCTGAGGCCACCCCAACACAACTGCCACCCCAAAGCCATTCCAGTGCTATCCCAGTGCCACCCTTCGGACACCCAACACAGCCCTGATGCCACCCTGATGCCATTTCATCACGGAGCCTCCGAGGGATCCCGGGACCAGGAGGGGACCCCACCACCTCTGTTGGCCTCGCAGCTCATCCCAGCTGCCCCCAGCCCCTCTCCTCATTCATCCACAGCCAATTAATATTTTTAATTAATTTAAGCCATAGGCTTTGTGCATGCTGAGGGGAGCAGGGTGGGCACCCCCAGTGCTGGGTCTGCCAGTGCCCAGGAAGCTGCTCTGTGGCCAATGGACCATCACAATCCTGGGAAGTTTGGACACAAACCAAACCCCCTCGTGAGCTGCACCATTACCAGCTAAGCCCACCCCAAATCCAGGGCTCTGACCTGGTGGGAGATGGGCACTGAGCAGCCTCACCTCATCCTCCATCCCCACACGTGACCGATGGAAAAGTGTTTTTGCAGCGATTCCTGGCAGGGAAAGTGCAAGTCAACAGCACATTTTGGGCCCAGCAGTTAATTGAACTCCTTTTTATGGCACGTACATAAATACACAGAACCATCATTAACCGATCCCTCTCAGAAACTGAAAATGAAAGAATTAATCTTACTTCACTCATGTGTAACCCCTCATGAAATTAAAATGATATTTTATGGGTGTGTACAAAAGCAAAGCCTCGCTGCAGCCACTCTAATGAAAATGCCCTTGGAACAAGCAGAATTGGGTAACGAGGAGCCATTAAACGGGGCCTCATCCCGTGTGCAATTAACAGGTTTATCGCTGATGAGAGTCCCCACAGATGCAGGGAGGGCTGTGGGTGACCCTGGAGCTGAGTGCCTGGCACAGTGCTGCTGGCTGAGCCCCAGCCATCACCTCTCATTAGGGCCATCCCCTCGTTAGTGTTTTAATACCCAGATGGGCCCCGGGAGGGCTTGTGCCACCCCCAAGAGCCACTGTCCCAGTAGGGCTGAGGTGACAGGTCCCATGGGACTCCCAGCATGGAGGATGTGAATGGTGAAAGAATCCCAGAGTGATTTGGATTGGAAGGGATCTTAAAGCACATCCAATGCCACCCCTGCCATGGCAGGGACACCTTCCACCAGCCCAGGTTGCTCCAAGCCCTGTCCAACCTGGCCTTGGACACTTCCAGGGATCCAGGGGCAGCTACAGCTTCTCTGGGCACCCTGTGCCAGGGCCTCACCACCCTCACAGGGAAGAACTTTTTCCCAATTTCCCATCTACCCCTGCCCTCTGTCAGTGCAAGACCATTCCCACTTGTCCTGCCATTCCATGCTCTTGTAAATAATCCCTCTCCATCTTTTCTATAGGCCATGGAGGATGCTCATGAAGTTCACCTCTGTGAACTCCCCATGGCTCCCAGCTCCTCAGGGATCCCAGCCCCTTTCCCCTTTAAGGGGACACACATCCTGCTCCCTGCCACACTCCCAGCCCTAGGCTGGCAGGAGGAGAGCACATGGAAAATAACATTTCATTAACTATCATCCACTGCTCCATGACTGCGGAGAGCAGCAGCAGCAAAGAGTTTGGCCAAGCCGAGAGGGGCATTATTTGATTTATAATTTAAATAAAGCTCAGGATTCCTGTAATGCGCCCAGGATAAAATCAAAAGGGACCAGGCTGCTGGAGTTAATTGGACGTGATATTTTCCTGAGGATGCTGCTTCTCTGCAGGCTCCTGCTCCTTGGCTGGAGGCAGGAGGCACAGGGAGGGCTGGAAGGGCTCTGGCACCCTTCTCCATCCTCCTCAAGGATGCAACACTGGCGTGCCAGGCTGGTTCCTACGGAACAGCCTTGGGAATACTGCTGGCAACAGCGGCAAAGTCACCCCCAGCTTTATCAGGATGGATTTTGTGGGATGCTCCAGGCCCGCTGGGATGCAGCCACACCTGCTGTGGGGGCACGGAGACGGGAGGACAACAGTTAGCAGGAGAGGGCAGAGGCAGAACCAGGGGATGAAGGCACTGGCAGCTCCCCTGCATGGGCAGGAAAATGAGTCAGCTCACCTTTTACGTGAAATTAATACCAAAATTAATCAGCGGCGCGGGCAGGATAATAGGATTTCACAGTGGTGCCGGGCCAGACGGCCAATGTGCCGAGAGCCAGACTCATTTAATATCGACAGAAACAATGCCAGAGGACAGAAATAAGACCCATAAAGATAATTACTGAGATACTCAGGAGCAAATTAAGTAATCAGAGGCACTTCTAAATTGCGGCTGGTTTGAAGAGCGCGCTCTCCGTGCCGATTCCCTGCGCGGGCGCTCCGGCGGCAGCAGGAGCTCGGCCCTGCATCGGCTCCCAGCCCCTCCACCCTGCTTCCCACAGGTGCCATAAATAAGGAAGGGAAAATTGTATTCCAAGGCAGATGCGTGGCCCTGGATGTCACCTGCAATTTAATTTGCGCTGGCAGGAGGCAGAGAGGAGCGAGACGTGCCGGATTTGCCCATAATGAGCGGAAACATACGGGCAGCTAAACTTTGATTAAGGTGACCTGGCTGGTGGTGAGCACGGTGTGGAGGTCCAGGTGGGAACTGGGCTGCTGCCACCCATCCCAGGGGACACAAGCCTTGGAGATCTCAGGTGAGGAGCACGGTCCTGCCTGAGTCAAAAACTCTGTCTCCTGGGTAGCCTGTACCTGCCACGGTCTGGGGTGGGGTCAGACCTCTGTCCTCATCCCACTGGCACAGCTCCAAGACTGCTGGGATCTTGGGGCTGGAACCCCCTCAGGACACAGGCAGCTGTACCCAGGAACATCTCTCACACCTATGGCACCATATGTGACACCACATAAGGGCTCCTGCTTCCCAAAACTCCTTATTTCAGCACCTCTGGCAGGGTGGGAAATGCTAGAAAGCACCAACCCCACCCAGCAGGAAGGTGCCTCTGGGCTTCGTTCCATGAGCTGAGATGGTCCTTAGCTCTGAAATGCATCCAGGGAATGCCGTGGGGACCAGCAGGCGTATCCTGACCTTAGGATCACAACAAGCTCACACAGAGATTCCCAGTGCCAAACACCTCTGATCTCCAGAAAACCCTGCCAGGCTCATCCTGCACACAGGTCTCAGACCATGTGGGCATGGCTGAGCTCATTATTCCACGGCAACGAGGTGCTCCAGGAGTTGGACACCTCACACCAGCCTTGTGCTGCTGCAATGCTCAGGTGTGACAGATTAGGAATAACTTTACAAGAGCAACATCCTTTTTCCTTCCAGACACCAATAAGGAGGGGATCTGGGAGGCACCACAGGCTCCACGGAGGTGCAAGCTGCAGTGTGACATCTGGGTGCCCTATTCCCTGGGCTGGCCATTGGGGAGCTCCACCCAAAAAATCACAGAATCCAGAATGGTTTGCGTTGGAAGTGACCTTAAAGATCACCCACTTCCACACCCTGCCATGAGGCTCGCACCTTCTGCTCCAAGCCCTGTCCAACCTGGCCATGAAGACTTCCAGGGATGGGTTTCAGGAATAAAAGAACTTCCAGGGATAAAATAACTTCCAAGGATAAATAACCCTCCTGGCTGGCAATGCGATGCCGCAGAGATGCTGGGGAGGCCGAGCATCATCCAAAATCCATGCCCAGCTTGCCCAAACTCGGTGCCCAGCTCGCCTGGTTGCTCAGGGTGCCCAGGTAGAGGGGAAAAAAACATCTCTGGGAAAATCCAGCTCATTAAACAAACACCCGGGGGCTGTCACAGCCTAACAAGCAGAGCTTTAGCAGCTGATTTGTCTTCAGCCGGCAATGTTTAAAAATCCAACTGAGACCAGCAGAAAAATATCCACTCCCCTCTTTAAAACACACATTCATCACTTGAGAATCTTAATGCGTCTTTCCCAGCCGGGGAGGTCAAACACGCCTGCCTAAAGCAGGCTCATTAAATATACATTTAATCACGGTTTGGATTGAGAGACAAAGGCTGGGAGAGACAGGTGCTTTGCCGGAGTGACCTTTTGGATCCCATTTTAATGTAACTAGTTTACAGCTTATCTGAAAGGCCAGCTCCTGGGGAAGGCGAGCTGCGGCAAAACGGGGAAAGTAATTAGGGGGGGAAGGGCCGGGGAGGTTTGGGGGGCCGACTGCACCATCCTCTGCCGCTGCCACGCTTCCCAGGCAGCTCTGCAACATTTGCTGAAGTTGGACTTATCAACCACAGAACCCAATTTAATTTGCTTATCTTGGCTCCTTCTTCCCCCTCTCCTCCCCGCTTCTCCTGCTCTTTTTAATTATCGGTTAAATAAATGTCTTTTTCAATGAGGGAAACAGCATCAAAGCGGGCGCCCGCCCCCGGGCACTTACACTTGCGTGGCTCCAGCGCCTTGTTGGGGCAGGGGAGGTGCTGGGCTGGGGGGTTCTGGGTCCTCTGCAGGCAGGCCAGCATGGTCCGGGCTTCCCTGCGGGCACTGCCGCCCCGCACCCTGCGAGAGAGGAGACNGCCGGGAACGTGGCAGAGCCGGGGCGTCCCTCGGGCACCGCGCTCCGGCAGCGCCAGACCGCTCCGCCGGCGTGCCAGCCGGTGCCTCCCGGCACGGAGCGACCCCGGCCAAGGCTGGGGAAAGACAGCGTTAACATCCCACTCGGGGTCCTGGGATCTGCCGCCAGCTCCCAGCTGGCATCAAAATCTGCTCGACAAAAGCTGGAGGGGTCAGGCCAAAGTCGCCGTCGCCACGGTGCTGCTCATTGTACGTCCTTCCCCAGCCGCCGCCGGGGCCCTGAGTTATAACCAGTTGCTGCTGACACCCTCCCACTGCTCCGGCTGGCGCAGGGAGCGATATTCCCACTCGGAGATGGCAGGGAGACGTGGGCAGGAGCAGCAGAAAAGCAGGCAGCGGTGCCCATCCGTCGGCATTGCGGCTCCTGTGCTGTTGCTCTCTGGCTGGAGGTTTGTGGGTGGCTGGGGGTCACAACTGGACATGGTGGATGGGTTCTCACCGCTGGGTACATCACTCCTTCTTCTCCCCTGTGGGGAAATCGTGCCCTCCTGCAGCCATCTGGGATGTTTCCCGCATGTCCCAGTGCTGGCACTGCCGTGCAGGGGAGAGATGTGGTGGCCTCAGGCACGTGGTGGCCTCGGGCAGGCACTGGCAGAGCCCATGACCACGAGCAGCAGGAAACAAAGCATGGATGGATGCGCCCCGAGCTGTGCCTGTGGCTCTCTAAGCTCCACTGGTTTAAATGTCACCCTTCAAAACATCTTCACAGCCACTGGGGGTGTAGACAATGGGACCCTGCTTGCTCCTGCCCTGTGCCCCTCACCAGGCAGGGGGTTCCAGGCTCTGGAATAATCCCCAGGATAGGATCCATTCAGGATGTCCAGGCCTTGACTGGGCTCATCAGGTTGGAGGTCTCATCCCAACCCCCCCACAGTAAACCAGGGACAAGGAGAAACTCATCGGCAAAAGGTGTGAGGAGGAGGAGGAAGAGAAGGAGGAGGAGGAGGGGAGGAAGTCATCTAATACCGAGCAGGTGTCTGGAGAACCCAAATTGTGCTGTTTTCTCCTAATAATGAAGTATTCATGAGTAAAAGCCTTTTTCACTACTTTCTTAAGATACTAATTTCACAACAAGCGCCTTGTTACCATGCAATTATTCCAATCGTGCATTTCTCCCAGATTCCATCTGTCCTCGCGCTCTCTAAATGAAAGACAATCATGTAACCACCTTTCATTATTCACTATTTTACTTTCAGCAAAGGTACCCTGAAAGAAATGATTTCCTCTGAAAGGGACTTTTATTCAGTTTCAAAACCAATTTTCTCCTATTACTGTCTTAAAAAAAAAAAAGGAGGGGGGCAGGGAGGTGTTTTTATTTCATGCATTACATATCCTTTGTTAACGCAGCTCGCAGTAAAAGCAGCCGTATCCATTTTCTGGCTTCGATTTCTGGTAATTTTAAAATATGCCATTACAATCAGGCAGAAATTATACAGTTTGAAAAGAGAATGAAGTGCTTCTTATTCAGAGCCTGAGCGCACTTGACTGCCAGGAGTTCTCCTCTCCCCGCCGGGACTCGGGGTTCATTACGCAGCCCCGCTCCCGGCGCCTCGGCTCTCCCCCCGGCACGCGTCCACGGTGCCCGGATTTTCCATGACGGGAGCTGCCACCCCGACCTCATCCCCATCCCTGTCCCTGTCCCTGCAGGTCAAAGCACCCATGGCAGCGCAGGGGGATGGAAGAGAGCACCGGCTCCTGCCGTACCTGAGCCTGAGCTCTCCGCGGTGACCTCAGCGCTGCTGTCCCACCGGGTGTCACCATCTGGCCGATTAGCGGCGGACGTCACCCGCTCCCTGCGCCCGGGCAGCTCCTCACGGGGACACTGACCCGGGAGGACACGGGCGGCGTGGGCGGCTCGTGCCACTGCAGGATGCCCATCAGGTCCCTGGTGGTCCCTGGGGCACAGGGCGGGGCTGAGAGCGAGGGGAAAGCACCCAGGGAGTCACCGAATCCACCTGCTGGCACAGGGACGGTGTGGACAGCCTGTCACAAGAGCTGAGGGCACCCCGAGGGCCCAGCAGGTGCCTGGGGACACCCCCACTCTGGCATGGGTCGTCCCCAGCACTGCTCTGCACACCCTGCGGGGCACAGCCCCACTCCCTCCTGGAGCCATCCCGACCCTGGGCACGGATCATCACCGGCAGCAGGCGGGAGAGGCGGGGGAGCCACACGCCAAACTGAATAAAGCCAGCGATTAATTCAGACCCTGCTGCTGCCCCGTCTCCCGGCGTCTCGCAGCCGAGATGATTTTTCCGACAGCTACGCCGAGCCTCACCCCACCTTCACACGCACGCTCGGAATCGGGAAGGCTCCGGTGCCACGACCCTAGAACAGCGTCCATCTGTCCGGCCCGACACCCTGCCGGGAACCCCAAGCCCCAGAAGGCCCGTGGGCGAGCGGGTGGGCGCCTGGCACAATGGGCATCTGTGCCACGGTGGCATTTCGCTAATGCCGCTCCGAAAAGCCCCTGAATCAGCTGATGGGAATTGGGCGCTGGGCTGTCCAACGCTTAGCGCCGGCTTAGTTAGCTCCATCTGCATTTGAACTAATTCCAATCAGCAGGATCCGATTTAGTTCAAGCTGCTCTGGCTCTTTCGTGGCAGGAAAGGCAACACTCAGCAGTTTTGCTGGAACGCCCCGAGCCCGCACTGCCTCTGCCTGGGCTGCGCCCATGGTCCCACCATCATCCAGGGTGAGTCCCATCAGGAGTGGGGTTCCTTGGGGACATCTGCAGCAAGATCCTGCAGGAGCCCTAACCCCACGTCCCCCAACCCTGGCATCACAGAATCCTAGAATGGTTGGAAGAAACCTTAAAGCTCATCCAGTTCCACCCTCTGCCATAGGCAGGGCCACCTTCCACTGTCCCAGGCTGTTCCAAGCCCTGTCCAACCTGGCCTTGAACACTTTCCAGGGGTGGGGGAGCCACAGCTCCATCCCTCCCCTCTCCCACCACCGCTTCCTGCCCCACACCCAGCTAATCCATCTCAACATCACACTATTTATAAGCCCAAGGTCTTTGTGACTTTAATAAAAAACACCACCCTCCATGTCTAAAGCCCCAGCGATGGGAGGGTTTGGCACCTCCTCTGACATCAGCGGCTGATAAGTCGGGCTTATCTCCTCCAAGAGCCCTGCGAAGGTCCCTCTGGCGAGATAAGGCCAGCGCAGCTGTCGATAGAGGCTTTCGCAGGCGAGGATTTAGATAAAAGAAAATGTGACGGGAGGGGGGAGAAAAGAAAAAAGGAACTTTTAAAGTCTCAGCCAGAAGTGGGTCTGTGCAGCTGCTGAGCTGTGGCAGGGCAGGGACGGTGAGGGAAAAGGTCTTTGTCACCATCCAGGCTCTGGTGGAACATGTCCAGATCCTTCCCCTGGTGTTATTGGGGCACAATCCCATAAAAAGGGAGCTTTTGGGGTTAAGAGAGGAAGTGGGGGCAGGACCAGGGATGCTGCAAAGCTGTTTGAGTCACACCATGGCCCTGGCTATAAGTCAGCACTGGGTTCGGCACAAGGACAGGAGGTGAGGGATCACCCTGGCTGGGAGAGGAGCAGGAGGCTCTGAGAGTGCCAGACGGACACACGGACAGCGCAGGGAGAGACCGAGGCTGGCAGCAACCAGAGACACAAAGCAAAAGCCCTCACTGGCCCCCGGTGTGCGACAAACCCAAAGTTCCACTGGGAACACCCCCATCCCTTGCCCCTCCGTGCTGGGATGGAGGAGAATCCAACCACCCTGGCGGGGAGCTCCCCTTCCCCACAACCCCGGGAACATCCGAACTCCCTCTCTCCATCCCCCACCACTGCCACCACTGCTGGTCCCATGGACACCGATTTCCCATCCCATGGCATCCTGTGAGGGTGAGGAGGTGCCAGAGGAGGAAGGCTTCCCCCCTGCACACAGCGGATGCCCATCCCATTGCAGGGCGAGCGGGATTCCGGCTGGTGCTGCGCCCACCTCCCATCCGGATTTAGGGTGGAGGGGACGCTGCAATGCCACAGCTCAGCCCTAAAAAGGGGTGAGCACAGTGAGGTCACCCCGCTGTGAATCACGGGGAGCACCAGGTGAAATAAAACCCCAAGTTTGTCACTGAAAGTGCCGCTGGTCACCCCACGACCTTCCCTTGCCCGACCTTCCCTCATCCCGCCCGGCTAATCCGCTCCCCTCCGCGTGCTCCAGCCCCGGGCCTTTCAGGGGGCCCTGTTAATAATTAAATGTTAATCTAAAAAGCAATTTTAGCTGCAGTGCTGCAGATCTGGTTAGAGATTACATTAGCATGTAAGAGTCAAGGGTAATTTTCTCTAACCCCTCTTGTGATCTTTAAAACCCGCAGATCTTAAAGCAACACCAGCTCCTCTGATTAAAATTGGAAGCTGGGGTTTGCGACGGATAATGATGCTGGGAGTGATTATTTTGCTGCTCAGGGTCTCACTGGGATGTGGGGACTGTGGGGGGCAGGGGGAGCGACCCAGACCAGCCGAGTGGCTTCTCCCAGCCTATGCCCTGTGGAGATGCTGGGCAGGTGCTAGGGTGAGCCCAGGACCTGGCGCTGAGGAGAGCTGTGACACCCTGAGCATCCCTATTTCCCACTTCCCCAGAGCCTGCCTTTCCTTACAGTGGAAATATTTTGCTGCCACTGGGATGGTGCCTTTTTTTGGGCTGCTGTGACACCAGGATGGCACAGAGCCCGCCAGCCGTGGCACACTGCCAGGGGCAGAGTGGCACTGTACCAGGACCCTCACTTGCTGGCACCTTACAGCAGTATCTCATGTCTCTCCCATCCCACCCAGAGATGAGGTTTCTGCTCTCAAGGAAAAACTCCTTGGACTGTTCAAGAAAGCCAACATCAAAAAATACCCTAAAAAAACCTTTTGCTCACGAGCAGGGCCAAAGGAACTGGAACAAGGCACAGCAAATCACCTCCTGAGCAGTTCCAAAGACCCTATGGAAGAAATACGGTATCAGACGTGTCCGTAACGACAGAATTTAAAAAAACCCCAACAATTCGAGTGCTGTTGAGCATTTGCAGACGTCCCTGCGCAGGGCTCGGGCGGCCTGGTTAAATTTATGTGTCAGCTTTAAGGAGGCCTCTCATCAAATGAGCTATTTTGGGCAGAGATTAAAGATCTATTTTCGCTGCGAGCGGGAACAGCTCTCGAACAGGTTAATAATGATTCTGGAAAGCCAAGGGCCTCCAGCACCCCGGGGCAGGGACTCAGAGCCCTGGGTGGTGTTGGGGGGTTCTTGAGGCTCCCCGAGCCAGGAGGGTGGGGGGATCACAGTGCAACATCCCCCCGGCCTGCTGCCATCCTGCTGGGGAGGAAGGAACCCTGCATGCTGCGGCGGGCGCCGAGCAGCCGTGGGTAATTGGAAGTGGCAGACGCTGGCACGGCGCTGCCGAGAAGGTCATTACGTAGGACTGGGAACAAAATGCCAGGAGCCAGGGGGGAGCGGCCCCGTTAGCAAAGGTCAGGGCCCCGCTCGGGTGCCGTCGGTGTTTTTGGCAGGGCTCAGCCCCGGCTGCGTGCACCGAGGTCCCGGCAGGGCCAGCGCACAGCGGGCGGGCAGGATCTGCCAGGTCCTGCCAGACATGTACGGACGTGTCCCCTCAGATGTGGCACCGGCTCCTCGGAGAAAAAGCTCCCTGATCCGACACGGTCGTGCCATGCCTTCCTCCCTGCACGTGGATCAGGAAGAGGGGGTGGGGGGAGCTATCTATCATGGATGCTTGGGATGCTCATGGGCTTTCGGTCCCAGCCCCACCACAGACATGGGATCAACCAGCAGAAAAGCCAAGTGGCTCCACAGAGCAGCAATTAAAAGCAGGAGTCAACCCCAGCACACATCCCACGGGCATCCACACCATGGGCACCTGCAGCATCCACATCTCCAGCTGAGACCCAACAAACTCAGCACTGCAGAGACCAAAGCTCCCCATCACAGCTCCTGCCCCATCCTGGCTCACTCCTGCCCCATCCAGGGGGTTTGTCCCCTGCAGTGACAGTCCCTGTGCTCCCACGGCTGTGGTGCCCCATCCAGCTGCCCCACGCTCGGCAGCCGGGCGCGCTCCACTCCGTAATTACAGCCCCAAGTGCCGGAGCTGTGAAAGAATCTGACGAAGGAATCCAGGGTAGATCGCGCTGCTGAAATTACTATAATCAAAGGCTTTCACAAAGGCTTCAAATGCAACCAATTACCCTGAAAGGCAAGGCAAGAAAGAAAACAAATTAACATGTTTGCACAGAGCCTCGGCGTGGCGCACACATCGCCCCGCGCCGCCCTCGACCCCGGCCGGCCGCTGCTCTCCATCCTCGGTCCTGCTCCCCATCCCTGGCTGCCCTCTCCTCATCCCTGGCTAGCAGCTCCCCATCCCCACGGCTGGTCCTTATCCCACATCCACATCCTGCTCCGCTCGCAGCTGCACACAAAGGGGCTCTGTGCCCGTCCCTCGCCCCGCGGCTGCCCACTGCCCCGCCGGCACACAAAAGCCCTGCCTGTGCCACTGCTGGCTCCGGCGCAGGCTCGGGGGCTTGCCAGGGTGGCCTGGGGAAACCTCCCTCCTTCCCTCCTCCCCCCAAGCGCTGGAGGGGTCCCCAGGCCAAGGGAGGGGAAGATCCTCAGAGAAACTGCTTGTGGACCCCTCACCCTCCCCTCCTTATGTTCCACTTCGTCTGCGCTGCCGGTCTGGGGGAAAAAAGGGGGGAGAAAAAAAAAAATCAACTTCTTCCTTTTAATATTTAACGCGAGTCCATCGCCCTCAGTCTATTTGGTAACACAAAGCTCTGGAGATTTAAACCCTTCTCACCCGGAGAGATGGAAATGAATGGTGCTCTTTAATGAGCTGGTTCAGCAGAAAAGATAGATTTCCAAGATTACTGTAGGAATTCTTATAATTGATGTGTACTTTTGTAACAAGGATTATACCACCATCCGGTCAAGTAATTCCGGCTCTTCCCCCCCCCTTCTCTCAAGCTCACCCTGCTTTTGGGGTTCCCTGGGGAGAGGGGCCAGGCTGTGTTCCCATGGGGAGAAAGCAACTCAGGAGGGGGAGGAAGAAAAAGACAAAGAAAAATTAAACAGGTTTTTCTTATTTAGCCATAGGCAACCTAACCGCAGCCACCGAATGGGAAAATAAGGCATCTCTCCAGAATTCTCTATTTGTTTTACAAATCCCTACTTTCCCCACCGATCCGAGGCCGGATGAGCCGCTGAATGCCGAGTAATTAAAAGGAACAGAGAACAATACTCAGCGCTGCCGAAGAACACGGAGTTTCCCTCAGATGTTTATAGCAATTGTATGAAAATGTACCAGGCGGGATGGGGAGAGCTGACAGCCGGGATTGGGAGCAGCCGGGATCGGAGCTGGCTGCCTCCCCCGCCTGATTGGCATTAATTGTGCGCGTTTGCAAAGCAGAACGGAAAGTCTGACACGAGCTGCGAGCCAACATTTCTTTCTAATAGTCTTAATGATTACGACGAGAGCCGATGATCATCGCGGGGTGTTAATAGCCCGGAGAGCGGCTCTACTGCTGCTCCCGGTGGGGACAAGCGGGGATGTCCCAGCCCCGCTCGCCAAGGTGGGCTGGGGTGTGGTGGGATGAGCTCAAGCGGTCCCCATGCAGCCACACCACTGCCTGTCAGGCTGTCAAGGGGACAGGAAGGACGGGGAGGGGACAGGAAGGACACGGAGAGGACAGCAGCCACATGCTCCATCCCCAGGCTCTGCCCCACCGGAGGGGTGGCTGCAGGGGCGGAGGGGAGAACGTGCTCCACACTGAGCCCCCTGTGCAGCAGGAATGTCCCCACCCTGCTCCCAAAGGTGCCCCAAACCAGCTGCCACAGCCCCGTCCCCAGCAGGTAGCACGGGAGGGACTGGGGGAGCAAGAAGAGCGACTGCAAATAACCCACCGAACAGCAGAGCCCGTCATTAGCAGCTGATTAATGAAACCCGAGTTTTCTCGACTCTTTACAAGGCTGTTTTTCCGGATGTCCTTGAGTTTCACTGCTGCAGAGGCGAGCGGGAGGTGGGTGGGCTCGGGGACCAGCACGGGCTGCTCCGAGCACGGCAGAGACGGAGCCAGACGCGCACGAAAACCCTGCACAGCCCCGGCCCGGCCAGGTTTACACGGGAGGAAAAATCAATGGCCATCGATCTGCAAAATACAAAGGCACCGCGGAGCTGGCAGACGGCAGGCGGCTGCCATCTGACCGGGGCTGTGCAGGGGACAGAGCGGGGGTCACCTCGCTGGGGACCGCGCTGACAGGGGGCACCGCTCGGGGTCACATTGCTGGGGACCGGAGTGCCCAAAGAGGGGGACACAGCTCGGGGTCACATTGCTGGGGACCGGAGTGCCCAAAGAGGGGGACACAGCTCAGGGTCACATTGCTGGGGACCGGAGTGCCCAAAGAGGGGGACACAGCTCAGGGTCACCTCACCAGGAACTGGGGTGCTCACTGGGGGCACGGCTCGGGGTCACATTGCTGGGGACCGGAGTGCCCAAAGAGGGGGACACAGCTCGGGGTCACATTGCTGGGGACCAGAGTGCCCAAAGGGGGGGACACAGCTCAGGGTCACCTCACTGGGAACTGGGGTGCTCAATGGGGGCATGGCTTGGGGTCACATTGCTGGGGACCAGAGCGCCCACGGTGTGACACAGCTGCTAGAGCACAACCAGCAGCACCCGTGGCCACCCCACCTGCAGCAGGTCCCCGCGGGTGGCGAGCAGCACGGCCAGGCCACGTGCCACAAACCCTCGCAGCAGCAGACGGGGCACATCCGCCGTGTGTGGGTGGCCCTTGGCCGTGTCCTTGCCGGGACACGGCTGTCACCCGCTCAGCCTCCCCCCGGCTGGATGGAGAGACGGCCTCAGCTTGGCTCTGAGCTGTTTGATTTGTTTTATCATCTGCACCGGCCAACAGATCACTCAGCTTCGGGCTTTCTGAGCTCACTAATAATTGTTCCCTGATGAAAAGAAATCGAGACTCGGTCCCTTTCTTCTTCCCTCCTCAACCCCTTTCAAAAAAAAAAAGTCCGTAAAGAAGAGCTATAAAAATGGCTTGTTATCTCACCTAGCGAGGCTCGGGCTGTATGTTATTGCTAATTGGGTATAACATCCTTGTCTTGTTCTGCTCTCTGAAGCTAAATCAAGAAAGCACCACTGCTGCGAACTAATTATATCTCTGGACTGCAGACTCCAGCTTGTCTTCCCCTTTATTGAGTTAAAAAATGGTCACTAACCTTAATCTCTCATATTCCCAAGAATTAGGGCTGCTGAAAACCCACCACTTCCACCTGCATCCTGGTCTGGGCTGGGAAAGACAGGGCACATGGCCTGATGAAGGGTTTGTGCTGCTCTGGGACACAGCCCCGAGCCAGAGCCCAGAGCTGGCCACCCCTGCAGAATCTTGTGGCCACCGTGGATCACCGTGACCACCACGCACACTGCTCAGGACTCCCTGTGCCATCAAACCTTTCTCACACACAGCTCAGAGTTTTCCTGCACTGCACACACTCAAAGACTGGCTGTCTCTCCTCCTTACAGGACACTTTAAGCTTCTCTCACTGTTTTTAAAATCTGTCCCCCCAGCCTTCCCAGGCTCGGCAGATGTGGGCAGATGTGAGCATGGGGGTCACGTGCGCAGAAACCGAGGGGAGTGGATGCTGCTTCAGTTCATCCACGTCAGCTCCCAGTCCCAGCTCAGGATGGACCCCCATGAACCTGCTAAATCTTCTGCTCACCCCCGGGACCCCAAGGGGAGCAGGGACGCCGAGGACACCCACTACAGATGAATCTCTCTGGTTACTGGCACAGCTGCACCCTCTGGCACTGCAGCCATGGCACAGACTCCAGGAGAGATGACAACCAGAGCCCCAAAGGACACTGAGATGAGCAGTGGAGCTTGGGCCACACAGGACAGCCCTGTCCTTTCCTGTCCCAGTGATTCCCTCCGCACCAGCAACCTGGGGTCAGAAATATCAGCAACAATCTGAGGCTGTGGGACAGGAACCAGAGCAGTGGCACTGAGCTCAGCATCCTGCCTGGCTCTATCTCCCTGTCCAGCTCCATCTCCCTGCCCTTCCCCATCTCCCTGCCCGGCTCCATCCCCCTGCCCATGGGCACAGACGGTGTTACTTTCCAAAGGCAAAGTCAAACCCCAGTTCTCCCCGTGAGCCAAGAGCATCCCTTAAAAAAAAAAAAAAAATTGATACTTCCCTGACTATTAATTAACCTGAACCACTTAAAACTGCCTTCAATTTGTCAGGTTTAACTGCCAGCTCTTCTCGGTAAATCAAGCGTCGCGTGCAGACCGAGGCTGCGCGTGTGAGGCGGCGGCGAAGGAGCAGGCGGGGAGAGGGGCACCCTGTGCCACGCTCGCCCATCCTGCCCCCTGAGAGCCCCGGGGATGACATTCACACCCCACAATTAGCCAGGACACGGTATTAAACACACCAGGCAGGCAGGAGCGGGCAGGGCAGCCAGAGTACCCCACACCGCAGCCTCCCCGTCTCCCCCCACGGCGCCCTTGTCGTGCAGCCAAGGCTGAATTGGAAAGCAATATGAATATTTATCTCTGACAGCGAAATCTCCCCGCTGCAGGGTATTAAGGCTTTATTAGTGTGTGGTTACCAGCCACGCTAAGCCAACCCCCGCTCTTGCCTGGAGCGCAGAGGGATGACCTACAAGAGGCAGATGGCAAAGCCTTGGAGAGCCCCTGACGCCGGGACGTGCCTCCTGAGTAGGGGGCTGTGCACCCCAGTCCCGTGCAGGGAGACAGAGTCAAGGTCCCCCTCCCAAAGCCCCCTCCTCACCCAGCACCAGCCCCTCTGAAACGCCTCCCCCGGCTGGGGCCGTCCCCCCGCCCCCGCAGCGCGCGGCTCTCGCCGTTTTGGGTTAAAACGCTGATGTATTCTCTCTTTAGCAAAAGGAGTCCCAGGGGCTATAAAAACTCCCAGCAGGCTCCTGTCAGTCTCAGGTCATTAACTTTCTTTCATTGGGAGTTTGTTTACAGCCAGCCATAAATAGCGGCGCCCGCGCTGCTCGCTCGCCAGCGGGACAGGCTGGGATGGGCTGGGATGGGGCTGCCTGTGCAGGGGGGCACGGCACCCCAGGCTCCAAGGCGTGGGGTCCAGCACTTGCTCTCCTCCATCAACTTTTCCCATGCCCCCCGTTTCCCTGCACCCCATCCTGCTCGGCACAGCACTGCCCACGGCACCGTGTGCCACGGAGCCACCTCAGCCCTGCAAATTGATGGGGTCACCTTGTGAGCGGCCTGAGGGAGCCAGAACGTGCCTGAGGCTCAGTCCTGGCCTTTCCTGGAGGAGGAGGAAGGAGGCAGCTGGCTGGAGCTGTCCCCGTGGGTGAACTGCCCCGAGTCCTGCCCCTCAGCCTGTCACAAGCACTAATCTCACGTCAGGACCTCTGCAGGTTTGAGGCGACTCAGTCTCAGTGCACAGAGCCCTGGGGGGGTCCCAAGACCCCTCATCTCACCCTGGCCTGCACCTCAGAGCTCTGCTTTTCCAACAGCACACACAGAAAGAGGAAATCAAGCGTTCCACCAGCACGGCTAGCACAGCACTGCTGCCGGGGTGCTTCCCACACGTGGCTCCTCTGCACCCAGGCACACACAGGACAATCTCAGAGCTCCCACACCCCAGCCTCAGAACACCCACAACCTGCTGCCTGCTCAGGACGGGCACCCATAGCCCTGCCAATGCCCCCAACACTGGGAGCTCACCCTGAATCCTGCTGATGCCTCGGCAGCTCCAGTGTGCCACCCGGCTGGGATCCCGCTGGATGCAGGTGCCCAGGGCTGGCACAGGTGCTTGGGAGCTTTATTTGCCGTGGCTGTGTGAACCCACCAGCTGTGGCTTCGATGGTTCCACAGGTACTCCCAGCAAAGCCCCCGGCGCTTCCTGCGTGGGGGATTGAGCAGGAACCTCATCCTGTCCCCTCGCTGGCACAAGACAGCTGGAGCAGGCACTCGGTGGCACAGCTCCCTCCATGCTTCCTCCCAGACTGCAGAGGGGTGTCCTGAGGGTCCAAAGACACAGCCAGCCGGGTCTGGCAGCAGCCAGGAGCCCACCTCGTGTTGTATTTTCACGGGACGGCTGCAGGACCAGCCCACGGACCAGCACCACGCCAGTCTGTGCGCTGGGCTGAGGGATTAAACCCCAAACTCACAAACGGCGACTTCTGCTCTTCCACCCATCCCTAGGCGAGCAGGGACTTGCCAAAAATCCCAGCCTCATCCCTGCCTGTGCCCCGCATCTATGGAAATACCTCTATTTTAACCCATATACTCGCCCAACCTGTAATCAGAGCAACACAAATAGCCCCTGCTTCCCATGTAAATTAAAAACACCCATTAGGCAGATTTCAAAAGATGTCAGTAGGCTTATAATTATACACGACATCCTTCCGAGATAAAAGCGATTACCGGGGATGCAAATCACTTAGCAACCAATCAGTGCCCCCAGAGTGCGGAGCACTGACCAGCCATCCATTTTCGCCTCGTCCTTTTATTCCCTGCATCGAGCAAATACAAACACAGATAAAGAGAGGCACAATAGCTCTTGACACGCAAATAGGTTAACATAATAAAGCCAGCTTTAGCCGGCTCACTCGAGGGAGAAAAGCAATTCTCAGGCAAGCAGGAGGTAATAAAACAGGGCTTTTGTGTTCCTGGCTCCCATTCTCACCCCTGCGCCAGCTTTGCTGCATTAGCTGATAGGCATCGTGGTTTGATTGAATTACCTTTCATGAATATTAGCTTTTTGAGGAATGCGCAGGCAGAGGAGAAAGAAGAAATGTCTTATTTTTGCATGCATGTGCCTGCTGCAGACGGACATGCGGCGGCACAGATGCCGGCGGGGGCCGGCAGAGGGGTCCCGGCAGGTGCAGCCCCCGGCCCACCCCGCCAGCTGCAGCATCCCCAGCCTTGGGGGGGTCGCACACACTCCCTCCATCCCAGGGTGAGACGCCACCAGCAAAGGACCTTACCCAGGGTCACATATCCCGCTGTCCCCACAAGGAGCCGTGGGGCCAGGAGGCTTCTGCCATCACCCCCCCACGCTCATCCTGCCCCCGGTACCCCGACAGCCGGAGGGGCCTGGCTCCCACCACACATTCCCGAGCCCCACCGCTCCCTGTGCCGCAGGATCACGCCGGAGAGGGAGCGGGGCTGCCCGGCTCCACCGCAGATTTTCCCACACAAGTTGAGGCCACGCAGCAAACCCGCTCCAGGCAAAAATTAACTCCGCTGCTTGGCAGGGATGCAAATGCCCGGCACTAATGCCGCACGCACGGCGGGGAGCGCGGGGGCAGCGCGGGGACGGCGGCGGGCACGGGGCACCCGGTTCGATGGGGACAACCCCCGCAGGGTCGTGGGACCGGGAGACCCTCGGTCCCGGAGCCAGAGTCTTTCCCCGGGCAGGGGAGCAGCCTGCAATTAAAAACCAGCCCCAGGAGGGAAGTGGCTCCTTCACAGCCTGCTCAGGGATGGACGAATTTCAGGCTCAGATAAGACAGGCAACCAGGAGGGCTAAAAAACTAAGGTGACGTGGCCTCAGCAGCCTGGCAGCAGCCACTCATATCCTCCTTCCATAGGTTTCCCTGCTCCAGCCTGAGGGTAAATATTCACACCGAGATATTCCAATTTTTAATGACACGCTTGGCTGAAACGGGGCCCAGCTCGCAGCCGGTGCTGCTCCGGCATCAAGAACGTGCCCTACTGGTACCGACCCTCAAACCAGCAGGAAAGCTGTTCCCGAAGCTGGGAAAACAAGCCACGCTCCCACAGCCAGGGAATGGCTTTCCCTTCCCCTGCTCTACCCACAAGGTCAGCAGAAGGCATCGCGGCAAGAGCTTCCCTCTCCTTCCACCACGGCTTCGAGGCAGCCTGACCCGACCGCACCGGGCTCACACCGCGGCTCCCCGGCACCTCCAATCCTCTCTTCAAAGTTTTATGGATCCTTCATAAGAAAAATCCCCCGCAGGATGCTGGGTGCCCTCTGCCAGGGACATTTTCCACCTCACCCCCCAGCACCACAGCCCGGGTGTGAGGGCTTTGCCGGCCAGGGTCCCACCAGAGCCATGTCCACGTGTGTGGCCACTGACCAGCGACATGTGCCCGGCACACCGAGCAGTCAAACCCCACCACGGGGACATGAGAAGGTGTAAAACTGCCAAATCCCACTAAATTATCCCGAGAACGACGCTGGACGTTCCTCACGGAGAGAGGGGCCACGTGGCTCTATCCCCATGCCTGCAGAGCCCCACGGCCACTCTGCCCTCCCTGAAAGCTCATTGCCCACCGGGGCAAGCTGCCTGCGGCCTCTGGACAAGAGCATCCCGAGCAGGAGGATGCACATATAAATATATATATATATAAAATTATATATATATACACACACACATAAATACGTATCCAAAACCTCCCTACCGAGACCCCGACAACCAGAGCCGGGCAAACCACCGCTGCCCAATGCCAATGAATTCATCCCTCGGCAAACAGCGAGCACGGCTGGAAAACTTTCCCACTGCCTCTCCTCGGAAATACCCCGCAGGGCCGGAGCCGAGCCCCGGTCTCAGCCGTGCCCTGCAGCGAGCTGTGCCGTGCCGCCGCCGGCTCGCTGCGTCCAGGCCCTGCCTCTCCAGCCATTAAATCTCCACGATGTGACGGCTCTCCCCGGAGCTGGATTGGGATGCTGGGGCTGAGCTGCTGGCACCGGCAACATCTCATTTCTGTCGGGGACCGAGCCGGAGGGGCGGCACAGCCTGGTCGTCCCCGGCTAGAGCCGGCGGCCGCCCCGGTGGATGCCCAGCCTTGCTGCCCAAGAGCTCTCGGGGACCACGATGCCTCGTCCCCGGCGAATCGTATTCCCAGCGCCGATGGTCCAGAAGATGCCACAGGGATGCTCCCTCCGCAGCGGAGCTTTTTCCAGAGTGGATTTTCCCCGGCAGAGCCTCCTGACCCGGCGGAGGCAGCCAGGGAGACGGGTGTTAAATAAACCATCGCTGGGTGGGTCCTTCTTCCCTCTCCTTTGTGACCGGCGGGATCCACACCACCGCGGGGTCCATGGCGGGGTCCTGCTCTGCCACCACCCGCTCCGGTGTCGCTGTGGGCACGGGCGCTTTCCTGCCCGGGAAGGAGGAGAAAACCCCTTTTTTTTTTTTTTTTTTCCAGGCGAAAAGGGGCAGAAAAGGGTCGCAGCAAAGGCGGCAGCTCCCGGTCGGCTCCCGCTGGAAGTGTCTCAGCTTTCCTCCTGGAGGCACCCGTGGATATTTTATTTCCACTTATGAGTCAGGCGACCCAAAAAGCCATTAAAAAAAATATCAAAAATCGGGTGAAAAAAAAAAAAAAAAAAAATCACAAAAAACCCAAAAGTTGTTCCCGTTCCTCTCCGGTAGCGACGGGCGAGCCGGGCCTCGGCGGCGGCGGCTCCACGGGCACCACCGGGCACCGCGCTGC
>VZTN01002614.1:342163-366630 GCA_013400515.1 Erpornis zantholeuca | reverse complement strand
TTTTTCTTTTTTTTTTTTTTTTTTTTTTTTTTTGGAAGACTTTACAGAGGAGAAACACTTTTGTGATTCAGGGAGCCCGTGAATACTTTTGCTGGAACATAAATTTCCCCCAGCGATGTTGGGAACACAAGGAGAGCCTTAATCTGCTAATGAATGAGCTGTGCAAAGTGAGACCGGCTCCGTTGCCACTTCCAGAGGGATTGAATTGCAGGGAGGAAGCTGGAGGAGAGAGATTTTTAAAAGTCCTTCTGCTTTAGCACAAATAAATAATGCATCAGCACGTCTGGGGTGGCGGCGGGTGAGGCCCTTCCCCGAGGCACCGGGGAGCCCACCCCAAGTTTTCTGTGCTCCCAAAACGGGGATAACACGGGATTGTAGTCACAGGACAAGGGGGGATGGCTTCAAGCTGACAGAGAATAGGTTTAGATTAAACGTGAGGAAGAAATTCTTCCCTGTGAGGGTGGGGAGGCCCTGGCACAGGGTGCCCAGAGAAGCTGTGACTGCCTCATCCCTGGAAGTACCCAGGGCCAGGTTGGACAGGGCTTGGAACAACCTGGGATAGTGGAAGATGTCCCTGGCCATGGCAGGGGGTGGAACAGGATGAGCTTTAATATCCCTCCCAACTCCAACCATTCATTGATTCTCCTCTCTGATCCTGTGCTCTTTCAGATAACGATATCCCTTTAATTTAATATCATTATTTTTGACCGGCACTGGCAATTTGGAGCACGGAGCGTCTCCATCTCTCATCCTGACAAATGCACGCTGTAATTCTTTGCCCAAAATGTCACTCTGCCCTGGCAATGCCTGGCCCTCGGAACGAGAAAGATTTCCCGGGGATTGAAACCGGGCCATTACTCTCTGCTTTAAATGCATTCAAGGTTCTGAAAGCCGTATCTGCTCTCGTTCCTTTTGTACGAAAAGTTATTGACTTATCAAGGTTAAAATCCATTCCGAATGGCCCAATAAAACAGGGATATCTCCGCATCCGTGCTGTCATTTGCAGGTCCGTTTTCATGGCAACAGGGCTCTTTTCTGCACATTAAACGGTTCAGTTGTGCAAAGTTCAGACATTACATAAACACAGAGGTAACAACACAAAAAAAAAAAAATAAAAATAAAAAAATCAATGAGCTCATAGGCATGGAAAGAGGAGATAGCATTGATCGGGGCCGCCGTCGATATTTGGGATCGCTGGCTCCTGCCCCGCACGCAGCCCTCCCGTGCTGGCAGCGGGGACACAAAGGGATGATGAAGGACACGGAGGGGGAAATGCACCTTCACTTCGCTGCCAGCTCCTGCCCGTATTTAAGGTCACCAGGGCACGGCGAGGGATGCAGGGATGCCCACCCGACACGCTGAGGTTCATCCGTGCCAACAGTGGTGTTGTGGGTCCTTCCTATGGCTGATTTTTGGCTCCCAACCCCACTTCCGATTCCTATCAAATCCTTGGAGGTTTCCCCCGCAGCTCCCAGCTGTTTCCAAATGCAGCTCTCCAAGGGATGAGGGTCTCAGAGGGGGCTCCAGGCAAAGACAGGACACGTGGGGGACACAAACACTGTGCCCTGGTGACCCCAGCAGCACCACGCTGAGGACACGGAGCGGGGGTGGGGTGCAAGGTGTTGGGGTGAGGGACTTGGGTGCTGATGGGCGATGTCGAGGTTTTGGCTTCCCCCGTCAAAGGGGAGAGAGAGATTCCGGCGTTAAAACGCTCGTTAGAGGAGAGACACCAACATCTGTTGGGAAAGCAAATGGAGAGCAGAGTGAGACGGCCGGGGGCAGCCAGGCGATAAGAGGAGGAGGAGGAGGAAGAAGGAAGGCAGGAGTGGGGGTCTCTCCAATCTGCTGCTGTGGCACGGAGGATCTGCTGTCCCTCTCCCCTGTGCCAGTGCATGGGCTCACTCCTGCATCCCAAATCTCACCGGAGCGAGAGCAGAATGTGCCCACAGGGAAAAACTGATCCCATACAGCTCCTTGCTTGTGGGGATTCAGAATGTCGCCAGGGAGGATGGCTTTTGTTGGTGTGGGGCCCTGGGGGAGACGGGCGTACCCCAGGTCTGGCAATGGGCAAAACAAAAGAGCAGGAGACAAATAAAGAGCAGGAGGTGAGGCAAAAGTAGGGTAGTTAACAGGAGATTAGGCAAAGAGGTTGTAATCAGTAGCCAATGGAGATGCTAAAGATGTAATCCTAGAAGCTGAAGTTTGTGGTTGTTGAACTGCTGGCTTTGGAACGGTATATAAGATGTGCTTTGTACAATAAAAGTTGGCTTAGCATGTACCCGGCAGAGTCCGTGTTTCAATCACCGACACTTGCTGGGGTGCCCAGGGCCAGAAGCTCCCCGGGTGCTGGGGCCAGACTGGGAGAGCTGGATCCAAGGAGCACGGAGGGCATGGAGGGCATGGAGGGCATGGAGGGCATGGAGGGTATGGAGGGCATGGAGGGCAGGAGGTAGATCTAGGCTCAGAAAGCTCCTGTTTGGGCAAGGATCTGTGTCCAGCAGCATCCTCCCCGCTGTCCCCCCGGGTGCCACTGCCGTGGGTGGGCACAGAGCTGGGCAGCATTCAGGGACAGCCGCCTCGGGTGCTGCAGGGTCAGCAAGGCAGAAGCTCCTGTGCTCTGAGCTTGCTTTCCCCGCCACCCAGTTTATTTATAGATTCAGCAAGTTATTCAGCTGAAACAAATCCCCATTCCAGCCGTGTCCCGGGGCCAGCAGCGACTGCGTCCTCTCCCAGTGCATCAGGCAGCGTTTTCTGGGGGGCATCAGCAGCCCCTTAACACCACCCTGGCATCTGCAGGGCCAGGGGGTGGCCTGGGCAGGGTGACAGTCCCCAGGACGCAGGTGGTGGCCCAAAAGCTGCCCTGAGAGGCAGCCAGGATGGACTGCCCACGGTGGGGGAATTGGTGTGCAGGGTGAGGGGCTGGGGTCCATCCTGCCCCCCCTCCCAGCCCCCTTGACAGCGACGCTGGGAGCGAGTGCTCGCCGCCAGCCTGAGTCTATTTTTATTCCCTGCTTAAAAATATCCCCGTCCGGGTCACTGGCACATGATGGATCATCGCTCCTGCAACTCCCCTCGGGGTCTTCCCAGCTCCCAGACAAGGAGCAGAGTCCAGCTTTCTGCGAGAGCCCCCCACACACCCTTCCCATGCTGTAAAAGCACTGAGGGGACATGACAGCAAAGAAATATCCACATGCTCACATGGAGTGTGATGCACAGCAGCCCCAGCCCTGCCCCGGCATGGCCCTGTGCCAGCTCTGCATCCCAGCAGTGACCAGGAGCATCCCGGGGTCACCGTGTCCTCGCTCTCCGCTGGTGGCTGAGCAGATCCTGCCCCTTTTTTCTTCCCTCCCGTTGGTATTTTGTGAAGAATTCAACCTTGCCCAAAATCTCGGGTGAAAGCCCTTGTGAGCCTGGCTGGGAGCGTAAGGAGGAGCCGATTCCAGCCTGTGGAGCATTTTCTATCCCTGTTAGTCCCGAGGCTCCGATGCCAGCCGAGATACGGCGCTGACTGACAGGTCATTTGGTTTTATCTCACCCGGGGATGTTTCATATCCGGCACGGGGCCATTCCACAGCCTCTTTGTGCTCAGAAGGCATCGCTGGGTGGAAGCAAGGCCAAGGGGCTTCTGGGGGGTCCCCAGGCTCCAGCTGCAGAGGGGACACTCTGTGGGCAGAGCAAAGGTTCTGCTCCCAGGGAGGGCTTGGTGGGTACAGCTGGGTGTTGTCCTTCACTGCCGTGGGCATCGCTGGCTCCCTGCAGGTCCCCAAGATGCCAGGGTCTCAGACCCCATGGCAGGGAATTCTCCAGCTCCTCGGCAAAACCTTTTGGCTCTGTGAGTCCCTGGAAGAGGAGACGATCAAGGCCAGGCCTGATGGTGCTGCTGAGCTTGTTCCTGTCCTGTCCTTCATGTGTGGTGTTCCCTACCTCCTTCCCACAGCAATATTTTATTTCCCTCCCGTTGCTCTCTAACCAGCTTCCTTCTGCCCCAAAAGTGTTGATTGTGCCATTTGACTGCATCTATGGAGCAGTGCTGGGATGTGCTGCCAGCCTGGGTTACAGGGTGGTCCCAGGAAGCTGAGCTACGGGAGCGAAAGCAGAGCAAGCTGGAGATTCCCAGGAGATCTTCACCTTTAACTTATTTGCTTCTTTCCCCTCCAAATCTGCTGACATTCGGAAAAGGGGAATCGTTGCAATTTGCTTGTTTCAGCAGGTTCCCCCTCTCCCCCGTGCTGCTCCCAGCTCTGCTGGGCTGTCAGCGGCCCCAGCACCGTGGAAGGCAACGATTGTGGTGGGAGAAGGAAGGTGAGTGATCCCTGAACCTGCCACAGTGGGACAGAGCAGTGCCCACGGCACCAAGCAACACCTGGCAGCTCCAAGCGATGCCACGCAGTGGGACCAGAACCCCCGTGATCCCCAGCAGGGCTGCCAGGAGAGCTGGCACAGCCCCTCAGCCTTTCAGCCAGGGAAGCACCTGATTCAATCCTCCTGACAGTCAGGAATTTCGAGTGATTTATTAAAAATGTATAGAGCCGGGTTGTCGGTGTCGCTGCTCTGATAAGAGCGTCGTCTCCCGCGGCAGCTGCTGGGTTTGTCTTCCCCTCACTCTTCCCGCTCCAGGGGGAAGGATCCTTCCACTTGCATGTTAATTTCTGGCAGATTGCTGCAAGCAAACCCATCCAGGTTCTATGAGGTGTTACCTCTGGGAAGGCACCGTTGTGTCCCCTGCCCTCACCTCTGCTGGTCCCCTGTCCAGCCTGGCCTCTGTCAGCTCCTCCTGCCCCCCTTGACCCCTCAGGGTCTGGGGTTCCCTTCCCAATGACCCACAGCACCCAGGAAAGATTAATGGAGATGTGGAGAGTACAAGGAGCTCCATTCCCACGTGGTATACTCCAGAGAAGGAGAAATGGGACATCTTGGCAGCTCTGCCATCCATCCATGCCAGCCCTGTCCTTGTTACCTGGCACTGGGACCTGCCCACATCCTCAGCAGGGTGTACCCAAGCCTGTTGCCTCCACAGCAGATAATTAATTTAAATCAGGATTTTCTCCTGTTTTTTCAAAAACTGCTTTCTTCACAGCACCTTGGTTTCTCCCTGGAAGTCTGGCTGGCAGTGTTGGACATCCCCAGCCCTGCTTGGGCTGTGATTATTCTGTGGGACCATCCTCACCATCCTCACCATCCTCATCACTCTCAGCTTGAGGCTGAGGATGAGGCAGCCGGGTCTCGGTGCCCGAGCCAGCTCATCTGTCACCATCAGCACAGCTCTGCCTTTGTGTGACACCAGGACCGTGCAAATCAGGCTCAGTGTGCCCCCGAGCCGGGCTCTGCATGGAGCCAGCCCTGAAATCCCTCCTGGAAAAGGCACAGCACTCATGGGCAGGAGCCTCGTTGTTCCAGGATAACGAGAGCCTGGCGGGGCTCCCACACGAGGGCTGCCAAGCCCAGTGGATTGGCAGGACCACCCCACCTCCTGTAGCATCCTGCTCCCAAATCTCATTCCCAGAATCCTGCTCCCAATATCCCTCTTCTGGAACTCAGCTCCCAGCACCCAGCAGCACCCCATCCCCAGGAATGTGCTTCCAACATCCCACTCCCAGCATCCTGCCGCTCTCAGCCCAGTCACGCCACCCCCTCTCCCAGTTTTGAGGCCAATTTACGGCTCAGAAACTAGCACGGTGCCCAGGTGTACAATCCCAGTTAGGCTTTGCTGAAAACCAATTAAGCATCACTACAAGTTTTCCATTTCGGAGCGGGTTGCCGTGGGACGGCAGCTGTCCCTCTGGGCAGCTCGGAGCTGGGTGCCGGCAGAGCTGCCAAAGCCTCAGGCTGCCCTCCTTTGGGGCAAACACTCCTGACCCCACCTCATCACCCCGGGGTGGCTTCCCAGCCCCGAGTCCCTGCAGATGGTGCCGAGCACCGCGGTGGTCCCTGTCCCATCCCTGGGGATGCGTGTGGACACCCAGGGTGCTGGAGGCCTTGGCTCCTGCTGCATCCCACGGCAGTGGGGATCCCGTGGGAATAGGGAGGAGGTGGCAGCTCTGGATGGTGCTGGGCATCTCCGGGCTGTGGGGCCGGGGGGGCCCCGCGCATGGCTGAGCTTTCCGTGCGCTGCCGGTGCCCTCCCGCCGCCGGCTTTGATCCGCACGGCCAAAGAGCAAAGGCAGCGCCTTTGTGCGCCGGGATGCTTTGAAGTCTCCCAAAACGGGGCGTAGGGGGGGTGGCTGGCCCCTCTCTGCCGGCCCAGCCCAGCTTTCACTCCCGTTTTTATTTCCTTCTTCCCAATTAGGAGCCACCTCCGGCAATAAAACCTGTAAACTTTCCCTGGCCGGGGCTGGGGGCCGTGACACCACACGGAACCCCCTGAGGGTCCCGACACGCTCCCTCCCACCCTCCGTGGCCACACTGATGTGCTCCCCCAGCTCGACACTCCCAGTGACTTCCCTAGGGACGTCGCCCCCGCTCCGGGTGGCAACAGGCAGGTCCTGCCCAGCGGGCGACACTAATTATCTCTGTCCTTAATTCTCATCCCGATTTTTAATTTCCCGTTCCAAAACCAGGCGCAAAGAGCGGCTCTTTTCCAACCCCCCCGCCTTTCCCTTTCGGTGGCTCCGCTGAGCCCCGGGAGGGTGAGCGGAGCCCGGTGGGGATGCGTGAGCAAGGGTTTTTTTGTGAGAAAAATGCGCATTGATCATTTCTGGGAATCAGGCTGTGTTTTTTACTCTGAAGCATCCATTATACACAGCTGCTTAATTGACGAGCGCTGCCGAGTCACCTCGGCTGCCGGAGTAAAACAGCCTAAAAGCTCCAGCGCAGAGGAAGTCCGCGCTTTATAAATTGATTCAGTGGGAGAGAGAGAGAGCGAGTGAAAAAAAACATTAATTACAGATGCTTCTGTGGGCACTGTTTTATGGCAGCGAGACCAGGATGTGGGCAATTCTCCTAAATGTGCTGATTAGACAGCACTTCATGTCTGGGAGCACATTAAATGGGCTCTGTAAAGCTATTAAAAATGCAGCGCCATAAAGAATTGACAAGAGCGAGCGGCAGCGGCGCAGCCCGGGGGTGTTGCTGAGCTCCTGCCCCGGATTCCTTCCCCACTCCTGCCAAGCTCCTGCCCCAAGATTCAGCCCTGCTCCTGCCCCGGACTCTTGATCCAGGCTCCTGCCCCACTCCTGCCCTGCTTCTGCCCCACTCCTGCCCCAGGCTCCTGCCCAAATCCTGGCCAGCTCCTGCCCTGATCTCCTGCCCAAATCCTGGCCAGCTCTTGCCCTGCTTCTGCCCTGTTTCTACCCCACTCCTGCCCCCAGCTCCTGCCCAGATCCTGCCCCACTCCTGCCTCCGGCTCCTGCCCAGCTTCTGGAAACTCCTGCTGTGCAGAGGACAGACCCCCTGAGACCAAACAGGATGAAAGTCAGGGGGCTTGGAGTGCTTCTCTGGTTTCACCTGCAGAGTCTGTGGGGCAGGCAGGAGCCAGGGAGGAAGGAGCCATCGGTGCCGTGGCTCCAGGATGAGCTCCGGGCAGGCTGGAGTGACCCTGGCGTGATGGGCACGGGGCCGGCCGGGCATGCAATGTTAACACAGCACAAATCAATTTGTCAGGACACAGCTCACCAATTAGCTCTGCTGGGATTATTACTCATTTGCGCACTGCAGGTTTCAGGGAATTAATCAGGGGCTCACGGGTAGCTGGGACAGCTGGGGTGGGAAGGGTGATGCTGGCACCTGGCACAGCTGATGGTGCCTGGAGCCGTGCTGGAAGTGTCCGGTGTTTCCCCAGACCCAGGAGGATTTGGCCCTTGGAGGACACCCCAGTATAACAACCATCCCATTCCCTGGAGCCCCATATCCCAGTGAAGCCAGATCCTGGCTGCCTCAAGATGCCAGGAGAGCAGTGGGAGATGGAGCAGAAAGAAGTGAGCCCAAGGCAAAGTGACACTTCCCATGTCATCCCAAGGAGGTGACACTGAATTGTGTCACCCACCCGCACCTGCTTTGGGGAACAAGCAGGGCCCTGCTGATGGCATGGCAGTGGAGGTGCTGAGGGAAGCCGGTGCCAGGGGTTTGGGGCATCAAATGGTCACCCAGCTGGGACTGTGAGCAGGAATGGAGTCACACATGTGAGCAAACAGGATGGGAATTCACCTCCCGGGATATCAGTACAGCAGTGCCGGGCTGGGCTGTTCACTGCCGTGGGGATGGGAGCACCCCCAGATCCCACTCTCCAACACGGGGACACCCACCTTCCCTGGAACCCTGCCCTGCTCAGGGGGACACTGGATCCAGGCGTCCTGGGGGACCCCCTGGGCCTTACCCCAGCTCCTGCCTCAGCTGGAGCTGCCTGGCTGTGGATGCCGATGGGATCTGGGAGGTGGGAGCTGGGAGCGGGGAGGTGTGAGCAGTGCCAGCTCCAGCCCGCCATCCCTCTGATGGATAATCGATCCCTCCGAGCTGGGGAGAGACACCCTGTCCAAACACATCAGGCTTGAAATGCCAACCTCCCTAATGCGATTTTACAATCTCCTATAATCGAGTGGCAGCGAAACTTCCCCTTCCCCAGGCTCCACTCCCGTCGCAGGGCCGGTGGATCGTGGGTGCATCTCCCCCAAAGCCATGAAGTCAGCTCCCCTCTGGGATGACCTGTGGCCTTGGGGTGCCCTGGGGTGCCAGGGGCAACCTTCTGCCAGCCCCCAGGACTGATGCATATCTGCCCCGAAACACCACGCTGATGCACAGCCATCCCAAACCCACAGCCATCCCAAATCCGCCTCCCCATGGTCCTGCAGCTGGGTGACCACCCCTGCCTCCTCAGCCCCCCAAAATTGCAAACAAAGCCCCAAGCAGTGCCATGTCAAGGCAGGATATCTGGGAGTCTTGTACCCCACCACAGGCCCCACAACCTCCCCCAGGGCCCCGGGGAAGGGGCAGAGCTCTCACTGACTAAGAGTACTGAGATCCCAACACTTTTTTGTGGGAACAAAGCCACGGCAGCCCCTTGACCCCGTGTAAAACCCCAAAGTCAGGCTGGGGGCTGCAGGGGAGGGCTGGCAGGGCCATGGGGCTGAGCCTGCCGGGAGCCCGAGCGCGGCTCAAGGTTAGTGCCGGTAATTAAGGGCTGGGATTTGCATGCGGCAAAATGACTCCAGCTAATTACAGGTTTAAAAGGAAAATGATCAGAGAGAGGATTGTTTGCGAAAACTGGGGCACAGCGGAGGAAGGGATGCTCTGCTCGGCTCTGGAGGTCACCAGGCTGGCTGAGCCATCACCCTGCACATCTGGGGACAGCACATCTGGGGACAGCAGACCCACATGGCTGTGGCAGGAGCAGGCAGTGCCACTATGGCCACAGGGTTGGACTATCAGTCCAATGAGCCCCGAGGGGTGTAGAGTGACCCCCAGCTCTAGGGGTGCTCCTTGCAGGACTCTCCAGCCCCAGGACAGCCTCCCAGACCCCCCACGTGTGGGCAGAGCATGGCACTGTAGCTGCTGGGCCACCTCCAACTTAACCCCCCCCCAAAAAAATAGTCACAAATGCCAAGGTGCTGAATTGATTCATTTAATTTTCCCTTCTCATTTGATCAAGAGCAGGGTGACATTTGGCAAAAGTTGCTGATGAGGGATTGAATGATTAATTGTCATGACAACCATTCCTGGTTAATGACAGGGATGAGATTGTGGCGGCATAAAAGCCGGAGAGTGGCCTTGAGTGCCGCGGTGCTAAATTACCAGGCATGTCACTGTTTGTGCTTTTGGTAAAACGTGGCCATGCGTTTCTAATGAGAGGTTAACTGTGTCCCCAAAGTAATTACAACTGATTGAAGAGGTAGTTAGTAATTAGAGGATTAACTGTAATGAGTCTCACCTGCAGCCGTTGCCATAGTTACAGTATTTTAGATGATCGGCGTTAAAATAGGACGAGGTGCTGGCAGAGGTGGTTCTGCCCCCTGGGGCATCCTGGGGGCTTGGGTGGGCTGGTAGCCCGCTGCCCCATGGGGTGTCCCATGGGCTGGGCTGGGCATGGAACTGCCAGGGAATTCCATCCCAAAGCCCCTCGATGCCAGAGAGGAGCATCCCCCGCTGCCCTGGCAGCCCTGGGCACCGGGACGGAGCAGCAGGTGGGAGCCTCAGGGCTGGCTCTGCCAGCAGGAGACTTCCGAGGGCAGGAAAGTCACCCAAAAAGCTTAAATCCTCAGATTCTGACAGCCAGGGCTGAGGCTCTCTGGGAGCTGGGAAGGGAGGACCACAAGCAGGGACGGGGATGTCCCCAGAGCACCGCTGGCATCCCGAGGGGTCCCACGATTCCAACTGCACCAAAGTGCCACCTCCGCTGCCCAGCCTGAGCTTGTTCCAACTCTCCCAATGCTCTGCTTTCACGGTTGACAATTTACAGGCCCATGTAAAACCTCCAAGTACAGTATCTTTAATTATTCCATCCATAAATGATAAGAGCCATTCATTTCAGGGCTCTCATTACGAATTTATACCCCTGTTTAATGTGCTCACTAACAGCAGACATCCCACAGCTCGCGGAGAAATATTGAACAATCCTTTCTGGAAGAGCCGAGCGGATACCACCAGAGCTATTTTAGACTTTGGGAAGAGAGATAGGCAAAGCAGGGGGGATTGGGCTTTAAAATGAAGAGTGAATCCCTCGCCCTGGACAGGTTTGGGGGCTCCAAGGGCAGAGGGCTCAAAGCTTTTCATCCAGGTGCTTCCCAAGTGGAATTCTGCTGCTGTTTTTTTCTGGATGTGCCGATGGTTGAAAACGAGTTTCATTTTGATATAAGTATAAAAATAGAGCTTCATATTTATATATATAACTATAACGATGGGAAGGCTTTTGAGAAGGCTTAACTTGAAATGAAAAAAAAAAAGAGAGAAATCCCAAATATTCACATTTCTGAGCAAACACCCTGAGTTGGTTTGACCTTTAACGATTTTTTTTCTCCTGGATGATTTTCCAATACAAAATCCGTGTGCTCCCAGGTTGGAACCAACCCCTCCCATGCCTTTGGGCATGGAGCTGCCACCTCTTCTGTTTCCTTTCCGAGGGCAGGGTGGCCCAAGTGCCTTTGCCCAGTTTTCAGTTTCCCAGGATTTCAAGGCATTTTCCCTCCTGCCCTGTCCTCCTGGCGATGTCCTGAGTCCCACAAGTGGCACCACGGTGATGGGGAAGGGAGTGGGCATCATCCAGCCCCCAGCACCGCATCCATCAGCCATGCTGGTGTTCTCCAGCCATCAGTGATGGAATCACGGAATCCCAGAATGGTTTGGGTGGGAAGGGACCTAAAGCTCATCTATTTCCACCCCCTGCCGTGGGCTGAGACACCTCCCATGAACCCAGGTTGCTCCAAGCTTGTCCCCGAACTTTGGGTCAGGACATGTTTTTTTCGAGACTTTCAGACCACTTCTGGTGAGCCTGGAGGGAAAACACACCATGTCTGCTGTAAATCGGAAAAAAAAAAACCCAAACGTAGCATAATTAATGGGAATATTGGCTCTCAGGTCTTGGGGTTTTTTTTTTAGCAAATCTTAAATTTAGAAGCTGCCAGGGCTCCTTAAAGAGGAATTAATCGGAGGAGTTGTAATTGCCCACGAGGAGTGAGGAGTAGCCTCTGTGAGAGATAAGCTCATAATGAGCTGCCAGGTGCCTTTGGAGTATGAACACCCAAATTAATAAACAGGGATAATTGGCTGTCCCCTCCCCCAGGAAGCCTCACTGGTCCCTGCAATCCCTGCTGGAGCTGGGGCTGACTGGGTGCGATGCTGACTGGATGGATGGATGGATGGAGGGAGGGATGGATGGAGGGATGGATGGATGGATGGATGGATGGATGGATGGATGGATGGTTGGATGGATGGATGGATGGATGGTTGGATGGAGAGGTCTCCAGGTGTGATGTTCCCTGGATGGGATGGTGCCTGGCTGTGGTGCTTGGTGGGTGGGATGCAGCCCAGATGCAAAGCCTGATGGATGGGATGCTCAGTGTTTGGGATGCTCACCAGGTAGGATTCTCTCTGGATGGGATGCTCAGTGTTTGGGATGCTCACCAGGTAGGATTCTCTCTGGATGGGATGCTCAGTGGTTGGGATTCTCTCTGGATGGGATGCTCAGTGGACAGGATGCTCACCAGGTGGGATATTCTTTGGACTGGATGCCTTTTGGATGGGATGCTCATTGAATGGGATGCTCACCAGGCAAGATGGGATTCCCAGTGGATGGGATTCGCCCTGGATGTGCTGCTCTCCGGACAGGACAGCCACTGGACATGGTTCTCCCTGGATACAGTGCATGGCACGTGGGATGCTCACCAAGCAGGATACGATTCTCCCTGGGCACGATGGGATGCAGCTTGCCCTGCTCACCTCCCCTTCCCAGCCCAGCTCCCACCTCTGCTCCACCTGAGCATCCAGCACCCGGAGCCTCCCAGCCACGTCAGCTCCACTTTCCACTGAAATTAAAAATATAATTCATGGAAGCCCTTCCGCTCGTGTTGGGCTCGGAAAACACCAGGCTCCCTCCCCCTCCTTTTTAATAACATCCAAACTGTGGAGCTAAACTACTTGACAGAGGCCTTTAAATATGTGCAAATATATATTTGCACTCATTTTTTTATTTTCTTTTTTTTTTTTTTCCCGGCGGCTCTTCCATTAGGTAATATTTGTTGCCAACATTAATTTCATTAGATTTTCATGGCATTTTAATAGGAGCCCCGGTGTTTTTTTGCATATATTAGCATGCGGGAGGAAGGAGAGCCACCAAATTAGAGTAAAAATCTGGTGGAGAGGCGGCAAAGGGAAATTCCTGGGAGTGGGGGAAGAGGGGAGCCGTGCTCTGTGGCGCTCCAGGTCTGGAGCTTTCCCGTCGGCTCCGGAACCTGCCAGCCTTTAATGAAGATATTTCCACCCTGATTGTCAGCGGAGCCTGATTAGAGCCCGAACCCGCGTGGAAGAGCTCGCAAATTAAATACATGTTGATTATGCAAACTCGATCCCGGGTTTATCCCTCATAAATAAGGCATGAGCCGGGCTCGGCTCTCCGAGGGCGATATTTATTGTATGCAAATCGGGCACGGGGCTGGGAGGAGAAGTAATCAACTGTTTATCAGGCGGGGACCGCCAGAAGCTCGGGAATAATCACCCGGGATGAGCTGGGAATGGGCGGAGGAGGAGGTTGGATGCGGGGCGGACAAGGGTGGCACCGGCAGGTGACCGAAATGCCCTCGGGCACCTGCCTGGCACCGAGCCCGGGAGCTGCAGGGGGAGGATTTTAAGGTGGACAGGGGCGTTTTGGTGTCTAAAGCGATATTTTGGGGTCTATAGGGGTATTTCGGTGTGTACAACACGGCACCGAGGCGGGAGTCTGCAGGGAGGGATTTTAGGGCGGACACGGATATTTTGGTGTCTAAAGGGATGTTTTAGGGTGTTTAGGACTTATTTTACTCTGCGTGGGGGTGTTTTAACGTGTATAGGGGCGTTTTGGGATGCGCGGGGGTATTTTAGGGTGTACAGATATATTTGGGGGTGTATAGGTGTGTGCTCAGGAGCACTTTAGTGTGTATAGGTATATTTTAGGGTGCATAGGGGTATTTTGGGGTGCACAGCAGTATTTTACTCCGCACGGGAGTATTTTGGTGTATATAGGTGAATTTTAGGATACAACCAGGTGTTTTAGAGACCACAGGGGTCTTTTAGTGCATATAGGGGCAATTTAGTATGTACAGGTGTATTTGACTCTTCACAGGGGTATTTTAGTCCTTATAGGGACATTTTAAGGTGCATAATAACATTTTACTGTGCACAGGGCTCTTTCAGTGTGCTATAGGTGCATTTTAGGGTCCGTAGGGGTGTTTTACTCTTCACGGGGGCATTTCACCACCCAAAGGTGCCTGTTCCTGTGCACAACTGTTCTTCATTCGGTGCCGTGCAATTCCCGGGAGCCAGGCTCTGGAATGTCCAGCACCGCCGGAACTCCCATGAGATCCCAGCAGAATGAAAAATGGCATTTAAAGTTTTTAGAAAAACCAGCCCTGGCAGCCTGTGTGGCCCTGCCCGGCGGTGCCCCTTCGGGCAGCTCTGGCAAGGAACCTGTGATGATGATAAATGCATCCAGGGCGGGTTTTTTTTTTTTTTTTTTCTTTTTTTTTTTTCTCCTACTTTCTCCCCACATCATTTTATAGGAAATACATGTTGGAAATGAAATTGAAATGAAAATGAATAAATATTTCATAGAATACAATTACCGTGGCTCAGGACCAAGACAACTGCAGCAGCTCCTGCTGCACACAGCGCGTTTGCAATTCAGCGGCAAAGAATTGCTCTCTGGGCTTTTAATCTGCTTTTTTTTTGCCAACACAAATAATCCCCCAGCCCCCAGCAGGGAGGTGCCCCTGACAAGGGCCGGACCCAGGCATTGTCCATCACCCCGGGGGGCACCTTGGGTGCACGCTGGATTTGCCACCCCATTAAAAGAAATCAAGTTAAATTCAGTTCTTTGCCATAAAAGTGAGGAAAAGTGAAAAAGCCAGCAGGGAACAGCCCGGAAGGGCCCAGCTTCAATAAAAGGTGACTTGGTGTCCGCTCTCTCCCTGCTGCTGCAGCTCCCGTGGAGCCAGGGACAAACATCCCGAGCACTGGGACACGGCGTGGTTTCCAGCCACCACCGGTCAATGGAGAGGAAAAAGAGCTTTTTCCGGAGCGCAGCGGGAAGGGGAGGATGTATGGGAAAAAATTTGGTGGCGAGAGTTGGGTTTGTTTGTTTGCTTTGGCGGCCGGGGCGATGCGAGAGCCACCCTGGGCTGTGACAGCAGCTGGGGCTGGGGCCTCATCCCACGGGTCCTGTTGGGATATCCAGACTTCCCCGGCTCCGCGGGCACGTGGGCCAGTGCCGCCTATGGATGCCCAAGCCAGGGCTGGCTGAGACACCGGAGATCCTCACGGAGCATCCTTCTCTCTCTGACACCCAGCGGGACACTCGGTGCTGCTGTCACCCGGAGCGGACGCCTTGCTCGGGAATTCTTCCCATCCTCCCCATGCCCATGGCCTTCAAATCCAAGGAGAAGCACACAACCCCCCCCCCCCACCCCGCATTCCCCAGTCCAGCCCCCCCCGTGTTCCCGGTGGGGCTTTGATGCCGGCGGCGGCGAGAGGCAGGCGGGAGCGCGGGGCCGCGGCGCCGCTTTGAACAGGAATTACAGGGAAAACTCAACAAAATGGCACAGCCGCGGCGGCGGCGGCAGCGTCGTGTTCTCCCAAAGCAGGAATAAAACAGACGCGCAGACGGTGCTTTGCAAACAATTTAATTTGCCTGATGCTTTGATATAGATGAGGATGCGGCGAGGCGGGCGCGGGGAGAGATGAAACGCGCTGTCGGAGGCGGGGGGGGCTGCGCCGTGGGAGGTGGGCCGAGGACTGTGGGGNNNAGCACTGTGAGAGATGTGCCAGTGTGAGATGTGCCAGTGCTCGTGTGAGATGTGCCTGTGAGAGATGTGCCAGTGTGAGATGTGCCAGTGCTCGTGTGAGATGTGCCTGTGAGAGGTGTGCCCGTGTGAGATGTGCCAAGAACCGCGAGAGATGTGTCCGTGAGAGATGTGTCCATAAGAGATGTGCCAGTGTGAGATGTGCCAGTGCTCGTGTGAGATGTGCCTGTAAGAGATGTGCCAGTGTGAGATGTGCCAGTGCTCGTGTGAGATGTGGCTGTGAGAGATGTGCCCGTGAGAGATGTGCCCATGAGAGATGTGCCCATGAGAGATGTGCCCGTGTGAGATGTGCCCATGAGAGATATGCCAGTGCTTGAGAGAGATGTGCCCGTGTGAGATGTGCTGTGCACCATGAGAGATGTGCCCATATGAGATGTGCCCGTTCTCATGTGATATGTGCTTGTGTGAGATGTGCCCATGAGGGATGTGCCCGTGAGAGATGTGCCCGTGTGAGGTGTGCCAGTGCCCGTGTGAGGTGTGCCAGAATGTGTCGTGCTGGTTCACGGTGTGAGAGGCACCACCAAAGGTGGCTCTGCCCATCTCCAAGCTGACAAGGCGACCCCAAGCTCCTGCAGGGCCGGGACTGCATCATAAGCACCACATGGTGCAGGGACACCACTCCAGTGCCACTCAGGGACACCCAGTGCCACTCAGGGACATTCTCTGTTTGCTTTGGTGGCAGGGGTGATGTGAGACCCTGTGCTGTGACAGCAGCTGGGGCTGGGGCAGGTGCAAGGGCCTCATCCCAAGGGGTCCTGTTGGGATATCCAAATGTCCCATGGGCCACTGTCACCCAGCCCTGCCTGATGCTCACGCCAGGCTGGGTCTGTGAGAAACCTCCACCTCCCAGCTCTGATCTGACTCCAAGGGTGACTCCAAGCTCTTGCAGGACCAGGACCTCACCGTGAGCATCTCGTGCTGGGACACAGGTGCCGCTCAGGGACACACGCTCGGTGCCACCCAGCCCTGCCTGACGCCCACGCTGGGCTGGGGCTGTGGGAAACCTCCACCCCCTGCAGCTAAAGAGACAGGGCTGGGAGCGCGTGAGGAGCGCGGCTGTCAGATATGGGGCACGCTGAAATATTAATGGAACTAACATTTCAATTACCTTTTATCTGTACAGGCTCAGGCTGCGGCAAGGGGGTTGGGGCGGCCCCCCCCGGCCCCCCCGCGTGCTGTCACCCAGACATTCATGCTGTGCTGGTTCTTTTTATTGGTTTTCATCACTTTTGACATTGCCAACAATGAACCTTGAAGTAAATTTTCAGTAGTGACTGTGTCAGTGGAAAACCGTCTCCCTGTCATTTTTCTAAATTAGGCAATGATTCGAGTCCTTGGGGCTGGGGCGGGAGGGGGAGTGGTGAGGCTGAGGAGGAGGAAGGGGAGGCCGTGGGGAGCTTCCTCCGAGCCCCCCCGGTCCAAGCCCCAGGACCTCGGCAGGACAGGGGACTGTCACCTCCCACACCTCCCTCCTGACACTCCAAAACCTGCCCTGAGGTGTTCCCAGGTGTGCCCCCGCACCAGATGTGCCCTGGGCTGTTCCCAGATGTGCCCCAGCACCAGATGTGTCCTGAAGGGTGCCCAGATGTGCCCTGAGCTCCTGATGCTGCAAAGCCTGCCCTGAGCAGCACCAGATGCACCCCAGTGCCAGAGGTGCCCCAGTGGCAGGGCCAGGAGTAGAGCCATGGTCCAGCCACCCATCCTGGCCCCTTCATGGACCCTGTAACCCCCTCCCTGTGGTGCCAGCAGGCTCCAGCCATCTGTGACTCCATGACCTGGCGCTGCCACCCCTAAGTGACAGCCCTCAAGGGGTGTAGCTGCTCCTCAGTCCGGGACTGGCTCCCTGCTCCCATCATTTCCTTGGGTTTGCTCGATCTGGGAGCACTCAGGCCCACAGTCCCCACTCTCCATCCCCATCCCACACCCCTTGGCAATGCCAGGATCATCCTTCCAGCGTGGCACAGCTGCTCCAGCTCCTGGCACGTGGGCACACCTCACCTCTGCTGTGCCACGGCCCCTCCTCGCCCCGGGGGGAGACTGAGCAGAACTTTAATTTTAATGTTCATTGAGCATGTAAAGGGAAAGGAAAAAAAAAAATCAATTTAATAACCTCTCTTCACAAACAGTGCCCGGAGGCTGCTCGGCACACGCGGCTCTGGGAACTTCACAAAGTCTTTTGTGCTGTTATTTATCGCGGGGATTAAACGGAGCTGGGAGTGGGAGCAGCTCTGGTGTTCCCGAGTGGAGCTGGGAGTGCTCCAGCCCCACCTTGCCAGCACGAGGTCCTGGAGCTGAAGGCAGGAGGGCAGAGAGGGGTGTGAGGGTTAAGGTATATCACCGGGAAAAACTCCTCCCCTGTTTTTTTCCAAAGGGAATGCTGCCCCTCCTTCACCTGCTGCCCAAAGGAATCTCCAGGGAGCTCTGAGGATGAGGCAGGAGTGTGGGGGGCTCTGGCTGGACACCCAGGGAAGAATTTATTGTTGAACTCAATGTGATTCATGCAGAAATCTTTCAGCAAATGCAGCTTGGTGCAGGGCAGGAGCCCCGGAGCTGTGGTGGGAGCAGTTTGCTTCCCAAAACCAAGCCCCAGAGCCGTGGAGGAGTGATGGGCACCGTGCCCACCTGCACAGAAACAAGTGTTTGCCATCAGCTTTTGATTACAACCTTCTTGTCTCCAAGTTTCTCCATCGTTACAAATCCCAGCATTATTCAAATTGCATCAATTATTCAATTCCTGTTGCTGGGAGAGTGATGGGAAGGTGGCTGTCGCTGAGCAGCACCTACTCGGCCTCCTTGGAGGGATTTCTGATTGCCATGGGATCCCTTTGATCCTGCTAACCTGTGCCTTTGCCTCCTGCAGAATCAGCGAATTGCTCCAGAACCACTTACAAGTTTGTTTCCAGAGGCAATTTGCAGTGGGAATGATTCAAATAAACTTTCTGTTCACTTGGGGAGCAGATCTTCCCAGCAATTTTTCCAGCCCAGCACCTGTCATCCACCTTGTTTGGCAGCAGGGGTGAGCTATGCCCCGGGTCCTGTCCCTGCCGCATCCCATCCCCAGGGCAGGGTGATGCTCCAGAGCTCCCCCATCACGTCCAGGGGTGCTAGGGGTCGAGATCCCAATTTGGGGGGAAATCTCATTTCTGGGGGTGCTAAAAAGGAGGCTCAGGGCTCTGTGCCCACAGACCTCGGCAGCAGCAGATTCTCTGCTGTGGGGCTGAGCCCAGTGCAGCATTCCCGGGAGAGGAACAATCCCAGATTCCATGCAGCCCCTCTGCCTCGCTGCCTCCTCCATTCTCGAGGCTGAGATTCCCGATAGGATTGAGAAGGAAAGGCGGGAATGCTCCAGGGAGCTGCCCGCTCCAGCGTTCACCCAAAGGACACACCGAGGCTGAACTATCCCCTTGACGCTCCAGATTCTGCTCCACACGCCCCCCACCACATTTTATTTTATTCTTCTGTAGGAAACCAGAGGCAGGTTTTTTCCGAGATCTCCAATATTGGTTCTTTCCCACTGGGAAATTGTACAAAATTCCAGAGAAATGACGCAGACGGCGCTGGCAGCCACAGACCCAGAGCTGCTCCGAAATTGCCTCTGTTAAATGAAATCGAAATAAAATCAGGGACGTGGTTGACATGCAAAGGTGGGCGATGGCACACGGGTCCCCATCCACCCCCTCCTGGCCTGGTCCATCCCCATCCCACCCCCGGATCCCGACCCTGCTCCTGCCATCCCTGTGTCGCTGTCTCCCCTCAAATGGGGGCCCAGATTTCTTTGCTTTCGGTGACGAGGATGATTAACACATCAAAAGGCTGTTTTGCTTTGCTTAACAATATTATCTGCTTAACTGCCCCGTTAATTGAATCAGGCAGCGTTTGTTTGTGCAGGGGGAGTCACTCCAACAAGTCTATTTTATTTTGATGACTTTGTGTCCTATTTGTGGTTTTTAATGCTGGCTCTGCCTCGCAGCAGAGCTGGGCAAGGAAAGCAGGATGGTCATGGAGCGGTCCCGGCGTTTTATCCACGAAATCCTGGATTCTCTCGAGCACCTGAGGGTGAGGCTGGCACAAAGGGCAGTGATGGGACCCTCAGCGAGGACAGAGCCCTTCCTGCTGCCCTGCCAAGTGCCAGGTGAGTGCCTCAGGTGTCCTCAGTGCCCCTAGCATCCCAGTGCCCTGAATGTCCCCAGTCCCTCAGTCCGGGCAGATTCAGCTCCTGTGCCAGGTGCCAACATCCTTCCTGCCTCCACAGCTGCCGGGAGCAGGGACAGGGACAGGGACAGCGTCACCCCCCGGGGATGTGCTGGTTGGGGTCCCTCAGTGGCACACGGGTGGGCTGTGGGGACTACAGGGACAGCTGAGGGTGGGGAGGGTGCCCTGCAAGCCCAGCTCGTGTCCCAGTTTCCCAGTCCCTCTGCAACCCCTCCATCTCAGGGCGGAAGCCAGGAAACTCAACCGGAGTGGGAATGCAGCCCCAGGGATCCCCCCCAAAGCACCCACTGAGGTTTTCCCCCCCGGGCGCTGCAGCGGGGCCTCTGAGACCCCCCTCGAGCCCCCCCGGCTCGCTCTCCCCCTCGCCTCCCGAGGCTCCTACGCCTGAACTGCACGAAATCAGATTAAGGGCAGCAGACAAAGCCCCGCGCAGGAATAAACACCGCGGAGCGGGATGGGGCCGCAGGAAAGCGGGGAGAGCCCCCGGGAATGGGATGGCTGGGCCGGGAACGGAGGCGACTGAGCCTCATATCCCTCACAGGATGCCTTGTCCCACGCCGGGCAGTGTGGGGACACAAGGACAGCGCCCAGATGGACACGGCGTCTCCCTGAGCGCCACGCCGTGCCTGGAGGGTTTCCAGGCTCTCCTGCCAACAGGAGGAGATGCAGGGATGTCTCAGGGGTGCTGGGGACACTGAGGGCAGCTGGGGACGCTGCGTGGGGACAGTGACCCCGAGGCAGGAGCCAGCCAGCAGGTTCAGGTCCTCACGGCGGGCGCTGCAGAGCCGGGGCTTTATTCTTCCACTGCAACCGGGGCCGACACATCTCTGCTCCTGTTTTCCTCCACTTCCCGGTGTTCCAGGCGGGGTGGGACGGGCTGGGGACGGGCTGGGGACAGGCTGGGCAATGCTGGGAGCGGAGGAGACGGGATCGCTGGAGAATCCAGACAGCAAATAATCTGGCTCTGAAAAGAGCTGCTGATGCCTCATTAGCAACTTTGAAAAGCATCCGGTGAAAAAGCCTCTGCCCTTGTGCTGGGGGGTTTCTGCTCATTCCTGCTCTTGTCCTTGATTAATAACGACATTTGCATGTAAATTGGCTCCTGGATGCTTCCCAGCGGTGCCGGCTCGGGTCTGGCCCCACCTGAGGCTCTCCCAGTCTGCACCCATTGCCTTGGAATGTCTGTGTGCCCCCGGCATGGCCTGGCACGGCCTGGCACGGCACGGCATTGTCCAGGATGGCACATGGAGCTGGGACACGAATCTGTCCTCTGCTCTGCAGTAACTGGCTTGAGTCGGCAAGGGCTGGGACACAAGGCAGGAACACAGGGCAAGGACACGGGACAGGAACACGGGACAGGAACATGAAGCTGGGACACAGGGTTGGGATGTGGGACTGGGACACAGAACAAGGACACAGAGCTGGGACATAGAACAGTGAGAGGGAGCAGGGCCAGGGAGTGGGGCCAGGGAGTGGGGACACAGGGCCCCCTGGGGAAGCCCCCAGCCCAGCAGTGCCTGGATTCATGGTGCTGCTGCCCAGCCGTGTGAGCAGCTCCACTGTGGATCGTACAGCAGCTTTTCCAGTTGTTGGAACACGCTCCTGCTCCCGCCCGCACTCCCCTGGGATGGCATTTTCCAAAACAAATGCATTTGCTGGATGCATATGGGGAAGTGCCTCTCCGCCGGGCGATCCGTCTGCCTGTTTGATGTCTGTTCCCACATCGTGTCATTTTAAAAGGCAACATTTTGTTAATGGAAAACACTGCCTGGCTCTTCTTTCTTCTTCTTTCCCAGCCTTGCCTGATGTGGGACAGGACAGGGGACAGGCCATGTGCCACCAACTCTGCCTACGTGCCACTGCTGCTGCCACTTCCAGAGCTGTGGTGCGAGGAGGAGGAGAAAGGGGAAGCGCGACCCCGACTGTGGGTAGGTGGCACAGGGAGCAAAGCTTGTGCCCTCAGCCACAGCAGGGAAGGGGACAGTGGGGGCACCCAGGGGACAGGAATGCCACCTGCACCCTCCCACTGTGTACAGCCACGCCACCATGGCAGGGAGCTGCTCCTCCAGGGTCCCACAGGGCTGGAGGGGGTCCCACACCAGCTGGACCCCCAGAAGTCACAGCCAGACTCCATCTGCACCCCCACCCAGCCTTGGGGACCCCAACACCCATCAGGGCAAAGCCAAGCCCGCGAGGAGCAGTGGAGCCACCGACCGTGTGACAGCAGTGCCAACAGGCACCGATGGGAAATCGATGGGAGAAGGGGGCTATTTCTAGCTGGGCACAGTGTGCCACTGCCACTGCCGTCACTGTCACCGCCTGCCAGCCCCTGGGCGATGGAGGGGGCCGGCCCCAGGCGCGGCGCCGTGGGCATGGCCGGGAGCCAGCGCTGCCAGCACTCGGGTGACGCCGATTTCCCAAACACGGCGCGTAGCGAAGGGCGACGCTCCCCCGGCACGGCGAATTCCCCAGCCCCCGCTAATCAGCAGCCAGCGCTTAATTGGCACATTTCTGCCCGCCTGGGGTCTCTGCCAAGGAGGGAACCTCGGCGCTGCCGGCAGCCTTGGCCTCCCGTGCCCTCGGTGGGGACGGGGACGGAGCGAGGACAGGCTGGGACGACTGGGGCCACCCACGGCGTCTGGGCTTGACCACATCCCTCAGCCTCGGACGTTGCCATGCCAGTGCCAGCACCGTGTGCCCCAAACCAGGCGTGCTGAAGCGGGGGTGAGGCCGGCGGGGCCGCGGAGCCGCGCGCGGGGGTGACGCTGGCGCGAGTCCCCCGATTGTGTCGCTCCCAACCTGCCAGCGCGAATCAAAGGATCTGCCACGCACGCCGCAGCCCTTTCTTCTCATATCACTCACACCACTGCCACGCTGCATTGTGACAATGGGGTGTAATTAAGGTGTCAGCATATCATTTAGCCTTTTCAATATAAAACCGGGAGACAGGCTGGGAAATCTGTAGTCTTCTCTTTAATGAGGAATGTAGGGGGGAAAGAGGAGAAGTGGAGGTAGTGGCTTGGCAAGGGCGGGACAAAAGGCACCTCCGTGGTGTGGGGTTCTGGAGGATGCAGGGCACTGGGCTGGCATGCTGTTGTGGGTGTCTGTGCTTCGCTGGGACCACCCAGTCCAGGAGGGAAAGGGGATCTTGCTGGGGCTCCCCAAGGCTCTGGGAGCATCCCTGGGGGCCTGCAGGAGCCATCAGCACCCAGAAAAAGAGACTGGCAGTGCCATGCAGGGCATTCCAGGTGGCTCCCACCTGGAAGATGCGCTCAGATGCTGCTCCCACCCCTGGGGGCCTTGCAGAGCTGTGTGGGACACACAATGAGCTCATGGCCTGGCCAGTGACAAGGGATGGAGCCACGTGTGCCATGCGCGCCACGAGCCCACTCTGGTGCCACTGCAGCACCAGGTGTGATCAGTGCTGGGTCCACCACGTTGCTTTTAAGGCCATCCTGGCCCTGTTAATATTTTTCCCACTTCCCAGCAATGCTTACACTGGGAGACCCCAGCTGCATCCCCCTAAAGTCCCTGTCCCCCCACACCACCCCGTGGGCACTGCAGCGCTCTGAGGCCAGCTGCAATCCAGAGGGCAGCAAGTGAGTTCAACACCATCAATAATCCCTGATGGCTACAGAAAGCCCTTTCCCGAGGAATAAATTCTTGCTGCATCAAAAGGAAGCTGCAAATCAATGCAGGAATCACTCATTCCGAACGATGGGAACTCGTCTCGCTACAGTGGGAAGCATTAGCTGGGAATGGGGGGGACATGGGGCCAGGAGCACCCATCCCTTTCCATAAACTGGGAACCAAAATTAATGATGGGCTGAAACGAGAAGGGGATGATCCATCCCAGTGTCCCTGCTTATCCCAATGCTGTGCCAGCCCTCGGAGCATGGCTACAAACTCCTGGCCCTGCTGCCTACGGGAGCAAATTCCAAAGTCCATTTGGATTTTTTTTTTTTTTTTTCCCTTGTATGATCCCTGACAACTTTTCCGTGCGGGCCGGGCGGTTCAAAGCCGCAGCGGTGGTCCCGGAGCAGCCTCCGCCTCCATCCCCGCCTTTGTCTGAGCCGGCTCCGGCTCTCAGGGCACTTTGGGAGAGATGGATGTGCGGCCCCGCCGAGGCAGACATGTTCCAGGCGAGATCCTGGGAGGAGGTTTCCTTAGCAACAATAATGAAGTGTGAGGGAGAGAAAAGCTCTCCCGGCTCTGCTCCCTTCTCCGGGGACTCCCAGCAGGTTTGGGGACACCAGGAGGAGGCATTCCAAGTGTCCGGGATGAGTGCTGGAGCGGGAGCAGAGCTGCTGCAGATCCTGGCGTCAGAATCATCTTGGAGAGGGGGATCTGGGTGCTGTGTGTGCTCAGAAGCTGAACCAGAGCAGGAGCGGTGACCCTAGCACCACCCGAGCATCCCACGGAGCAGCCTCGCCTCCCAAATCCCCGAGCTGCCTCTGCTCAGAAGGATGGACATGTGCCATGCACGGGGCCATGGAAGTGGCTCCTGAATCCCAACCCCAGTGGGAAACCCTGAAGCAGGTGACCCCATCCCTGGCAGCAGCAGGTGACACCACCTGCCCAGCAGCTCCTGCTGGGATGCTCGGGAAGCAGGATGTGGTGTCTGTGCTCTGGGAATCATCTGCTGGAAAAAGGCGCAGGGGTGGCTGTGCTGGGACAGCCCCTGCTCCGTGCCCCAGGTCCAGAGGGACCCCCCAGATCCCTCAGGGAGCTCCAGCTCCTCCGTTGCATCCTTGCCCCATCCCCAGCCCCACGCCCCCT
>VZTN01002614.1:292995-339977 GCA_013400515.1 Erpornis zantholeuca | reverse complement strand
GTGGGTGCCATCCTGCTGGAGCAGCACAGGGATGAGGATCCCTCTTGGCACCTGGATCACTGCGTGTCATCGTCCCCTCAGCCACCACCCGGCTGTCCTTGGCCTTGGGGACAGCCCTGTCCCAGCCCGGGGTGGGACAGGCAGATGGCGGCGAGGAACCAGCTCGCTGGGCGAGGTCACATCTCATTAATAAAGGCTAATTAAGAGGAAATCATCAAAAAGAGGGGCTGGAGTTTTCTGAATAACCCACGCAGGTGCTGCTGGTAATCAACTCAGGGCTGTGACAGCTCCTGTGGCACCGGGGAGCCATGGCAGCATCCCTGTCCCCATCCCCTGTCCCATGGCCACCAAGTGTCCCCTCCTGCCCCCCGTGGCACCGACAGCTGGGCCTTCCTCAGGCTTGGAAAATATAGATCCCACCGTTAATAATACATACATTTATTAAAATTAAACCACCGGCAGATATTACATCCAGCGGCACTGAATTATGGATAGACCTCAGCCCAACCTTTGTTTTTAATTAAAAAGCCCCTTTCAGTAATTCCATTAAAGCAGCAGCTTATGTTTTCCTCCTCTTCCCCCCTTTCAAGCGCGATCCGGCAGCGTTCAGGTTGCGCTGATGAAACGGCTTTGAAGTTTCATGAATTGCTGATGTAATTGAATAAAAATAATATTAAGGGGAGAGAAGGGTCGGGGGGAGAGAGAGAGAGAGAGACTTTTCTCTAAACCTAAATCCTAATGAAATCACCTTAGTGCGTCGAGCAGAGTGACAGCGAGCCGCTGGATTTGTGCATATTCCCCTAATCCTAAACCCATTAGGCAGGAGGCTCCGTGCGAACCACATGTTGCAGATTACAGTCGGGAAAAAGGCTCCGACAAAACCCCGACCCGCCCTTTAATTGTCAGGGGGAGGCACAAAGATCCCCCCGAGGGTGGGAGGTGCAGCTCAGACCCCTCCTTGCCAGCAGCTCATTAATGGTTCTTTTAGGGAATTAAGGTGGAGAGCTCTCCAATTATTTTGCTGAGAAGGAAACAGGAATTTTTTGCCATCCTTCACCTGCTTTTGGAAGAACGGCTGCCCCCGGGATGCCTGGCTGGAGGGGATGTTTGGGATGAGCTCTGGTTGCTGCTGAGCCCAGGTGGCTGTGCTGGGAATGGGATCAGGAGGAGAGAAATGAGGTGTCCCTGTCCATGGGAGAGCAACCTGGTGTAGTGGAAGGTGTCCCTGTCCATGGCTTGGGGTTGGAACGAAGTGATCCTTAAGGTCCCTTCCAACCCAAACCATGCCAGGATTCCACAATCCTACAACAAACTCGCCTTTCCTTTCTTGTCTCTCTCCTAATTCCTTCCTTCCCAATTTAAGCTCCTCGCCAGGATAATGCAATAAAGACATGAAGCACCTAATTTTCGGTGGGGGACAACAGACGCGACGGTGTATTTACCCAGTCAAACCATTATGAAATCCTACAATTAAGGCTTCAATCAGATAAATGCAATTACATAATACGATCTTATACGATATAATTAAAAACATCTGCAATCAAACCGAAGCCGATGGTACAGTAATCCTTAATCAGAAATTACCCAGCTCCGGCGGAGGGGTTCCATCCCGGAATCCGGCGGGACACGGCGGCGGCGGTGCCATCCCCCACCGAGGGAGGATGATGGTGGCCATGGGGGAGCTGGAGGGACCTCTGGGTCAGCCCATCTGGTCTCTGCCTTGCCATGCCCCCAAATCCATGCCCACCTCCCCTGGGACACGGGCTCAGTGGGTACTGTGGCACAGTGGCACACAGAAGTCATGCCACACACAAAGAAGGTGCTCCCAGCCCTGCCGGGGTCTCAGGCTGGCAATCCATGCCTGTAAAGTGACCAGGGATTCTCCCTGGGAATGGGAATGGACATCAACACCTACTTTTGGTTGCCCCCATCCTGGTGCTGGGCTGGGCCGAGCCATGCCGGGAGCGCTGTGGCTCCAGGGCGTTGTGCCCAGCCCTGGCTCGTCCCCACGGCTACCGGCTGGCACCAAATGAAGACAAATGGGCTGGGTGACACATCAGCATCCATTAACGGCAGCGCCGTGTCGCTGGGGAGGTGACAGCATAGGCAGCAGGAGCAGCAGCCCTGGGTCCAGGAAGCCACCTGGGAGCCCAGGGGTCACAGGGGTTCAGCAGGGTCAGCCTTGGGCTTCCACACCCCCAGCTCAGCTCTGCCCAGAGCCCACCAGGAGCTGTTGGCAAGGGAAGGAGCTGGGTGGGATCCAGCCCTGGAAGCAATGGCCCCCTCACATCCCCATCACTCTGAGCCCCTCACCCCTGCAGCCCCAGCTCCTGCCCCTACAACTGCCTCTCACAGGGCATTTTTGGGGGTGCACACATCAACACTCCTCGCCGGTGCTGGCTCATCTCTCAAGCAGTTCAGGCATCCCAGGACAGCACGTGGCATTCCCAGCACTGGAAGGGATATCCAGCCCATGCAGTGCCTGTGCCACAGTTGTCTGCGGGACTCAGGAGCAGCCTCGGGATGAGGTGGGAGCGCCGACCCTGCCGACCTTTACCACCCCCTGACCTTTCCCCAGCCCCTCTCGGAAATGCCACGGAGCTCCTCGCCCGGCTAGACGAAATGTCAGGGAAGGTGGATGGAATATTTCCAGCTGCTGTGCCGGGTGCTGCAGGGGCTTTTCCCCAGCACTGCGAGCGGCTCCAGAGGGAGCACGGGCTGCGCTCCAGCCTTGTCCCCATCCTCGTCCCCATCCTCATCCCTGTGCCACCCCGGCGCGGGGCCAAGCCGCGCTCGGCTGGCTGCAAGCGTTTAAGCAGAATTGAGTGTGTGTTCAGGCACTTTCAAACACAAGTAATCTTCATCTGGGAGACGGGAAGTGAAATATGTTATTGCCGGGCGCAGTAAATTACCCGTGCCAGCCCCAGCGGATAAAACATCGCCGTCGCCGGCCGGCACAGTCACTCACCCGAGTTGGGCCGTCACCGCCCCATCAATTACAAAATAAATGGCTGCTGGTCAGCCCGGACACGGGGCAGGGGCTTGTCTGGCCATCGTGGCACCGGGACCCGCCCCAGCACCAGGCAGCACCCGGTGATGGCGGATGGATTCCTCCTGGAAAGCACCAGAAGGTCAGCGGGAGATGGGGATGGACCAGCACTTCCAGCAGCTCCTCCAAGGAGCTCGTTGTGCCGGCTGGTTCAGCTCCTGCTCCCCGGGAGCAGCCCCAGCGGGGCATCCTTGTCATCATGGTGATGCTGCTTCGTCAGGGCTAACGAGCTGCCGTGGCGGCGGGAGTGCCCAGGGAAGGCGGGAGGCGGGCGCGCAGCTCCCGCTCCTTTATTTTCCTGGGAAAGACCTTTGGAAAGCCAAGCCCGAGCCCATGAAATAAATAAAATAAATTCCTGCAACTTTAACAATCATTGTGTTGGATTTGGGAGATGTTATTCCTCGTGACAGACAAGGGCAATTATCTGCTATCCGCCAGCAGTTTTAGCCTAATTTCATTACTGCTGTGCAATTCTTCCCGAGCCGCCAGTCTATCACTGTCTCCCAGAAAGGATTAGCCGGCACTTTCTTCATCTTCAAATGAATTTTAGCTGTCATGCCCTTGATGAATAGAAGAGGGAGGATGGTGAACCCACGCCAGTGAGCGTGGCAGCCTGGCTGTGCCACGGCACCGGGACCGTGCCGGAGCATCACCGGGATGTGCCCTGGGATTTCCTGCCATGCAGGATGAATCAGCCACGATTTTCTTGGAGAGCACACTGGAAGCAGGCAGGGCTCAAAGCTGGTGCCCAGCATCTAAGAGGGATTAAAATGACAGGATCTGTAATACAAGGAAATAATGAACCCGGCATCCTTCCCCCTCGCCGGGAGATGCTTATCTGTCAGCCCGGGCCACTGAGGGATAGAGAAAAGCAATTTCAACTTCAGAGCTGAAACTGCAGAGGATGCTGCAGGGAGAGTGTCCAGGAGACGGTGTCCCAGGAGGATCCACCATGAGGTCCCAGAGCTGACGGGAGAATTGAGGTTTCATTTTCCTGGCTGAGCTGGAATAAGGCACACAGAGCCCAGCTCAATGTGTGCCAGAGTGTCTTATCCCCATCGCCTCAAGCTGTGCCAGGAGAGGGTCAGCTTGGACATCAGGAGGAATTTCCTCATGGAAAGGGTGGTCAGGCATTGCAAGGGGCTGCACAGGGAGGTTTGGAGTCTCCATCCCTGGAGGTGGCACTCAGTGTCCTGGGCTGGTGACAAGGTGGGGATCGGGCACAGGTTGGACTCGATGATCCTGGAGGTCTTTCCCAACCCAAATGATCCTGGGATTCTGTGAAGTAACAGGGGAAACACTTGAGCCCACCAGTGAGGAGAGCCCAGCTGCCCCTCAGGACACGCAGAGGGGGTGTGGGGCCCATCCTGGGTCCCCCCAGGGCGTGGGACGTCACCTTGCGTAAACGGAAGCTCCGGAGCCGGGGGCTGGCGCCGGCCCAGGGGCTCCATTATTTTTGTAAACGTTCATTCCCACCCGGCACAGCATCCTGGCGGAATATTTTAGCACCTTTAATGCAATTTCCTACTCCCTCTGAAATATCATTTTAATAGAACCCAGCCACACCGTGTACCTGCTCCCTAATAAACCTCTGCGACTTTAATGAACTAAATAGCAAATTACTTTTTTATTCAAGAATGAAATTTCATCATATTCATAATTCATATTTTATTTCAGACATCTGCTGCTGATTACATTACATTTAACTAAAATTAGATGATGCTCAGAATGTAATTAAGCCCCTGCCAAATTCTCTGGCCCACCAATACCAGCCTCGCTCAGCGGGGGCCGCTTGGAACCTAATATGTAATTAGGAGCTATTTTCTAGCTGTTTTTAAAGTCTGAAAATTAGCTGCCTTTATTAATCACACAGACAAATATAAAGCAGAGCCAACGCTTGCTGAAATTTCTAAAAAGGATTTTTTTTTAATTATACACCACATAGCGCTGAGACTCATTTTGAATGTTGATTTGTTGTGCACTGACATTTTGACAACTAGTTCTCAATTTGTCTGTCGTAGTTAGGCAACAACAAAGCAGACGGTAATACTTAACTTTCAAAACCTTCAGCGTGCTGGGAGGGGAGAGGGATGGGGGGAACGGGGGGGACGGGCTCCCCATGAGCCCTGGGAATGGCAGAGCCCCCAAATCCCTGGGGGTGGGAGGCAGAGGGGACACGAGCCCTTCTGCAGCGGGAGGTGCCAGATGCACAAATCGCCCTTGAAATGGCTCTGGAGCGGGGGGGTCCCGACTCGCCCAAGACCCCCCAAATCCTTTGGGCGTGTCCAAGGACACGGCGCTGGCCCTGCAGAGGGTCCCAGTGCCACCCTCTGTCCCCAGGAGGGACTCCGGGAGCAGCGGCAGCCCCAGGGGTGTGAGCAGCCCCCCAGCCCCGCGTGGCTGCGCGCTGACATTTCCTCTCTCTCCCTGACCCTGTTCCTGCTCTCTCCGTGATCTCCAATAATGTCACTGCCTCCTCGGCATCTACTCAGCGGAGCAGAAAGAAGGCACTGCTGACACGGAGTGCAAACAAACAATAATACCATCTGTGCCTGCCAGGGCCGGCCGGGGAGCGCCGGGGTCCCGGCTCGGGGGAGGACGTGCCGGGGAGGGGCAGGAGCCCTCCAGGGCACTGTGACATTCCCCAGGGATGGGGGGAGACACCCCGGCAGCGATGCTGCCCCGGGCACCGGCTGTGAAGGAAAAGGAAGATTTTAAAAGGTTTTTTTTATACAAAGTGTTCTCTTTTCTGCTGTCACTAAACACCGGTGACCCCCAGCTCTCACCGGACCCCCACGCTCCGCAATTCCTCAATCCCTCCTTTAGGCTGGAGCACAGGCTCCCCTCCCCGTCCCTGTGCTGGCTATTAGAGGCAAAGCCAGGCTCGTTAGTCTTTCTGCAGAGCTCGTAATGTGAAAAATGAAGCTCAAGAAAAATTAGCCAAATTACCAGGCTAATCCTTCAGCAGCAATCGCTGCCCTGCTGCACATCCGTCCCGCGGGGGGCCGGGGAGAGGAGGGGATGATCCGTGGGGAGAACTCGCTCCACAGGCTTCAGTTTTGCTCCCAAGGCAGCAAAGCACAGGAGAGACAGGGCTGTGCCCCACTCCACATCCCTCTGGGGCATCAGTCCCATGGCAGCAGCTGCTGCTCCGGGGCTGAGGAGGGGCAGCGATGGGGTCCGTGTGTCCCAGGGCTCAGGGAGTCACAGCAGGAGGTTGCAATTTGGTGTACGTGAAGGGGTGATTCCCGTGTGGAAGGTGGGGTCAAAAACATCCCAGCCATCCCTCGGGTTATCCAACGCCCCTGCAAAGCCTTTTGATGAAGCTGGTGAAGGAGGAGTTTGGAAAGGAAGGGACGGGCACTCCGTGCTCACAGATGGATGTGAAATCTGTGCTCACTTCCAACAGACTGGGACTGGCTCCAGCTGCTGACTTCGGCAGATCTGCTCCCTGTGGTACAGGGAAGGCAGATCCCAGCAGTGCCCCCAGTCACCCTGGACCAGGACCCCTCCCACAGACCCCAGTATGGGTCACGCTCCTGCCCACGACACTGCCACCACCCTCCCTGCCCCGGGAATGTCATCACTTCCACTCCAGCACGGAGCAGAGCAGGATGAGCACTGCTGGAGGAAACCTGCAGAGGTGGCTGGTTCCAGATGGAGATCAGGAGGAATTTCCTCATGGAAAGGGTGGTCAGGCATTGCAAGGAGCTGCACAGGGAGGTTTGGAGTCCCCATCCCTAGAGGTGTGCAAGGAGAGCCTGGATGTGGCACTCAGTGCTCTGGGCTGGTGGACAAGGTGGGGATCGGGCACAGGTTGGACTCGATGTCCCTGGAGAGCTTTCCCAACCCAAATGATCCTGGGATTCTGTGAATTCCCCCTCACTTCTGGCCCCCAGCCCTCAGAGCCAACAAGGCTCAGCCCCAGACGTGCTGTTTTGAAGACAAGTTCCCCATGCTGGATTTGGCATCTCTTTGTGCCAACATCACAAAGTAGACACATGTAAGTGGTTAAAGTCAACACACTCCCAGATCCTCACATTGATTACACTGTATTAGAAAGTGGTAAATTATTTATCAGCCTTTCTGACTTGTGATTAGTGTAAAGCCGCTCTCAGATGCAAATTGGAATTGTAATTAGACATGTAGAAAGGCAGCATCTGAGACCTGCTTTCCTGAAGCAGTGTAAGGTGCTTTTTTCCTTTTGTATCCAGCATAATTATCAAAGAGCACTTTGCACATTAAAAAAAAAAAAGTGGATTTATTAAAACCAGAGACAGTTTTACATGGGATCAGGGAACTAAAGCTGGTCATCAGCTGGGAGTTTAGAGCTAGAACATCTCAGCTTCTCACACTTGATTTTTTTTTTATCCCTGGGCTGGAAGGGGAAGGCAAGTTCCCCACCTCTGCCAATTCATTACTCAGCTTGAGTGAAGTGATTCTTGAACACAGCTACACTTAAAAACCCACTTAAAAAACCCACCCCAGACCAACAGAGCGATGATAAAACCCCTTTGGCAGGTACAGCAGAGACCACAGTTCCTCAGAGTCAGCTCATGACTCCCAGAGACTCTGGCCTCAGCCACTTCCCTTTCACTCTGCGGCACAGCTCATTAAAATTTCAGGAGTAAAAAATGCATTTACATTTGTGTAATAAGTCTAAATGCATTTAGGTTTTAGAGTTTGTCAACTGCAACTTAGAGTGAGCTTTTGAGGACGTGGTTTGGGTTTCTTTCCCCTACTTAATTACACCAAAGCAAACTCAACACCAGGCAGGGTCAGGGACGTGCTGGTTCAAGACTGAAGTGTGAGAGAACAGCTTTTACAAGGAGGAATTTTAAGCCTGCCCTTGGCCTGGAGCTGCCCTCCTTGCAGGTGCTGTTTGAGCCAGACCTTGAGCATGTGAATAAAAACCAGAGCCTGACTACAGGACTCGGCTTATCAGCCCAGGCACAGATTATGGAAAAGAGTGAAAGCCAGTAATTTCACTAGAATTGTGCTTTATCTTGCATTTTAATTACCCAACGCTTAATCAGTAGCATTGAAGTGTATTAAAGGTTTGCTCTTCACTGGGAACTGTAGTCCAGAAGAAACATAGACCTGAGCATCAAGCACTGAGCTGCCAAAGATGCTCTTCACCCAAAAATGTCAAAGCACCGTGCACATGCACCTTGCCAGCCCCCACAGGACACCAGGGATGAGGGGAGAGACACCACATGCACCTGAAGCAGCAAAGTGTCATTATCCACCCTAGAATCCCGCCAAGCCCCTCTCCTCCTGCCCCTTGGGATTAGCACAGCAGTTGAGGAAGGAAATTCAAACGAGGATCTTGATGGCCTTGGTCAAACACCACTGGGTGGGTGCTTCCAGTGGCCCCCATTAAAGCCCCAAATCCCAGTGACACCAAACTGGCTCCGTACCCACGTCTGGAGGCCCTCAGCCACACAGGAGAGGGGAAAGAAGTTTCCAGGCATCTGGGTACACCAAGCTCTGAGGACGTGGTGCCAAGGGCTCAGTCCTGCCAGGGACAGGCAGCAGCTCAGCTCTGGGCGAGCGCGTGCAGCACTTGGGCACTCAGAGAGGAGCAGGAGTGCAGGGTCACCCCGGGGGCCCCAATCTTGGTCTCCCAGCATTCAAATCCACAGGCACACAAGTCTTGCTTGGCTGCTTCCACGGCCAGCGGGGAGGTGTCTGCCAAGAGCAAGGCAAGAGCAGCCAGTGAGTCAGCTCGGCCACTGCAGGGAGAGGGAGAGGGCCATGGCTCCTCCAAACACAGCCCCTGGCACAGGGCCAGTGCCCTCAGGGGCTGACACACATAAATGAACACTCTGAATCGGCCCTGGATGACACACTGCAACCCACAGTGCCAGGCAGTGCTGGGACACATCCCACCCATCCCTCCAGAGCCAGACCAGGGCTGGCAGTGATTCCTCTGCTCCCAAACCTGACCCCCACCCCTCCCCAGGGCTGCGAGGAAAGAGGAGGATGCCCAAGGGGCTGTTACTGACCTGGTGGCAGCAGGGTGATGCCACAGCCACCCCCGCCAGCCCCGGTCAGTTTGCTGTGCAGGCTGTGGGATGCTGTCACCTGGCACAGCCTGTCCAGGGAGGGGTGGCCTACCCCGAGCACGTTTAAGTGGTGTTGGTTTATGTCAAAGAATTCCTGAAAGCAACCACAAAGAGAGGAGATGAGAACACATCGAGATAAAGGCTCTTTGCCTTGCCTTCCCACCCTTCACAACCACCTCATTCCTGCAGAAATTTGGCCACCTTGCCAGGAGCAAGGTCAGGCCAGAGTCTGAGCTCTGGGCTGTTCATGTGCCCCTGTCCCCCATCACGACTTGCAGAGTGACAGGGGTGCAACAACTCCTGCACCTCCCAAGAAAATCCTGATCACTGCAAGCTGCCAGCAGGAATTTATTCCAGAGCTCTCCAATGCCTCCCGACCAATTCTCTGCCCTGTCACTCGAGTGCTGAGCAGGAGGCTGTGCAAGGCCCCTCGCCAGCCACGGGAAGGGCACAGAGCCAGCAGCTCTCATTCCTGGCTGTCACCCTGCCCTGCTCTGCAATGCATCCAGCAAAGCCAAATCCAGGCACTCCTGACACGGCTGAGGCATCGCTGGAGAGGTGACACGGAGGGACCTCCCTGTGTTTGCTCTGTGCAGCACTTCTCCCTCCTCATGGGCAGGGCCCCGGCTGGGAGCCAAGGAGCCTCTTGGCAGCACCACGCCGGGAATCTGGCACCCAGCTCAAGTGGGGTCGAGAGGCTCCTTCCCTCCAGGAGCAGCACAGGCCCCTCTCTGAGAGAGCCCACCCTCCTGGCAGAGCCATAGGAGCATCCCTGCCATGCTTCCCAGCCAGCCAGACTGACTCCTCCCAGAGAAAGCTGCCCCAGCAGCAAGGTCCAAACTGCCCAAGGGATAGACAGCACCACACAGAAGTGGAAGTTACAGCTTCTCCTCTCCCAGCAGGACAGGTGAGGGATTCAGGAGCAGAGGGAAGGGCTTGGCCTGTGCTTATAGCAAGTCTGGAGCAGGGTCAGCAGCAGACAGTGGCTTCTTGGGCACCACACCCAGAGCATCAGTACCGGCAGGAGAGGAAGGTTGCTCTCAGCAACACTGGTCTGACAGCCTGACTCCATCACCTCCAAAGCACGTGGTGGCTCTTCCCAGAGTGTGACACAAGCCAGGAGCCAGCCAGGACAGGACCAGTCCTGGAGAGGCTCCCTAACAGCAGCCCTGTGCTCCCTCCCCTAGTAAGCAGCACTGAGCTCTTCCCTGCCTGCAGCTCCCAGTGAGCCAGGAGGGACTCTGTGCACAGGGAGCAGCAGGGCAGTGTCAGCCATATCCTCCTCCCTCAGCTCCACCCGGGAATCCTGCCAGCGCCACACAGGAGGGGACACTGCAGAAAGAATCCATCTCCCCCCTCCAGAGTGTTTCTGCCCGGTGTATAAGGAACTGTGGGAAGAGGAAGGAGCTGGTGTCAGGCAGAGCTCAGCCACCACCCAATCCAGGCTGGGCAGGACACACGTCCATCCAGAGGCCTCTTTATATGCCTGAGTGAGGGCACAGCACTGCCTGTGATGATCCAAGACACCTGTCATCTCCTGATCCAAAATCTGCCAGGAATCCGATGACAGCTTATGACACACTAGACTAGTTCCATGGTTCAAATACAGCACTGGCCAGAGCTGCACATTTCAGAAACAGCCCCAAAGATATATTTATATATATATGTGCTGCATCTAATCAGCTGGGCTTCTGTGGGCTCTTCAAGCACAAGACAAAACAACAAGATTCAAGACAGGGACCTGCTCACCGCAGTGCTGCTTCCTGGGTGTGGGACACAAGGATGCTTTGGCATTTTCCATGTGAGGATCTCAAAGCACAACTCAAATTATGCCCCCCTCTTCCCTGTCCCCTGACACTTCTGACAGCCTGAGGATGAGGAATTAAGATGAGGAGTTGTGCGAAGCTGTGCTGTGAGCAGACTGCAGACCTCCCCCAGCTGATGGCAGCTCAGCCCACCCCGGTGGGTTCAGAATCTCACCATCCCCTTGGTGCAAAGGGAGGAGGACTCTGCTACGAATCTCACAGGAACAACCTGAAGCAAGAGCAAGGACAAGCAGAGGTCCTCCTGAGAGCCAAGGGGAGGCATCCAGATGCCAACAAGGACTGGTACCAAATGGTTCCCGAGTGTCCAGGTTGGCTCCCAGGGCCAGGCCAGGTTTGCCTCAGCTGGGACATAGCCACACGTCCCTCCCCCACGGCGCTGTGGAGCAGCATTACAGCACTCTCAGCACTTCTTCCACTCGGAAGCCTGTTCCTCCCCCCTCCCCAGCCTCTGCTCTTTGAGCAAAGCCAAGACAAACAGATCTTTGTGTGCACCTCGTGCATCAATGTCAGGTCAGCTCTGGGCACAGCTCTGTCTGTGGCTCTCTGGAGCCAGGATGAGCATGGAGCACTGGGAGCTGGCTGGGAACCAGTCAGTCCATCACAAACCAGTGGCTCTGGGCTCTCTCCTCACTCCAGCCCTGGCACTGACAGCAGATGCTTCACAGGCAGCGACTGCCAGAGCTGTGGCACGGAGATCACTCAGTTTAAGAGAAACAAACCCTCCAGAGCCACAGGTCCCCAGGGTCCCAAGCCTGCTCCCTCCCTGCACACAGCTGGGGAGAGGCACCAGCAGCTTCTGTCTCCTGGCTCCAGGAAGGGCATTAAATGCAGCACACCCAGACCATGGCTTCGCTCGGAACTGAACATTTCCTGCTATCACTTTTTTTTCCCAGACCTAATGTTCTTTAAATGACATTTTGATGTTCAACAGTAACAGTGGCTAAAAATACTGGCGAGCAAGCCCCTTACCTCCAGCACAGGGTAATGCTCCGGTGATGGATTTGCAGGCATCGCTTCCAGAACACTTTGGCACTCCTGAGAAATGGCATCGATGGAGTCCAGCACAGGGTTCATTATGGCAGGGAACTGCAAAGGGAGAAGGAGGGATGTGAGGTGCCTGCTTGCTGCTCTTCCAATACCATTGGGAGGAAACTGGTCCCAGTCTCTTTGAGCTGGGCAATTCCTCACTCATTCCCAGAGCAGGGCAATGGTAATCTGCTCCTGTCTGCAGAAAAAGGAGGAAAAGAAGGGAACAGGCCAAAGGAAGGAACTGCTCTTTTCATGGTTGAAAACTGGTGGTTTTCACTCCTGTTAAACTGGAGGAAGGGAGGAGATGAGCTGAAACCCCATTCCCAGCTGGGAGATGATGGCCACAGGAGGGATCTTCCAAAAGATGCCTGTGGAACCTGCACTCCCACATGAGGATTATCCCCCACACCTCCATCCCACAACCCCCTGCACCTTCAGGATCTTCTCCTTGACACCAGCCACCAGGACCTTGGTGCTCCGAGGGACTTTTGTGTTGGTCAGCAAGATCCTCAGAGTGGGCACCCTGGAAGCAACAAGAGACAGAGAATCCCAGAGCACTTTGCATTGGAAGGGACCTTAAAGCTCATCTCATTCCAGGCCCCTGCCATGGGCAGGGAACATCTCCTGGTCTCTTTCCTTCCCAGTCCCCAAGGCTACAGCTTATTCTGCCTCAAAAGGCCTCTTTGAGCAAGAACCCAAGATAAGGAGTCCCATTCATTTTACAAAACTTAAGCAGGTGCTTCAGTGCTGGCTGGGTTCAGGCTGGCTCCTCCTGGATACAAGGAACAACTGTACTAGAGCTATAAATAGGACTGTAATGTATTTACTGAAATCCGTGTTTTTCAAGCAAATTTTTTCCTTTGAAATACTCTCTACAAGGGTAGCCAGCAGTGGCCATTAACTGCTAATAGAGCAATTTCATGCACTGTGAAAGATTTTAATGGAGTCAGATTATACTTCTCTGGCAGGAGGCAGAGGGAACACACAGGACCCAGATTTCTCTCTGCCAATGGGTTTTCCCACCACCAGGTAAGCACAAAGTTCCCCCTCCCCACAATGTCATTTGCTGCCAGGAGCAGATCCATTCCTGCTGCCCATAATGCCATGAAATTAATATTGATCCTTGGCGCTGTGTTCATCTAATGTCAGATAATGACCAAACGTTTCATTGCCCCCATCCACCCCAACAACTGAGGCTGCCCACACCCAAAATGGGGCTGCAGAGCCCTCCCCACACTCCAGCCATCTCCCATCATCCTCATACCCTCCAACACCCACGCAGAGCCTCTCTGACATGTTCCACCCACCGTGTGTGAGGGTTATTTTTAAACTCCAATATTACCTCTTTAATGGTGTGATTTTTCCTGCTTGGTATCTCAGGGCTCCACCTAAAGTAAAATACATGTATTGTCTCAGTACGAAGCAAGCTGAGAGATAACACAGAAGGTCTTTCATCTTCAGAACCTCACCCAGAGCCTGTGACAGTAATTGCAAGAAACACCAGCTAAATGAACCATGTTCTCCAGCAGCACGGCCCTGCCTCACCCTGCTGCCTTAATGAGAGGGTCTGGCTGGACATGCTTAACCCAAGGCCTTTCCCGTTGCTCTCCTCTTCTCTAGGATCACATCAAATGATTTTTGAAAAGGCAAAGAGTTTGGTCAGCACGAAATCTTTCCTGAAACGAAACCAGAACCCGGCAGCGATTCCCCGCGGCAGAGCCAAGCACATGGGATTGCATGGACTGAATGTGAGCACTGGTGTCAGCAGCCATCCTGCAGCACAGGATTTCATTGTCCAGAAGGAATGTCTCACTTGGCTCCTACCCTCGCAGAGGCACTGTGATTAGGTCTCATTAGAAAGATTATTAACAGTCTCCAAGGACACTTTCAAAACACTGGGAAGTCGCTGCTAATTGAAACTAAATGACAGCTGTCCAACTGCATTTTCCCCTGCGTTATCCCCGGGACAGGATTAGGTTTCTTTGTTCTCTGCAGAATGTTTAAATATCAGTTATTTGCAGCGAGGTCTCTGCCCCGTGGCACCTGCCTGGGGAGGGGGGACAGAGCTCTGGTGTTCCTGCAGCCAGTTCCCAACATTCCAGCTGGCTCCAGGCCCCGCTCACAGATGGGGAAAACTGAGACAGGGAAGGATTCCCTGTGCTCAGGCCAAAACAGGGACCTGAATTTGGGAGTTTCTGCCTGGAAAGCAGCAAAAACACTTACCCCAGGTGCCAACAGCATTATCCACACCCGACGGATTGCCGTGGATCACCCTCTCCCCTCGGAAGGCCCAGCTGTTAATCAGTGTCAGCTCTTCTTCTGTCCACCTGGAAGGCAAGAAAATGACTCCAGCACACACCACTCCAAACCAGTAAATGGGGAGGGAGCAGATTCAGGGGGAAGATCCCAGCCCTGACCTGGTGAAGATCAGATTTCATGGAATTCAAGTCCAGATTCATCCCCACCTCACCAAACACGGTGTGTTACCACACACTGGAAAGGCTGAGGGAGTTGGGATTGCTGGAGAGGAGAAGCTTTGGGGTCACCTAATTCCAGTGCCTGAAGGAGCTACAAGAAAGATGGAGACTTTTTCCAAGGGCCTGGAATGACACAAAAAGGGGGAATGGCTTAGCGTTGGCAGAGGTTGACAGGTCTAAATTGGATACTAAGAAAAAATTCTTCCCTGTGAGGGTGCTGAGGCCCTGGCACAGGTTGGGCAGGGACAGTTTCCACTATCCCAGGTTGCTCCAAATCCTGTCTACCCTGGCCTTGGACACTTACAGGGATCCAGGGGTAGCCACAGCTTCTCTGAGCACCCTGTGCCAGGGCCTCACCCCCTCCCAGGGAGGAATTCCCAATATTTCATCTAATCCTGCTCTCAGTCTGAGCACAAAAACACACCTGTGACCCTGCCTGCACACCACAAGTCCATTCAACAGGTATTCCACGCTGGATCAGAGGCACAAATCTACATTTTGGAAAAGCCTCACAGTGTCTTGCAAGGCAAGACAGAAATTCCAAGAGCCACCTGCTATCCAGAAACTGTTTCCCTTTGCTCCCACTTCCCTGGGCCTCAGCTGAATGTCTTCATCCACCTCCACACACCTTGCATTCCACCTGCCAGGATTTAATCCGGGAGCACTCAGCAAACAGCTCCCAGCACCAGCCTCAGGAACAGGAGTGCTGTAAAACCACTTGTTTTTAATCCTCTTTGAGAGGCTGAGATTCCTCCCGACACAGGAGCTTTTCTATCCCGCTGTTCTTTTCTTGCCACGGGAAGCAAAACCCCTCTGAAGTCTGACACCCCCATCCCTCTGCACACCAGCTGGAAGGCAGGAATTATGCTGGATCCATGCTGAAGCCACGGATGGTGAGCAGGGAATGAAGACATCCTCGCTGCTCTGCTTGGAGCTGCCCTTGCATTTCCCAGTTTGGGAGATTTGCTCGAGCACAGGGGACAAAGTGCTCCCAACAAGAAGGTGTTTCTGGGTCAGGCTGCAAATTCTGGTTCAGAAGCAGGAAACAGAACCATCCCCCCACCTCGCTGTCCCACTCTCAGCCCCACAGAAAATCCCACACAACAGAGGTTCTGCCCCTCCAGCTTTGATTTTTAACTGATTCAAACAGAGCCTCCTCTCACATGGGGCACAGCACCCCAGGCTTCCAAAGGTGAACTGCAAGGGCAGAAGGGAAGAAACTCTCTTTCACCAAGTACTGATAAAAGGGAAAGATGGGCAGGAGATCAGGAGGAATGTAGCACATGCAGAAATAAATTCATGGGAAATGCAAAAAAACCCAGAAAGGATCCTCAAGAACTCAAAGCAAAACCTTTTGAAGATGCTCAGAGACAGAGGAAATGGAGGTTGAAGAATTTCAGTGTGTTTCATTCAACTGAAAAAAATTTCATGTTTATCTGACACTAGACAAGGGAAACAGGAGGAGTTTTACAAAGTCTGGGACAGGGCTGGAAACACTGAGCAGGAGATGGGCTCAGGGTGTCACCTGTAGTCACAGCCAAGAGAGACCAGGAGAGGTGGCAGTGCCAGAATTAGTGCAGATAAAAGGAAAGGTGGGGCACAGGGAGCAGAGCTGTGCACCCCAGGCTGGAATTCCTTACCTGGCTGTGGATTCTCCCTCCTGCAGCGGGCAGGAGATGGCTCCACACACCATGAGCAGGGCTGCAGCCAGGCACACAGCATAGGCAGCACTGGATCCCAGCCCTGCTCCCGTGGGCAGCTCCGATGACACCAGGATATCCACGCTGGGAACATCCCTGGAACACAGACACACAGGGACTGACACAACCATCCCGAATTCCACCTCCAGACAACATTAAAAAGGCAAAGGAGGCCAGTTAGGACTGATCACAGGGAAAGCTGGTTGAAAACTGGCAACATCAGCACATGCATCTGACACACATGGGCTTCAGGAGGGTCCATTCCCCTTCAGGAGTGGCCTGGCCAAGCCACTGTGCTGGAATAAAGCATTCCTGACCTGGATCCATGATTGGCACAGCGTGTCAGGCTGCTAGCAGGGGCACTTGGTAACTAAGTACCTGAGTAGCACCATGAAGAGCCCCTTCAGAGACTGCTGTAAGCTGGATTTTTAAAGGTATTTCTGAATCAAGTGTACACATCCCAAATCTGTGATTGTACAGCCACATCCCACTGGAGCAATAGACTGGTGGGGAAGATGGAACATGGACATATCCACATCCCTTTGCTTCACTGGACACACCTGGCTTGTGTTACAGACCTCAGAATCAAAGCCAGGAGCTTTTCAGTGCTGCTGAGTGACAGTCCCAAGTGCCACTCTAAGACTGCAGGGAAACCACAACCCAGCTGCACATCCCACATCCCAGTTCTTTAACCTTTGATTTCTCAGATGAGAATGTGGAAGTTGGGCTCTGCTTTGGCTTCTGACACTGCCCTGAGCACCCATCCAATCACACTGAGATCATCAGCGGTGCTGGGCAAGGTCAGGAACTGGAACAGCCCCAAGTTCTCACAGTTTTAGGGAGATTCAGCCCATAAAGAGATCAGACTTAGTTCAGACAACATATTCACAGTTTATTTCTGTTTTTCCAGCCTAAGCCAGGATGACAGGAGCTGCCTGCTGGAGGGAGGGGTGTCTGTGTTGTGACTGTGGCATGAACTGCTCTGGTTTCAGCCCTTAGAATGAAATGAGAGCAGAGACTCCCAGCTCACCTGCCTGGGGCACCCACCCACCACCAAAATTTTGGGGCAGGAGGAGAGCCTTACCCATACTTAGCAGAAATAGCCAGGCACATATACAGGAAGGCAAGGGTAGCAAGGCTCTCTGGAGCTGAGGCTCCAGCAGCAATTCCAGCAAACTCCCTCAGTGCATCCAGCTGCTCTACGCTGGGGGACTTGGACTCGTCAAAGTCAGCTATGGAAGCAAGCAGGGGAGAGTTTAAACACTTAGAAACCAGGGAACTGTTACACTGAGAGCAGTATTTACAACAAAACCTTCTGTTGCAGTAGGCAGAAAGAGCCAATTTCAGGTTCTACCTGAGGATTCGTGATGAAATAAATGTGAAATCTCCACCAGCCACTCTGAAATCCCAGTGTTTCCACACTCCACACCTGCAGCTGCTCCCCTGCTGACACCTCCCAGTGCATCCACCCACAATCACTACGGAAAACTTGGCCAGCCACAAACTCTTCATTAAATAATGTGGATTTTGGAACTGGGATATCCTGGGGCTCCAGCCAGCACAAGGTGCTGCAGAAACTCCAGTGTGGGCTGGTGTGGGACAGACAGGCAGGAAAACAGGCCCTGTATCCCTGATTTCTCCAGGAGCCGCCAGCTCTGAGCAGCTTCAGAGAGGCTCCTGTTCGGCCCCCACCTGTAACACACTGGGATGTGGACCCAGGCTGGCTCCTGCCTGTGTCACAGCACTGCCTGAGCCACAAGAGCACAGGAACAAGTCCCTGGCACCCAAAACAAGAGGGGACAGGGCCACGCACGGACACCTGAGCATCAGCGGGGTCACAGGGGGCACACGGGGGACGTAAGTGACAGAGAGGTACAGGGACAGGTCATTGAAACGCGCACTGAGCAGGGTCAGAGATGGCGAGGCCCTGAAACGCTGCAGGGGCGACAAACAACCCCACGGGGTCACCCCACGGAGGTTCTGCAAGGTCACCTCAAGGTGGGGGTCTCAGCACAGTCACAGAGGTGCAGAGGGCACCGAGCAGAGCCGAGATCCCCTCACTGCACCGGGGCAGCGCCTCCTCCCCCCGGTCCTTGCCTGCGATCCGCCCCCGCAGGGCCCGGAGCCCGGGGGTGTCCCAGCTCCTCCGGACGCCGACGCCGGGCAGTGAGACGCTCAGCCGGCCCTCAGCGCCGGGCCGCAGGCGGAGAAACGTCCGCAGGTCCAGCGCCACGGCCAGGGCTACCTGCGGGCGGAGAACGGGGGGGTAAGCGGGGCCGGACAGCGCTTACCGAGCTGGGCACCCTTTACTTTGCCCGGCGTGCCCTCACCTTGCCCAGCACCACTGCGTGCTCCCCGTGCAGGATCACCTTCCCCGGCGCCGACACCGCCAGCTCCCGCTCCCACATCGCCGCTGCCCCGCGGCCCGCGCCGCCTGAACTGACAGCCCCGCCNCGGGACGAGGACTGCGAGGGCCGCTGGGGATAGCAGGGCGGCGGTGGCGGAGCGGGGCGGGCAGGTGAGCGTGGGAGGAACGGGACCCCCTCACGATGTCGTTTTTCCCCCCTCACGGTGTCAGTTTCCCCCTCACGTTATCGTTTCTCTCCTCACGCTGTGTCCCCTCGTCCCCCCGCTGCCCCCTCACGGTTTGTGCCTCTACAGCCCCGACCGCGCCGCTCCCGAGCGGGCTCCGAGGATCTACACGAGGACGGGAGACTCAGGTAGAGCCCCGGGGGGGCCCCGTGGGCCGCGGGCAGAGCTCCCCCCGAGCCCTGAGCGCCTCCCGCCTTTCCCAAAGGATTCTCCAGCACCTTCACCGGGGAGCGGCGGCCCAAGGGCGACCGGATCTTCGAAGCCCTGGGAGCCACGGACGAGCTGAGCTCGGCCATCGGGTAAGGGCCGGCTGGGAGTATGCGAACTGTGGGTTGCATATGGAAAATCGTGTTTGTGATGATTTCTTCATTCCCAGCTAACTCCGTTTTGGTTTTTTCTCTCTAACCAAGGCTGGCTGGTGAGTTTAGCAGTGAGAAGGGCCACAGGTTTGTTGATCAGCTTCATAAAGTGAGTATTAATGATAGTCTTCACCCAGTGCAGTCCCTTATGTGTGCTATTAAAACATGAACTCCTTAATTTTAGCCACACTGACACAGAGGGATTCAATACATTTAGTATTTCTATATATAAATCTTTAAGACTCCACTGTTTGCTCTCTAAGAGCTAAATTCCTTTAACCAAGAAGGAAGCTGGTAGATCAAGTGATTAATTATGGGCAGACAGGCTCATCTCTACGTTTATTCTGAGATAAGTCAGATCCACATTATGGACAGGAGTTCTGTTGTCACCAGTTTAAACTTGGGGCACAAACCAACCTTGTGGGCACAGCAGTGACACAGGTCCTGCCTGGGCAGCCCTTGAGTTTGGCTCATTAGCTCTGCTGAGCACAGGAGTGCAAAAAGGATGGACAGGAATGCCGGGAATGACAGCAGTTGTGCTTTTTGTCCAGGTCCAGTGCATGCTGCAGGATGTGGGCTCCAACCTCGCCACGCCGCTCTCCTCAGCCAGGGAGGCTCACCGGAGTAAGTCCTGCCTTTCCTGGCATGGCAGGTCTTGGCACAGCCTGGAGTGGGTGGTGGTGATGCTGGTGGGATGCTGAGGGCTGTGTTGGGTTTCTTAGGACTTGCTGATCCAAGAAAGCCGAAGCAGAGTTCAATTTGTTCACTGAATTACTTTTTTTTTTTGAGCTGATTCTTCTTTCCCCTCTGTAGAACGAACATCTTTCAGCGAGAAGCCCATCCTGGAGCTGGAGCAGTGGATTGACAGTTACTCAGAGCAGCTCCCTCCCCTCAGAGCCTTCATCTTGCCCGTAGGTGCTGCCTGTGCCCCGCACTTCCTTGAAGTATCCCTGTCCTGCCACTTACCATGGGAAAAAAGGCTGGGAGGCTGCTACTTCCACAGCCAAGAGAAGAGCAGAGACGAGGAGCTGGGAGTTAACATTTCCCTACCCTGTTGCTCTGGGATATCCCTCCCTTGCCCGGCCATGGCACAGGGACCAGTTCCATGTGTGTGAGAGGTGCTGAGCCCTCGCAGGGAGGGGAGGGGGGCCTGTCCCTGTTGCTGCAGACACTGAGTGGTGTTTCCTTGCTGTTCCAGTCTGGAGGCAGGAGCAGTGCTGCTCTCCACTTCTCCCGAGCCGTGTGCCGCAGGGCTGAGAGGTGGTGAGTGCTGTGCAGGGAGAGAAGGGGGTGGGGACACCCCAGTGACAGCAAACCAGGACACTGGGAGCCAGCAGCCAGGGCTGGGCTGGGCTTGGGGCTCAAACCAAGCTTCTGTTTGTTTAGTCCAATTCCAGGAGTGCAGGAGGCACAAAGCCAGGCCCTGTTCTTCCCTCAGCTGGGTCATCCCACTCAAACCTTTTGGGATTCTGCAGCCCCATCCAACCTGGCCATGGACACTTCAAGGGATCCAGGGGCAGCCACAGCTTCTTTGGGCACCCTGTGCCAGGGCCTCACCACCCTCACAGAGAAGAATTTCTTCCCAATATTCCATCTAACCCTCTGGCAGAGAGAAGCCATTTCCCCCTGTCCTGTCACTCCAGACCCTTGTAAATAGTCTCTCTCTGTTCAGTGATCCCTATAGTTGAGTATCCTTGGAGGAGCAGAGCTGGGGGCCTCCAGGACATACACAAACATTACTGGCATCATTTACCCCTCCCCAGATCCCTCTGGGAAGCAAAGATCCTTCACAGGTGCTGGGCAGTCAGAGTGGAGACCCCAGGGGAGATTTGGGATGGGAAGGGGCTCCAGCCCTTTGTGCACTCAGAGCTGGAAAGTTAAACACCAATGTTTCCCTTTGCTTTTCCCAGCGTGGTGCCTTTAGTCCAAGCAGGGGAAGCAGATCCAAACGTGGCCAAGTATTTAAACAGGTAAAAAAAAAAAACCAAACCCAAACCCTTGTTCTGTTCTGCTGAAGCATTCCCTTAGTTCTGGGCATAAAACTGGGGAGGTTTGCTTCTCAACAAGCTTCTCTTCAGGCATAAGATCTCTGGTTTTCCTGCTTTTCCTTCGCTTTCCAGGCTCAGTGACTATCTCTTTGTCCTGGCACGTTATGCTGCAATGAAGGAAGGGAAGGAAGAGAAAATCTACATAAAACCTGAGCCATAGCTGCGAGCTGGAACGTTTTTAACTTGATCACGGAAAACTAAATCCAGTTGACTGCTTTTGTCCATCGAGCAAGGGAAAAAAGAGAACAAGCCTGGGCTGGAAATGGGAGCTGCCAAGAACTTCCATGTGAAATAAGCAGGACCTTGTTGATAAATCCTGAGAGGAACAGAATCACGGAATATCCTGAGCTGGAAGGGACCCAGACACAGATGTTGTGTTCCCTGGGCCTGCTCCACACATCCCATGTGGGGATGGCTCTGGAGGAACCGCTTCTCCCAAGTGGGAGCTGAGGCAGGAGAATTCCAGGAACATTTTGGAGATGCCTTCATTTCCCTGGGCAGCAGCAGGTGCTGCGGGAAGGCTCTGACAGGACTCTGAGGGATGATGAAGGGAAAACAATCAGCTCTTCCTTTGAGGCCACAGTGCTCATATGGAGCAGCAGCTGGAGGCATTTGGGAATTGTGTCCACAGCTCTGAAATAATAAATGTGAATTTCCTTGTACCAAAGAGCCACAAACTGTCACATTTTAACACCGAGCCCTGTGTGCTTTGCTGCTCCAAGTCCCTTCCGATCCATCAGCCCCGGCTGGAGCTGAGCTGTACAGATTTACAGGAATGCACCAAGAATTCCTTGGCTCTGGCTGCCTCTTGGTGTGCATGTGAGGAATGTCTCCGTGCCGACAACCCAGTGCATCCTCTGCCAGGAACAGAGGATGGAGGGGGTAAAGGAAGAAAGGCCAAATCCCAGGGTCTGTGTGCTGGAGTTGTCTCCATGTGGAGCTGCCCCTCTGGCTCCAGAAACAGCTGGAGGAAAAGAGCCTGCAGTTTGGGAGCACTCAGGGCACTGAAGTTGCAGGAAAAGGGGTTGGGATGAGGGTGAGAGGGGAACCCACGGGGTGTTCTGAAGTGTCCATGCTGACCCTGGGAATGCTGCTCCACAGAGCCCTTGGCAGAGCAGCTCACACCCACATCACACCCACAATTCCAGCTTTGCACTCACGCCCAAGCTGTTTCCAGCTTGGAAATACAACTGGGAGGAATCCATGTGAACCCTGGTGGTGTAATTTTTCCCCCAAGGAATGCTGTGGGCTGCGAGGTGGTGATGCCCATCCAGTGGGGTGGCTTTTAAATCCACCCTGCCCCTTCCCCTGTTCCATTACTTGAGAAGAAACAACCTTAAACTTGTTCTCCAAAGAATCTCTGGCTCTGTGTCCCTTTTTGGCCGGTGAGGAATGCCCAGGAATGAGTGAGGAATGCCCAGCACTAACAGATCCCCCATCTCATCACTCACCTGGGTTTGAGGCAGATATTTCATGGCTCTTGTTAACGCACATTTTTCATGGAGTAATTTTCCGAGCCTCAGCCTGGAACACATCCCAGTGACAAATGTTCTGGATTTGGATGGTCCCATCAGCTGCAGTGTCACCTCAGCCATTCCCTCTGCCTGCTCCATCCAGTTTTACGAGAGCTCTGGCTCCGGGACTGAACCTCAGGAATCAAGAGGCTTTTCAAGTTTAATTTAATAAAATCCTTTGCAATATAAATTCTTCATGAATGCTCCATAAATCAGCTCGGGGAGGGATTTATAGTATTTCCTTCTTTTTTCCAGCTGGGGGGAAGAAATCTCACTACTGTTTTGGGACCGAAGCTGGCATTGTTTGGATTGCAAGGAGAAATAAATCAGGCTACTGCACTTAACATGATGGAGAGATTAAATTTACTGGGGTGCTCCCAGCTGCCCCCCTCCCCTCTCTACCCACAGCAGTTGTTTCTGGAGGGCTAAGGCAGAGGGAGGTGCTGGAGTGACCCTTATGTCTCACTAAGCAGGGCTTGACTTTAGGAGGGAGTTGAGACAAGGCCATGGCTCAGCAGAGCTGGGCTAAGGCCAGGACATTCTGCCCTGGGAGTTGTCCCCAAGGTCACAGGACAGCCAGGGGTTCTTGAACTGGGAAAGGGGCTCAGCCTGGAGAAAAGGAGGCTCAGGATGGATCTTGTGGCTCTGCACAGCTCCCTGACAGGAGGGGGCAGCTGGGGGGTCAGGCTCTGCTCCCAGGGAACAGGGACAGGAGGAGAGGAAACTGCATCAATCTGTGCCAGGGGAGGCTCAGGTTGGACACCAGGAGGAATTTCCTCATGGAAAGGGTGGTCAGGCACCACAAGGAGATGCCCAGAGAGGTCTGGAGTCTCCATCCCTGGAAGTGATCAAGGAAGGCCTGGACATGGCACTCAGTGCTCTGGGCTGGTGACAAGGTGGGGATCAGGCACAGGTTGGACTTGATGATCATGGAAGGCTTTTCCCACCTGGCTGATCCTGGGATTCTGTGATTCCCCTGGTGCACCCTCCACACCAGGCTGGAGCAGAGGCATAGGGCAGCTGAGCTGCCCCTGCTCCCAACCCCACAAGGTCTCAGCCAGGCAGCAGGAGCAGAGTGACCAAAACAAAACCCAGCCTTTAAACCAAATAAAGCTCCCTTGCTCTGGGCTGGCAGTTGTTTTTCCAAGCTCTTTGTTTCTTCCCAGCCCTCCCAGCCATACAGCATAGGGATTCCAGTGCCTGCACCTCATTAATACCACGGGGGAAGGCAGATGCTTTGTCCAGGCTGCCCAGCTCCAGCGCCCAGCAACATTCCTGCCTCGCAGGGTGCCTGATTCGGGATCGCTTCGGAGCTGCCAGCACAGCCATATGTTGCTAAGGGTCGTTTATTCTTGTTTGTAAAATGTATGGCTGCTCCCAGCTTCCACACTGTCAAAACGAGAAGAACTGGCCCCAAAATCTCTTGCTGCATGATTGGATCAGATGCCTGTACATCTGTTAACGCTGTAGGAGCTGTAAAATGGAATAAGTTGGGCTATAACTCAAGCACCTCGATTACCACCATGATGTGGGAGCAGCCGAGCGGCTGCTGCTCCGCCAGCAATGACACAAACATCCATTGTGCCAAGTCAGATGTAAATTTACACGAGGCAGCATTTCCTGGGCTGGGGCTCAGAAGGGAGAAGGATGAGAGCCCCCACCTCGACAGGATGTGCTGGAGCCCCAGCCCAGTGAGTTTTGGGGTGCATGGCTCTGGCAGTGGAGAGCCACCAGCTCCACTGGATGTGGAGACCAGAGATGTGGAGACCAGAGCACGGCACAGCCTCCTCCTCTCCATCCTAACCTGGAATCTAGCAGAATGGGAGATCAAACAGAGGGAAAACCAAGCTGTGGAGCGAGCCAGGGGTTTGGGACAGCCTGGAGGAGCAGGAGAGGGGTAGCAGGAGCTGCTGGTTGCTCCCAAACACCCTGTGCCTGAAGCAGGTTGCGACACCCAGCTCTGCTCTGTGCCAGCACTAGGCTCTGCCAGGCATCTCTCTCAGGCTCCAGGGATCTCTCCCATCCTCCAAGGATCTCTCCCAGCTCCTCAGCCCGCAGTGCCCAGTGTTATGTGATCCCAAAGCCTGGGATAGCCACGGCCACACCTCACCTCGGTGACCCCGAGCGATGCCGTGCCTGGATCCCAGCAGATGCCAGGGAAGCAGGGGCTGTGCAGGCCTGGCTGCTGCCAGTTCTGCCTTGGCAGCAGCTGCTCTGGGCTTGCTTTTTGCTGTTCCTGACAGTGCCAGATGCCTGTGTGTCAAAACAATGGCACTTGCACACTGACTGGGAGCCTCTCCCTCACTCCCACCGCGCTCCCATCCCAGCAGCGCCAGAGAGCCCTGGGAATGGCCGGGGGGCAGGAGGGCTCCGGTCAGGGATGAAGGGGCAGCAAAGGGCTCCCATCCCAGAGTCAGAGGGGAGCTGGAGCAGCAGGCACAGCTCTCACTCTTCCAAGGAGCTCCCAGAGTTAGGACCAGGCAGAAACATACAACATTGTAATATTGTTATTAACATCAAACCCCACAGCAGCTCCCGTGGCTGCTCCTTGGGGCTGCCCCCACTCCTGCACTGGGGGGAGATCCTGCTTGGGTTTCCAGCCCATTTCCCTCTCCACCAAGCGGTCCCAGTCACCATTCCCAGATGTGCACCAAAAGCCTTGCTGATCCCAGCACCCACCCCTGCATCCGAGGAGCACCAACACCCTCAGGAAGGACTGAAGTCACAGCACTCTGCAGGACCAGGCAGAGCTTCTCCAACATGAGCAAATCCTGCTTCAAACAACGCTGCCAGGTCCCTTTGGGCTCAGCAGGCCTCGCATCCCCCACATCTGGCACATTCTATGGATCTCAGGAACACCTCAGCACAGGCAGCAGGAACCAGCCTGGCAACAGGAATTCCCATGGGGGCAGCAGGTTCCATGCTCAGGCCTGGCAGAGACTCACGGAATCCCAGACTGGATTGGGTTGGAAGGAAGCTTAAAGCTCATCCCATTCCACCCCCTGCCATGGGCAGGGACACCTTCCACTAGCCCAGGTTGCTCCAAGCCCTGTCCAGCTTGGCCTCAGACACTTCTAGGGATCCAGGGGCAGCCACAGCTTCGTTGGGAACCTGTACCAAGAGTGCACTCTGAGAGGTGCCACGGCCCCAATGCCCTGCTCTGCTCTGCCAGGAGCATCCCACCAGCACATTCCCTGCCCTAGGAAAGGACCAGGAGACACTCAACCACCTGAAGTCATCCCAGCTTTATTTTCTCTGCAGGTCAGACAAACAAGGGATGGAACCAAGGTCTCCACAGCAGCGAGGCTTAGATACAAAGATCCTCACAGATCTCCCGTGGCAAAACCATCCCTGGGCAGGATCCACGGGGCAGGCAGGGACTCACACACCTGCTCAGGTGTGTTACAGCCTCCCTGGAACACAGGAATCAGCCCCTCCACGGGAATCCTCGCCCGCATCCACTGGGAATATCCCAGACATTTATCACATTTTCCACACCAGCTCCAGCATGGGAGCAGTGGCTGTAGTGCAACATATCCAGCTTTGAAGGGACCAAGCTAAGTCTGCAGTAAGATCTTTTCCAGGAATTGTACTCCTGAGGAACAAAGGGAAAAGGGGAGCAAGGGTTTTATCTCAGTGTTCAACAACTCATTTCACTGAATGCCCATTGTGCTCTAGTCAGACACGCTGCGCTTCTTAGAAGGGAAAAGGAGATCTTGGGTGATATTTAAACTCTGAGAGGTCCAAGGCAGTGCCTAAACTTCCCAACTACGCAGTCACCAACTGGTTAATGCCAAAATGTTCTATGTAGAAAAATGAAAAAAAGAAATTCACTATCATCTTTAATTTCTCTGACTTGCAGCCCAGTGTCCTGAACCCTCTGGATGCAGACATTCCTGTCTGCACCAACACTTCCCATCACTCCTGTTTAATCTCACTGATTTGACAGAGAAAAAGGATCCTGACGTTGCTTTCCAGATGCATTTCCAGGCATTGGTTCTAAAAAAAGGGTTATTTCTCTGAAATCCATCTGAAGCATGACAGGAGGAGGATGAAACCAAGGCCATCTCGCTGCTGCTTGGTGCCGAGGGTTCTCCGACCCCTTGGAAATGTGGAATATTGTGGTTAAGGGGGCTCTTCCAGAGCCCAGGGTGTGGAGAGCTGTGCTCTGCTGAGTTCACCTGGGGACAGGAATCCCATGGGACGGACCAGCAGGGCAGCAGGAGAGGTGGGATATGGCCAGGAAGGGGAATGAGGATCCCCAGTGCCACAGGGAGGGAAGGAAGGAAAGAAAACCCTGGGCAGAAGCCGGCAGCCTGTGCAGGAGCTTGTTTTACCAGTGAGGTGAAGGGGAGGAGGTGACTGGCTTTGAACCCTGTCCCCAAGAGGGCAATGCCGTGGCTCTCCTCTGTGCCAGAATCCCAGCAGGGCCACAACAGCCCAGGAGCAGCCCAGCTCCTCCTCTCTCCAGCCTGAGCCAGCAGGAGAGGGACCAAAGGTGGGAAGCTGCAGACACACTTTGTGAGTGTCTCAGAATCGGCAGGAAGGATCCACACCTTCCCAAGTGACTCCCTGCAAAAGCTGCCTGCAGCAGGCAAACACCAGCTCACCAAAATAAGGCCAGAAAGAGACAAAGCGACCAAAAGAAAGTTTGGCAACAAAGCAAATGTGGCTCTTACACAGAGGCCCTGCCCTGGCTCCAAACACCTCCCTAAGAAAGGGCCTGCAAACAAAGTGAAACTTCCATCCCAGAGGGATTTTGCCAGTGGAGGTTTCCAGAGGACTTGACACGTTCCCCCTGTTCCAGAGAGAACCTGCCCCACCTGAGCACTGTGCTGGGGAGCCTGAGTGTGTGCCAACTCCTGCCCTCTGGAAACCAAGGAAAATTAAACCTTTCCTGCTCCTGAGAAATTGAGACATGACTCTTTCTGTCCCAAGGCCTGGGTCTGGCAGGAGCCTGGCACAGGCACAGCTGGCTGAGCCTACTCCTGCCGCTCCAGCCCTTAACCTCTGGCATTTCAAAACCTTCCCAAGAGCCACAGGGTCCACCTGCTCCTGTTTAACCTGTTGCTTCCCTGGGATTCCTTCTCCCAAGACACACACCAAGGACCCTGCAGGGGCAGGGACACCTGGAATCCCCATCCTGAGTGAGCAGTGCCCGTCCAGGCACTTCCAACGCCGTCATCTCCTCATGGGCTCTGTCATCCCTCTGCCTTTGTGCAGCTTCCCAGACTCACTTCCAGCCAGCCCAGCTCCTGGGAAAGGAGAAAGCAGCACTCCCACGGCAGCAGCTGCCCAGCCTGCTGGGGGTCTCACTGTCACTAATCTGAGTGGCACTTGGAACATTCCTTCCGTGCTCCCCCGGGGTTTGCTTTTAAGGACGATTTCCGTGGGTGTCAAGTGAAAGGGTTTGGGGTCAGGCCCATCCCCTCCTCCAGCCTGGAGCCGTGCCCAAGAAAAGCCAGCCCCGAGCCCAGCAGCTCTACCCCTGGATCCCTGTGAACCTCCACTACCAGCTGCCCGTCCAGGCCTCGAGCGAGCGGCCGGCTCCTGCGGAGCTGCTCCGGGCTCCGTGTGGGAAGGGCTCCCCCTTCCAGCAGCAGCTCCCAAGCCCCATCCCGAGTCCAGGCCGTGCCTAGGACAGCTCGAAGCCGGTGTTCATGCTGATGGCGTAGCGCAGCTTCTCCCGCAGGATGCTCTTCTTGCTGTAGTTGGGGAGCTTGAGGAGGTTGAAACACGTGGAGGAGGTCGGGAGGCGCCCGCCCGGCTCCTTCTTGCGGATGGTGAAGAAGCCGCGCAAAACGCTGCCCAGGGTGTCCCCCGTGTCCTGCAAGGGCACACAGCTGGCACCTCCCTCCGCGCTCCTGGCACGGGGCTGAGGTGCCAAGGCAAAACCTGGCACTGGGAACGGGCAGAGCCAAAGCCCAATTTCCCCCCCCACCCCAAGGAGCTTATAACTCAATGCCTGACGTGGGCAGGGTGTGCAGGGAGACAGGTGGGACACAGGGAGAGCCCAAGGAGAAAACACAGCTCTGGAGGAACCCAGGGGGTCCTGGAGAGCCTGGAGCTGCTGTGGGTGTGCAGCCATGAGCATCCTATTGGAATGGGGCTGTTTTCAGGTGTGGAATCCCAGAATGGTTTGGGTTGGAAAGGACATTAAAGCTTATCCAGTTCCAAACCCCTTGCCGTGGGCAGGGACAACTTCCACTATCCCAGGGTGCCCAAAGCCCCATCCAACCTGGCCTTGGACACTTCCAGGGATGAGGCAGCCACAGCTTCTCTGGGCACCCTGTGCCAGGGCTTCCCCAGCCTCACAGGTGACACTTTCTCCCTCATATCTAATCCTAACATCTCATCTTCCCATGTCACGGGTTTCCTCGTCAGATGGAGGGGAGGAAGCTGGGTAGGGAATTCCCAACCCCCAAGAGCAGGGTGCCTACCTGGTCATCAGACACTTCCACACACCGGATGGAGAAAGGAGGCTTGAGGTAGGCAAAGCCCAGAAGTGGAGGCCTGGAGCAGCTGGTGACAAACTGCAAAGTGCCAGATGGTGAGAATGGGAGCAGGGGCAGAATAACCACACAGTGACACAGACCTAAGCACCCCCCCAGTGTGTGTCTGACAGCCTTTGGGGAGTGCCACCTCTGCAGGGCCGCTAGTGGTGACACCAGAGCTTTCACAGAGCTCTGCTGGGCACTACCAGGTGTCAGGAATTCTGGTGTCCCTTCAGAGAGCATCCAGGTAACTGGACAACAGCCCTGACCCCACCACCCCCGATCCCAGGTGGGCAGTGATGGCTCCTCACTCACCTTGAGGAACATGGCTCTCTCCTCAGGGCTGAAGTCGTTGGCCAGGATGTCCCAGAGCCAGATGATGACACGGTGACTGCCATGGAAGCCCCCGTAGTACACCGTGTGCTTCCTGGGGAGGGAAAGGCTCTGACAGGCCTGCCACTGGAGCAGGAGGGGCACAGGGGCTGGAGGGATCACTCATGTGGGATGGTTTGGGTTGGCAGGGACCTTAAAGCTCATCTTGTTGCACACCCTGCCATGGGCAGGGACAAATTCCCGTAGCCCAGCTCGCCCCAAGCCCCATCCAACACCTGCCACGGGTCAGGGCTCACTGCTGGCACTGAGCCCCCAGCACTTCCTGGGCACTTGATCAGAGGAAAGGGAAAAGCAGAGCAGAAATTCTGCTTTAAGAAATCAGTGAAAGAAAGGACCCCTCCCAAACGAGCCTAAAGGAACACATTCCAAAGCTCTCTTCCTGCCTGCTCCTCACGTTCCAAGGAGGAGCAGCAGAAGTCGTAGACAAATCATTGTCCTGCCACCTGCCAGGAGCTCTGCAAAGGAAGGGCTCAGCTCCCAGGGCAGCTGAGGGAGGCCCAGCAGCCCCAGCTGTCACTTACTTCAGGTCCTCGAGGTCGATCTCAGCGTTGTCCCCGGAGATGAGGCGCTGCAGCTCCGGCGCGGAAAACATCCGGATCCACTCGGGCTTGATGATGGACCTGAAGCCACTGATGAGAGCTGCAGTCTGGCTCTTGATCTGGGTGTGCATCCGGAAATGGGCCATCAGGTGGATGTAGCTGATCCTGTGGGACAGGGCAGGTGGCACGGGGCACGTGGAGCAGTCAGGGGTGCCCACCCCCCACCGCTCAACTGTCCCTGGTGTGTTTCTCCAGCCCCAAAAGGACCAGGACAGCCTGGACAGGGTTATACTTTCCCCTCCAGGCCCTGCTCCTCATTTAAGCAGATGAAGATGTTTTTCTGCCCAGATTTTGCCCCTTTCCCCTCTCTCCGACTCTGCTGATTTCTCAGAGCTCTTGCCCAGCTTAGGGACTAATTGGCTTTAATAACCCCTTGATCAACCTTGGCTGGACACAGCTCCAACTCCTTTCAACAGCTCAGCTCTCCAGGCAGACTTTCCTCTAGGTCTGACCAACAGCTCACTGGGCTCCATTGCCCCATGGCTGGACAATCACCACACCAAAACCACGGAGCAGATTCCCACCTTCCTGCAGGATGGGGGAGAGGTGAACTTTTCATTAGAGGGAGGCTCTTCCTCTTCTCACCTCCAGGCAAAACACCTGAACTTGCTGATTCTCCTTCAGCAGCTCCCACACAGACCCCACCACAATCCCAGTGCCTGGGCTTTGGGCGAGGTCATCCCAGCATTCCCAGGCACAGCTGTTTCCACATTCCAAATGCTTCTGCTCCCTCCCAGCTCCCAATTTGGGTGCAAAAGCTTCACATTTCTGCTGTAAATGACTAGAGCAGCATCCAGGACTTTCAACTTTCTCCCTGAGCTGACTTGTGACAAGCCAGAGGAAGATCCTTTCAAATGCAAACTCCCTGCTCAGAGCTGGAGAAGGGAAAAGCCTGGGAACATCAGACTGCAGAGCACAGCTCCGGGTGGGATCCAGCTTCCCTTTGTCAGGAAGAAAAGGACAACCCCCAGATCACCAGTTCAAACACACATTTGCTTAATAGATATTTCATCCTGCTTTTATGAGCACTGAAGGGGATAGGGAAGAAGAAGAAGAAGAGAAAAAAAAAGGAACAAAAAGGTGGGGTTGGTTTGCAGGCTCCGGAGTTGACATTTCTGATAACGATCTAAAAGCCGGTTATCTGTGAAAACAGCCCCGGGGCTCGGTGTCTCCTCTGATTTCCTGGCTCTAAAGAGCGACTGTCGAGTACATTTGAATTCAGCACTGTCTGCTCCGAACACGGTGCTTTATACAACTGCCACATGTTATCATTCTGAGGAGATCTGTCTGCTCCAAGGTGTCTTTGAGCATCTGTGCCCTCTGTGTTCACGACTGTGTGCCTGAATTGCTTTGAATCCATCTGTCTGTATCCATCACCATCATTAAATCCTGCAGAATCTCCCTGACTGGGTGCCTTTGACCTCAGAAGTGCTGTTTCAAGAAGTAAATTGTCAATTTTTATTTTGCAAATCAAATTTAATACAATTTCTGCCGATGAACTGTAACCAGCAAATTCTATTAAGATATTTATGTGCTCCTTCTCCTCCAATCTATCTCAATTCATCCCAGATGCAAGCCCAAGGAACCAGAATAAAGTATTTCGCAGTGGTGACCTTAAAAATCTAATTGCTGTACTTACTTATTTTCATTGGTAACGGGAATGGTCTTCCCCCCAGGAACAAGTTCATGGCAAACCAGCTGAGGGAAGAAATGATTGGATTGCTAATTACTGCCTGCAACCACAATGGAAGGAAATGCCATGCTAAGCTGTTACCTCCCCATAAAACATTTATTTTTACAATAAAACAGCAGGATTTAAAATTTAAGTAATAATCCTGCTTCTGGCTTGAACCAGTTTCACTTAACCATTAACAGAGTAATTGAACAGTAGGAACTCCAGCTCTCCCACCAGTGCAGCCAGCCCTTCTCCCAGGAAGCCTCCTCTGCAGTCTGATCCATCACTGCTGAACCACACACAAATCAATTCCAAGAGCCCTGGGGGACTGTCACAATCCCAGAATCCAGAGGCTGAGCAGGCTCAGAGAGCTTAGTTTAACAGCACAACCCAAAGCTGGCTGATCCACAGGTCTCGTGCAGCAGCTCCTGGAGCTCTGTCCCTCCAGCCAGGAAGGATCTCCCAGGGCCTGGTGATCTCCCCCACCTCAGGGACTGATGCCTTAGGTTTTAACTTTTATATTTTTCAAATCCTGCAGTGCCCAGTGTAACTCTGAAGTTTCCTGTAGCTCACTAAGTGCTGTTCTCTATGCCAAGATAGACATAAAAAAACCTCTAATTTGCTCTCCAAGGACACCCAGAAGAAGAACTGTAAACCTTCATCTTGGGGAGAGGGGCGCAAGCTTGGGCAAATTCCATCCTTGCCTGGCTTCTGCTTGGGGAATTGATGCTGATATCAAAGTGGGAAGAACTCGTGAGCTGTCCTTGTCCATGTTGGGATGCACTGAGGCAGGAGCCTCTGGAGCCCAGAGTGTACCTCTGAAGGCCTTTCCAATCAATCCCTCCTTTATTCCTGTCTAGTCTCTGTTTCTAGGTAACCATTTAAGGCATCACTACCTTTATTTTTCACATGGAATAACCCTGCCAGCTGAAACCTCAGCAATCCTGAGGCAGCAGCAGGTGACCTCCCATGGCTCCTCATGGAATCTGCAGCATGACAATGCCAGCAAAAGGCATTTTTATCTCATCTCATCTCTCCAGATTTTCCAGCTCTGCACACACAACTTCAGAGGGCTCAAGTTCAACCAAGTGCCCTCCAAGTCTTCCTAAGAGACTGACAAAAAGCTTTTTCTTCTCTAGGCCAAGAGACCTCCTAACACACTTGGAGATTCCCTGACAGAAGCATCCGTGTGGGAAGAAAAGGAATTTCTCTCTACACTCAGGTTCTTCTTTTCAAAGGAGGGGACACCAGTCATGAAGGGGAACCATTAAACACTTTTTCAACCCTGGCAGCAGAAAAATTAGGGGTCAGAGGGGAACCTTTTTTTGTGGAAAAAGCTGTTCTCTGCCCACAGGTAAATACTGAATCCATTAGGCCAAGAGACCTAGCTGAGCCAGCCTCCCATGGGAACATGAAGAGGGTGTTTGGGACAAAGCAGAGATGAGTATAGCAAATCATTGAATAAAAACCTACCTGACCCATCACATCTTCATCATAGGACAGGGTCAAGCCCAGGTCACTGATATCACCATCATAACGCTGGATGACAACACAGAGAAGGGAAAAAAAAAGGAAAAAAAGCTCAGGGTTCAGCAGCAGAACCACCAGGTACTCCCAGGAGTTTTTAAAGCAGTACCCAAAGGCAGTTTCTAACAAGAGGCAGCAATCAGGGAGGTGAATGACAGGAAAATTAGTGCTCAAACCTTAATTGAAGTGAGATTTTTATAGAACTCCGAGTCCAAGGAGGGCAGCTCATCCACGGAGCTGTAGAAGACACTGTGGTGGTGCCCAAGGAGCTGACTCAAAAAGAAGGAAGCAAATGGTACATCCACAACTATTCCCTAGGGACAAGAAGAACGAGCAGGTAAGGTCCTGCCACACACTCATGATTGTGGCATCTTTGGGTGCCTGCAAGGCAGATCTGTCATTCCACCCTCCTTTTTGCCTCACATCCCTTCATGGTATCCACAAATGGATGTTTGTAACACCAAAAAACCAGGCTGGTGTCCCCAGCACCACGAGGAATAATCAAGGCATGCCCCAGGTTTTTCCCTGCAAGATTATTTTCAATTCATGCCTGAAGAAATTCCAGCCTGTTCCACTGCCAGGATCTTCACTGAAGCCATTTTTCCAAACTCCTCTTTTCAATAACACCCCCCGCCAAAAGCAGGACAGATGTTCTCAAAGGCACCATCACTGAAAATATCCCAACCTGGTGCTTCTGTCTCACCTCGTACACAGCCTTCCCAAGCATCTTCCCCACAAACTCGAAGAGCTGCAGGTAGTTCTCGTGGATGTAGGATGTTGGGGATGGATACAGCCTCTCATCACCACTGGTGGTCTGCACACAGAGATAAGAGATAAGATCCCAGCAAGCCAGAATGGCTCTGCCTGCATTGAGTCACCTCAGGTGGCACCTGTGTCCTACCTTGAACAGGTTCAGTGCAGGGTCAAACACCTTTTTAATGATCTCTTCCAGGAACTCTTTGAAGACTCCATCTTGATCAATACCAGCCTCATCGACCCCTAGGTCATTGACAAACTTCACCCTGATCACTCCCTTCATGGCGTTCTGGGAGAGCTGCCGGAGCTGTTCGTATCCATCCTACACAGACAGGAAAACCCAGAGGACATTCCCAGAGGGAAACACGTGAAACACCCACCCTGAGATGCAGCAGAGACAAGACACAGCCCCACCACAGAAATCTGCATTTGCCAGTGGACCTTGAGCTCAAAAACCAGCATTTCCCAAGTCAAAATTCCAGGCTTGCAGCAGCCACAGCTGAACAAGGGTCCAGCATTCTCCTGGAGTGTCAGTTCTGGGAGTGGGTCCCTCAACACCCACAGAGGGAGGAAAAACCTCCCCCCCTGCCCTGTTCTTGCCAGGCCAGGGTGCTGCCCTGGGGGCTGCCTCGTGTCCCTCACCTCGAGCATGCGGGAGCGGCGGATGGTGATGTGGGTGACGTGAGGGGACGCCGAGCTCGTCTCCACCAGCCCCAGCTTCTCCTTCTCCTTCGTGACCATGTTCCGGAAAAGCAGCACCCTCTGCAGAGAGACAACAAATGCAAGTCTCAAGTGATGCCTTAGGTTTTAATTTTTATATTTTTTTCGAATACTGTACTATTAGTGTAGCTTTGAAGTTTTCTGTAGCTTGTAAGGGCTGTTCTCTTATGCTAACAAAACCTCTCTAACTTGCTCTCCAAGGACACTCAGACCAAGAACTGTAAACCTTCATCTTGAGGAGAGGGGGGCAAGCTTGGGGAAATTCCATCCTTGCCTGGCTTCTGCTTGGTGAATTGATATTGATATAAAAGTGTGAAGAACTCATGACCTGTCATCCATTTTGGGATCCACTGAAGCAGGACCTTCTGGAGCCCAAAGTGTGTATCTTGAAGGCCTTTCCAATAAATCCCTCCTTTATTCCTGTCTAGTCTCTGTTTCTAGGTAGCCCTTTAAGGCATCACAACCCACAGGGATCCTTTATCCGTGCAGCTGCACACCCAAATCACTTCTGCCTCAACACAGAGATCAAGACATTTGAAGGAAATGCACTGGGAAGGGGTGAGGACACAAATCAGTTCTCTCTCAATGGCAGAAATCAAGACATTTAGAGGAAATCTATTGGGGAAAGTGAGGGTGAATTATTCAGCTGGCATTTTCAAAGGAAGCTCCACGTCACAAAATGCTCCATGCGTGTGTCCCTCCCACCCAAGGCCACCCAGGCCATTGATTCCCAGCCTCCAGCCTCTGGCCCCATCCCACTCACGTTCTTGTGGGGAATGACGTGTGGGATGTACTGCAGGAGCAGCTGGGCTCGTTTCTTGTCCTTGTCCAGCTCCTGGAAGAGCACGCTGGGTTTGAGGTCCCTTGACAAAGAAAGGCAGAGATTCAGAGATCCCTGAGGAATGCCCAGGTGTGGGAGACAACTGGGGGTGGGAGAGAGGGAACTGGTAATCATTCCAAAGATGACTGAAGTGCTCAGCGTACACACTAAGAAGGTAAAAAGAGCCAAGCTCTTGGATGCTGAGCCAATTTTCAAAGCACCACCTAAACCTCCCACCACGGAAAAAAGCACAACAGGAGGGATGCCCTGAACTGCAAACACAGGCAGCAGTTCCCACCTCAATCCTACAGGTGGAATATCAATAGAGAATCCCAAATCAGACTCCCCAGAGAGTGTGGAACAGTGGGAGCTGCCTGAGATCCCTGCCCTGGCCACTCACTTGCGCAGCCAGTGATCCTCGGGAGCAAAGCGCCGGCGACAATCCCGCTCGTACAGCACCATGAGCCAGCCATGGACAGAGTGGAACAGCTCCAGGGTCTCCCCTCGGGCATTCTCTGCACAAAAGGAACAAGGCAGCAAAGTCCAGGCACCCTTGGCACCAGCAGGAGCCACATGTTGAAAACCAGGAGGTGTTTTCCTGACCCACACGGCCTCGTAAGGGAAGGATTTTGTGCTTCTGAGAAGACAGACAGTGTCTTCTTCAAACAGAGCTCATCAAAGCCATCTCATTTCACATCAGAACTGGACTATCTCAGCTCATTACCAGAGCACTGAGCTGTACCCAAATTATACCAGCAGAGATCCACAGCAGATTCTACAGAGACCTGAGCAAGCTGCTCTGCCTGGTCACAGCACTGCCCTTCTCTTGTCCAACACATGGCCCAGCCTTGCTAAGCCCCATCTCTGCCAAAAACCAACATGCCCATCATGTCTGTTACACAAATCCTTACTGGAAACAGGGAAGTGCTCTGGATTTGGTGCCAAGCATGATGGTGGCATCTGGACATCAAAAGACTGGGACATATTCCCACACTGTAGTGCTTTTTGTGCCAAGGAATAATTAGCAGAAGCTTCAAATTCCAAAATTAATGCCATTTGTGGTTCTAACAGTAACATCAACTCGAGCTACTAAAAGCACTCACCTACAATTCCATCCCAGATCATCTTGAACACAAAGGAATTCAGGAATGAGGAGATGGTCACCAGCTCTTCCAGTTTGAATGAAATCTGCTCTTCGTAGACCTCGATGTCATCCAGAATCCTGTCAGAGCAAACAAATGCAAATGCATGAGTGTAAATTTAATTCCCTGCTGAAATTTTCATAAAGGCACATTATCCTTTAGCAGCAGCTCTTATTTCTATGACAACTGACACCCATGAGGATCTAAAGTCATAAACAACCAAACCTTATTTATGGATTTTGATTGAGAGCAGATCCTAACAGAAGGAGAGGCTGAGATACAAGCAAAGTCAGTCTTTCAGGCTTAAAAGGACCTTTTCCATTCCCAAGAAAATTTCTGCCTCATTCAAGCTGAGAGAACTGTCTCTACTGACCAGCAAGGGCAATTTTCCACCTTCTTTCCCATCTTTTGTGTCGTTTCTTCCCCACCCAGTTTTGTAACCAGCTGGAAGCAGCACACAGCTGAGGTTGGAAATGTCCTTTTGAAGCTCTTTATTTCTCTGCACTCAATCCCAAAAGCTTGCTGCTTTACCCTGCCTAGTTATCTTCACGAAAAGATATAAAACCCTAAATGTTTCTCTTGAACCTGAAGGAACACAGCAGCTCCATGTCACACACCCAGGGATGCCCATCCACGTGCTACCTACGTGATGAGGTGACGGGAGCAGTCACAGAAGAGCATCAACATGGCCAGCAGCCTCTTGGATTCCTCTGTGTCGTTGTTCAAACACTCCAAGAAGAGTTTTAACCCCCCCTGTGGCCCCAGCTCACAGATGAAAGCCCATAATTTAGGCAGCAGATCATCCAGGTAAGTGAGACCTGTGAAAATATAAAGTGCACTCAGTAAAGCTCATTCTGCTGCTTGTGGAAGCTCAGAGAGGTGAGACTTGAAGCTGAAAGAGCTTTTTGCAGAGCAGAAGAGGAACATGAGCATCCCATTTTGCTCCCAGGCCTGTCTGCACTGACAATCACCAGAAAAACACACACAAAAAAGCTTTTAATGAGGCATTGTTTGCACATCTTAAAGCTTTTCCCTCCTAATTCTTCTACAACTTTAGAAAATCATGAATTCCTGTGATCCCACATCCACCTTAGGGATGAGAACACAACAGGGCTGCACCCATGGTGACCAAAAAGCACCCAAAGCTCTGGACTCACTCCCTCCTCTACCCATCAGATCAAAACAGTGCTGATCTCCTCCTCCACCCCTTCCCAAGACAGGCAATTTGTCCTCAAGATGTATGAAAGCATTGAGTGCTCCCACCAGAGGAAGATTAATATCGCCAGGCTCCCCAAAAACACTGACTCAGGCTGAAGGTTGAGAGGGAGGAGGCAGGGTTTCATGAGAGGAAAAACTTGCTTTAATTTGTATTCTGGAGAGTTTGTGCTTGATCAAGTAGTGCTGAATGTTATTGATCCCACGGATGATTCAGGATGGAACAAGCCTTCCCCAGCCAGTCAATAACCTGTTGGCAGTGATAAAACTCCCAACAAATCAACAGAAATAAGAAAAATCTCTTTTTTTTTCTCACCACTGCAATGGATTTGAACAGCACAGAGGTGCCCTGACCTGTGAGGATCTGCAGGCGGATCTGGGTGAGGGTGGTCAGGGTGGTTTGGTACAGGACACAGATGCTGCAAACCTTCTGCACCTCAGCAGAGTCCACACGCTTCCCTCCCACTGGCTTCAGGATGTTCCGGACCGAGGCAGACTTCTGGAAAGCTCTCTTGAACAGGTCTGGAGGCAGAAACACAGCAGGAGTGCCAGAGGGCAGGGTTAGATGAGATATTGGGAAGGAATCCTTCCCTGGGAGGGTGCTGAGGCCCTGGCAAAGGGTGCCCAGAGAAGCTGTGGCTGCTCCCGGATCCCTGGAAGTGTCCAAGGCCAGGCTGGATGGGGTTTGGAGGAACCTGGGATAGTGGAAGGTGGCCCTGCCCCTTCCAATTCAAACCATTCCACAGTTCTATCCATGTTCTACAGGGCAAGGTGAACACAGAATGAGCTTTAAGTTCCCTTCCAACCCAAACCACTCATGATTCATGGTCCTGGCTGCAGCAAATAATGACTACAAGATCCAGTGCTATGAGCAACAGTTAGAAAATATCAGATTTCCAGTTATCTCATCCCAAATCCTCTTCTGCTGGATCACCACACCTCACAGGTGCTGGAGCCAGCTTCACCTTGCTTTCCATGTGGGAAGCTGAGCTCCCACCTTCTCTTGGAAGTCTTAGGTTTTGCCAAAAGCACTTCAGCTACTTGAGAAAACTATGAAAAACTGCTAAAATAAGCAAGTATTTCCCCAGCACCAAAGAAAGAGACTTGCCCCAGGTCACAGAAGCACTCCAAGGAGGAATTACAAATAGGAGAGACCACATCCCCACTTGAGCAGCAGCAGCTGCTGCAAGTAATTATTCAAAGCTTTTGGCATAAGTGGAGAAGTCAAAGCCCTGTTGGTCTGGGAGAGAGATCCATGTAAACACACACACACAGAGAAACAAAAAACCCCCACAACCCTCCAGAACTGACTTTTCATAGGAAGGCTGTTCTGAGGGGAGACTGGCTGTGCTGGCAGCTGAGCTATCTCCTGATTTTCCAGCAGTTTCTTGCTGAGCACATCACTGAAGAGGATACGGATCATGTGGACTCCCCAGAGGTGCTGCAGCTGCTTGGTCAGCAGGGGCATGGACTCGTTCAGCCTGGAAGACAGGGCAGGTTAGAAGGCAGCTTGGAACAAAACACCAGGCAGTGCTACTGATCCATTTAGCTCATAATCCAAACTGGAATATGCACCCACCCTACAGATGGTGGAAGATGACACCACTGATGTGTCAGTGGTGTACCAGTAGGGCCACTGGTCACCAGTTTAACTGCACTCCATGAATTTCCCCATGGAATAGGAATGCTACAGTTCATTGTGCAGCTAGAACCCCAAATAGCTGAGAAATTACTCTCACTGTTCATCTCGAAATATAAACCACTTTGCAACATATAAAAAAATTAAATAAATTAAAAAAAGGAGAAGGTTCATCATCTCTCCCCACTGAGGTCCTTCCCACTCACCCGTAATCCACAGTCTGTGAGAACCAGCCCAGCACAGGGTGCCAGTGGGTGAGGTTGGATTTCTTCTGGGACACATACTTCTGGCAGTAGGAGAGCATGTGGATGAGCACCCCCACAAAATGAGCTGTCTCCTCCTCCAGCACCTGGTCATTCAGGGAGCCCAGGAACACCAGATTGCCTGGAGGAAGGAGCAGCACAGCAAGGTTGAGGGAGGCACGGATGCTGTGGGATGGGGGTTACAGGTGAAGTGAATCCTTTCCCAATCCCAGGAGAGGATTTGTGGCAGTAATGATCTCAGAGGCCACCCTGCAGGAAGCCACTTCCAGCACACACCAACCCCTGAGGTGACATGTCCCTTTAGCCACCTTCCCACCAACACCTTCTACAAGCTAAAAGCTGCAATCCATGGTCATCCCAGAGTTCCAACTGGTAACCATGTCACTTTTGCAGAAATGTGAATTTAAATATTTCGGCAGCGTTTAGGGGAGGGAGATCCAAACCTGCCACACTCCAAGACTTGCTCAGAGTCCAAGTGAAAAGCTGGCAGAGATGATGCTTCACAGTTCAGCATGACATGGACACAAGAGCAAATCTCTGGCCCTTCTTACCTTTGCAAAGGTCTCAAACCTTGCTGTGGACACTGACAAGTTTAGTCAGAGAGAAATTTTCTAACTTTCAGCCTTGTTTGTGAGAAAAAGTTGCTTTCTCACAAGCAGAGCTGAGAGCTAAGAGAAGTTTGTGTAAACCATTTCATGTGTTTTTGTAAACTATATGTTGCAAGTAGTGTTTTTCACATATTGTTACTCTAACTTGTTATTCTGTAACTAGCCAATGATGCTAAAAAGGTGTTCACTTCAGAACCAATAATTGTGTCCTGCTCTATATATTCTATAAAATATAATTTTATATCTGAATATATAAAAAGCAGAATTTTTTTAATAAAGAGCTTCTTTCATCTGAAGTTCACTGCAATTTCTCGCCGTCCCCGGACTCGACTGCGACAACACACCTCAGTTATTATTTAGATAAAGTTATCAAAATACCAATTAAAAATTATGAGCTGCGGGCAGCTCTGCCCCATGGAGAAAGGAAAACCTGACTCAAGACTCTTTTCTGAACTCAAGGAAAGAGTTGGAGGTGCTCACCCAGCAAGCAGAGAGTGTGACTGCCCTCCAGGCACACGCAGACATCCCGGCACTGGGATTCTCGGCTCAGGAACAGGATGAACTTCCGGAAGAGATCGTGGGATTCGATCACTGCCAGGCGCTGGAACACAGGATGGAAGAACCACATTGCCACCCCTGATCTGTCAGCAGCACTTGGCACTGATTTTTCTGCCCAAATAGAGCAGTGAGTTTGAGGCTGCTGCCCCACAGAGTGTTTGACATGGAGCTGGGCTGGGAAATGAAACCCCTGGCAGGTGAAGAGGTCGTGCTGGAGCCGGAGCCAGACCTTTGCAATGCTCTGTCTGCAAGAACACAAGATTTGCCCATTTGGCACCAAATCTGCCAGTCTGCATCAAACAGATTGAATTGGATTAGTGGGCATCCCACAGAGCCTCTGCCACCCAACAGGGGGATTCTGGCTTTGGGTCTGTCTGTGGTTACAGAAATGGAAGAGGAAGGACATGAAAAATTCCAGCTGTGGGTCATATATGCATTTATTTATTTAGGTATCTTAGGGCAGTTCAGCCCATTGTCCCACTGGTGTTAATAACATCAGAAATCCAGACTATTTGTAAGGCTTTCACAACAGAGAGGTGAAACTGGCAAAGAGAGAAATGCCAAAGCTCTGTTCCAAGAGCTGATAAAATGGAGTAACAAGTGGCCTGGTGTGATAATCAGTCCTCTGAGATCACCCACTTACCTCAGGGGTGAGAGTAGCAAGGTGAGTCATTATAGCAGGCACAGACATGACATGGATCAGGAAGGACCTCAGCAGATTGTCTGAGAACTGTGCAGCAACCACAGGGCTACAGAGAGAGGAGAGACACTTCAGGGCTCAATGTGACCTGGGAAAGCAACACAGCCTCCAACTGAGCCACCCACAACTGGATCCTGGGAATTCCCTCAGCAAGAACCACAGACACAGGGAAGGGACTGGGTTGGAAGGGAATTTAAAGCTCATCCCATCCCATCTCATCCCATGGCAGGGATATCTTCCACCAGACCAAGTTGCTCCAAGCCCTTCCCAACCTGGCTTTGAAGCATCCCAGGGTAAAGATCATTCACTCACACTTCTGTTCTCAGAGCAAGCTCAGCCTGAACTGAACTGCACCCTCAAGCTTAGGCTCACACTAATTCCTGACTTAAAGCCACTCTGATCTGAAAAAGTATGACAGCAAAGTGAGCCATTTGCCTAAAGCAACTTCTTTCATCAGGGTGATATTCTCAATGGCACAAAAACACTGAAACAATGAGAAGTCTTTAAAAAAAATACTAAAAAAGACAAGTTTGGCTGCAGCTGACTCACCGCAAGGCCAGGGAGAAGATGGCAGTTAAGGAGCCTTTGGACAGGGAAGGTCTGGATCTTGCCAAGCCATTAGTTAGCAAAATCTAGAACGAAGAAAGAAATCAAAATATAAAAACCTTGTAGTACTCAGAAAAAAAAAATACTATTACTCCTGAAATACACTAAGTTTATTTAATGCAGAGAAAAAGAACATCTGAGCAGCCTAAAATGCAGTGCTTACAAGTTACTTGGCAGAATTAGAAGGGCTTCAGGTAAATAATGGCAGAAGAGAGAAACTGCAATGAAATCAGACACCCTGCAGGACTTACTTCCCTAGAACCTGTGCACACAGGCTTTAAAAATTAACAGGCAAGGCTCAGAGCTTGGTAATGTAATTCTTATTTAAAACATTCATTACATGAGTTCCTTTCCCCAGCAGAGCAGCAAAAAAACCCCAACCCATACAATGTGGCAGCTGCAAAGTTTGGGAAAATTATTTAGGACTTGGCCTTGTCCATCTCATGCTGAGGTGATTAAGCAGGATTTAGGTTCAGCAGCAGGGACAGAAGGGGAAGGGTGGATTTGGTCACAGGTGGGGACACTCTGCTTTACTTGAGAAGCTTGAGAGACTTGACTTTGCTGGAGAAAAAATATAATCATGCACAAATCACCAGCAGCTCCTCCCTGAGACCCCAGCACAGCTCCAAAGAGCTGCTCAGGAGAGGGGCACAGGCAGGGCAGGAGCTGGTTTAGGTAAAGGCAGGACTGTGGCAGCTCAGACTGACCTGCAGCACGGAGTAGAAACCCTTCTGGTTCAGGTGGCCCATGATGTTGGCACAGATGTGGTTCATGGCAGGTCTCAGGGTTTCACCTTTGGGTTGAAGCACTGATGTCACTCCAACAGCCCCACTCTGATTGCCCCACACGAAGGTTTGCCACTGCCCAAGCCCTCCTGGCACAAAGTCCTTGTCCTTCTACACAAACCCATCATTCTGGCAGCATTTCACACTGTCTTGTTTAGGCTGTAAGAGTCTCATTTCCTCCCAATGCTCCTCTGCTTTTTCTACATCTATTTCCTACAAAACCCCAGAGCTAAGAGCATATTCCCTTATTCTCTGAACTCTTCTTGTGTCAGGGGGTTTGGAATATTGTAAAAATGCCCTAACAACTGTTGGTGTTCTAAGGAAAACAGCCTAATCCCAAGGGAAACAGCCTAATCTCAAAGGAAGCCTTGTTTTGTGCAAACACAGGAGCAGAATGCATCTTTGCAGCAAACAAGGTGAAGAAACAGAATCCCAGAATGGTGTGGGTTGGAAGGAATGTTAAGGATCACCCCATTCCAGGGGACATGGCCACCTTCCACTATCCCAGCTCGGTGCAAGCCCCATCCAACCTGGTCTTGGACACTTCCAGGGATCACAGGACAGCCACAGCTTCTCTGGGAACTTGTGCCAGAGCACTCAGTAGATTTGAACAGCAAGTCCCAAATCAGTGCCTTAAAGACTTGGATGCACCAACCTTTTCCCCGGAGGATTTTCCAGGTGGAAGTGTCCGTGAAGGTGACCAGCATGGTGAGGTGCAAGTTCACCAGCCTGGAGTCCTGCAGGATGTCAGGCTGGGATGACAAACAGCAGGGTTAACAAATCCACCAAGCCTTGTGCCACCTGCTAAATGCAGGGAGAGAAAACACAACAACAGTCCTTACCTTGAGCTGCTTGAGGAACTCACAGCAAAACCACAGGATGTCTTTGATCTGTTTGATCCAGAGGAGCGTGAGGTCCTTGGAGAGTGCCAGTGACACGTACCACACCTGAGGGAGGGGGGATGCACAGAGGGATCAGGGTTTGTGCTGCTGCTGGGCAGAGTTTGGGAACTGAAGCCTGCAGTGGGACCAAGAAGTTCCTCTCCTCAGCCTCCCCAGTGGAAGCACATCACCCACCCAGAAATCAAGTGTCCTTTAACTCCCATGGCTGCACAGAGTGAAAATATCCCAGGAACACTAAAGGACTTGGCCAGACTTTTTCCCTGTGGAATCTCCACAGTGCTCAGAGGGCTTCTGAAAGCTAAAAATTACTTATTACTAAGGTAAATCCCCACATAGAGAGTTAAAAATAACCACCAACCCCTCCCCATTCCAAACCAAACCTCCCCTGCTAACCTTGGGCTCGTTCTCCACATCCATGCTGTTCAGGATACAACGGCAGAGCTTTTCAAACCTCTGGGAAAATCCAAAGGTGGGATTAGTTCTAACTAGAGGAAGGGCTATTCTGGAAAAGCATGAGGAACAGCTCAGCAGAGGGAGCATCATCTCTGTCTCTAATCAGTTCCCAACACATTCCTTACAGGAATCCCCATGGCTCCTTCCCTGGGAGCACACACATGCTGCTGTGCAGAATTCTCTCCTTGGGAATACAGGGCTTTTTTTTGGATGCTGTACCTACAGAAAACTGCATTTGAGGAGAGATTAAAAAATCCCTCACTGCTGCTGCCATTGAAACACAGCTTTCCATTTTCCAGCTGGTTTCCTTCCAGCCAGCCCTCACAGTTTCAGCCCTCACAGTTTCCCAGGGCAAAGATCATAATTTCAGGGCTTCACTCTGAACCCATGAGTTCAGGGCATGGTGAGAAAAGCTGCTGGGATACAAACAGCCTTCCCTGTGCCAGCCCAGATCTCTGGGAGCTGTCCCAACGTAGCTGCCTGGGGCACTGGGGTGTGCCCAAATCCTCAGGCACTGCTCAGCTCCTGCAGCTGGCACATTCACCAGGAAAAACATCCACTATAGGATGCCTCAAATACATTTCAGCACTGCTGAAAAATTAAAGGCTTCTCCTGTTTCATTCCTACATGAAGATCCCTTCAGGAAGGGCCAGGGGGCACCAAGAGAGCAGGCAAAATATATTGCAGGAACCTCTGAGATCGCTGGGTAAGGAATGAAACATATTTAACATGTTAAAACCTGCTCCCAAAAGCAGAGCAGGAGGTCAGGGCAGTGTCCTCACCTCCTTGTCCTCCTTGGGATTGAACACAAACAGCAGCTTCCTGGCAATTCTGAACACAGACAGGGCACTTCTTTTACTTGAGCCACATTCATTTGTCCCAAAGAAATCCTCCACCTCTCTCCTACCAGAGTGGGAAAAATGAGGAGTCAAAAAGCAATTGTGGAGCAAAGGCATGATTCCCTCCCTGAAGGGGCCCACGATGAAGATGGAGAGAGACTTTTTACAAGGGTCTGGAATGACAGGAAAAGGGGGAATGGACTCAAACTGACACAGAACAGGGTTAGATGGGATATTGGGAAGAAATATCCCAATATGAGGGCGGAAAAAGAAGCTGTGAGAAGCTGCCCCATCCCTGGAAGTGTCCAACACCAGGTTGGACAAGGCTTTGAAGGTGTCCCTGCCCCATGGCAGGGGCTTTGGAATGAGATGAGCTTTAAGGTCCCTTCCCAAGCCAACCCATCCCATGGCTCCATGAATCCCACACACCTGATCTCCCTCTGCAGGCGGCAGCGGCACAGGAACCTCCTGACCAGAGCCTGGAGCTGCACTGCAGCTCTCTCCCTCTCCTTCAGCTCCCGCCGCTCCTCCCGCGCCTGCCGGGCCTTGTCCAGGAACTGGGCCCTGGAGGACTGGCTGGCACTGAACATGGCTGGAACCTCTCAGGGAGCAAAGGATCCTCGCAGCAAACACCTGGAAAACCAGGAGCAGAGTGGGAAAAAAAACAGAGTGGAAAAAACTGCCCAGGGAAGGGCACTCTGTCTGCAGGGGAGGGGAGAATCCGACAGCAGAGGGAAAAGTGGGAATAAAAAAACTGCCAGTGACTGTCACGGGGCTGCAGCAGGGACACAAAACCAGACAGGGAATCCTTCCAGCACAGCCCACAGCCTGCTGCAGGCTGGGAGATTTTAAGTGGAAAAATAAACAAATCAGTGTTTTTCACATTGGGCTCCACTCCCTGTGCTCCACCTCCTCTCTCCAGCCTCTGTTCTTTCCTTGGAAACAGGTAAGGACAACTCCCTGGCCAGGGACAGGAGGCAAAGGGCACAAGGGACACTGATTTATTGCCCCTCGCCAGATAAACACCCAGGGTTAACCAGAGCTTTCTAAATAGTAACAAGGAACTCACCTGTGGGGTCACTTCTTCAAGGGAAGTGTGTGATGCTCATTTACACACGCACATGATCCCCATCCCGAGGCTTCGGGCAGCTCCTGCATGGACAAGCACATTCCCTGCGGGTGATTTGGGGATTTAGACCTTCCCTCTGCACTTCCAAGTCCTCTGGACCCGATTTACCTCTCGCTGCGCCCGCAAGGAGAACGGTAAGTGGGAGGAGAAGCAGCACCGCGGCTCGGTGCGGGGGTAGGGATAACTCCGTGTGTGACAACGCAGGAAGGACAGAGCGACCCGGGGCGCCGGGAACCGCAGCAGGTGCCACCCCCGAGCAGGACCCGAGAGCCACCCACAGCCCCCAAGCTGCGCTGCACCTGCCGGGACTCGCCTAAGCCACGAGCAAAGCAGCCAGAGAGCCTCCTCAGCCCCTCTCGCAGTCCCCGCGTCCCGCTCGCAGCTCCCCGGTCTCACTCCCAGCCCCCCCTGGGCCCAGGCTCCCACGGCGCCGCTAACCCCGCCGGGCCCGGTAGCTACCCGCAGCCTCCCCGCAGCCCCCCAGGCGCTCACCTTCG